>VAFG01000239.1:1017743-1081027 GCA_013461545.1 Syncephalastrum contaminatum
CGTCAACCTTGCCCACAAAAGGGTCTGAGACCCTTTTCTTATGGTCCTACGTCTCTACTGTTTCGTTACTTTATGCACAGGATATGCATTAAAAGTCTAGACTTCTTCAAAAGCAGGACACATTTTTCATAACGGAAAGTGTGGCACTTTTGCATTGTTTCCATAATCTACGTGTGATCGCTATTGTTATTTAGCTTTATCCCTTTAGAGATGTACCTAGCTCTGTATATCTGGCCTAAAAGATAAACAGGGTTGCCTCGTTGTGAATGGGTAGTCCTGTTAATGTGTCCCCAGTTCTTTGAGCAGCAGCGCACAGTGGTGGGGTGGCAGGCTTTTCATTAGTTTCATGAATTGTAGTGGAGAGCTGCTTCTATAGCTATAGGTCGCGTGAGCACATAGAGATATAGATCGACCCGGTTTGACAGCTCGTAACTGAGTCTGTTGCCTAGTGAATTAGGAATAAGCACAAGCAGAACGAGGTGCAAAATGGGGCGATTTTTTATCTGAACTTTAATTTGTTTGCACCTGTTCATTTTTGCATACAGCTCTTTTTTTCCTTCCTTGGTTCACTTGCTTTACAATGCCCAACGTCGAAGCGACTGACAAATGCAGGCTGTGTGCACATACAGGCTATAGCGACTTTAACGAAAAGGACCTATGGCTGCAATGCAATTGCTGCGAGACCTGGTTCCACGCGCGCTGTCTGCGTCTGACGAATTCCGAATGCGCCTCCTTTGACGAGTTCCACTGCGCTCAATGTGTACCTGTCCACGGTCCCTCCACTTGTAAGGCAATTGGATTCACTTGATGTGTCTTGACGACTTTGTAGACAAACCCGAACCGCGAAAGTCGACGCGTGAGCGCAGTGAGCTCAACTATGCTGATTTGAACGACGGCAAGACGGCCGATCAAAACATTTGGGAAAAGGTGCTGCGATCAAAGCAATTCGAAGAAGATCCTTTCCAGCGCCTCGACGCGAGCCAGGTCACATACGAATTCATGCGCGAGAAGGGCATGACTTGGCCCTTTGTGATTGAAAAGCCAGAAGGACTGGGCATGCGTATGCCAGACCCCTCCACCACCGTCCGCGACGTCGCCAAATCTGTCGGTATGCATGCATAATTAAATCAAGCATACATAATTAGGCATTAATTTTCTATAGGCTACGACTATCCCGTGGAAGTCATTGGTAATGCGCTTAGAACGCGTCTGTGCGCTGTGTTACTGATGCCCTTTGTTTATATAGACGTTGCTACACAATCCGAGATCTCAGGCTGGGACATGGGCCGCTGGACTGATTATTATGAGTCAGAACGACGCGATCGTATCCGGAATGTGATCAGCCTTGAAATCAGCGGCACCGACTTTGCAAAGGACATTGAACGGCCCAAACTCGTGCGTGACATGGACTGGATCGATCAAGTCTGGCCTCACCAGCATACGCCGGAGGAATACCCCAAAGTTCAACTCTACTGCCTGATGGGCACCCGCAATTCCTATACCGACTTGTAGGTTTATGACTTGTCTCTCTCTCTCTCTCTCTCTCTATTTATTTATTCTGCATTTGCTGTAGTCATATCGACTTTGGTGGTACTTCGGTAGCCAGCTAGCCACAGAGCCCATGAACAAATACTGATTCGAGGTATAGGTATTCTACCATATTGTTAGCGGCTCCAAGGTGTTTTACTTTATCGAGCCCACCCCGACCAATCTGAGAAAATACGAGAAATGGAACCAATCGCCTGACCAAGGCCATACCTTCCTTGGTGACGAAGTTAAAAAGTGCTATGCCGTGCATCTAAAAGCAGGCAATACCATGTAAGCTATACAGCATAGAGTCAGGCACCAGCCGCATACTAAACAGTTTGTCAGGATCATCCCAACCGGATGGATCCATGCCGTGTACACACCCGATGATGCGCTAGTGATCGGTGGTAATTTCCTACACGGCCTCGATATCCCAGGTCAACTCGAGATCTACCGCATCGAAGACACGACAGAAGTGCCCGACAAATTCCGCTTCCCTTACTTTGTCCGTATCCATTGGTACGCCATCCTGCACTATCGCGATCGTCTCAAACAAGGTAATGAAAACAGAAAAGAAATGTAATAAGGATCCTCATCATCAAGATAGATATAAAATGCCTGTCCGAGCGAGAACGCGCAGGACTCAAACAACTCGTAGGTTGGCTGTACGAGGACATGAAAAAGTCTTCGAGCACCCCACGTGCCTACCTCAGATCCCTCGAGCTGCCCATTAAGATCAAGTCGCCCGACGAGCTCTTGAAGAGCATTACATTTTACCTCAACCTTGCTGCCGGCGAAAAGGTCCGAGATAATCGCAGAGCCATAAACAAAGATAAGCCTGGCGTCAATGGAGAAACACAACAGCAACGACCTGCCAAGCGGCGGCGCAAGACATCTGGATCTGAAGAGCCTCCACGGAAGCAATCAGCACGTGTGCAGGACAACGAGCGCAAGCGGAGGGCGAAGACGGAAGAAAACGATTCTGGTGCTCCTGCCTCAAAACATGTATCCTCCGAGCCGCGCCTGAATGGACATGCAAAGACCCAAAAGAGACCCGTCCCGCTCGACGCGAATGGCAATCCTGTGAAGCGGGGTCGCGGCCGACCGAGAAAGATACAGCCCGAGGATGTCCAGCAACAGTCATCAGCACCCGCCCCCAAACTGGAAGAAAAAGACATGAACCCATCTGTTCTGATGCCCATGGAAGTCGAGTAACACTTACCCCCTACTTGTATAATCCCACACCTCACATATAAAGTAAATACAGAGCAGTTGTATATACACACACACACATACATTTTATACGTCTTGTTTATGGCTGGTTTTCCCAGAAGGTAGCTTCCTCTTGTCCAGAAATAACACGAGCGCGGATTGCCTCATCCGGCTCGGCCTCGGTGATATTGCCGTCCTTGTCTTTCTGCTTTAGGTTCTGTTTGTTGAAAAAGGTCGCGAGCGTCTTGGCGTCCTCGGGCGTCTCGCACCGGACATGACACCGATCGATGCCCTTTTTGAAGTTGAAGTACGCGATCTTGATTCCCGATTTTTGCAGCGCAAACTAAAGTCCCTTCATGTGAGTTCACATCCATCTGGCGTGTGTTTGACCTACCTTGACATTGTTCCTGGGGACGCCTGGGTCGAGGTGGGTCACCAACACAATGATGCCCGGCGTGTAAGGCAGCTCTTCAACGGTCACTTCCTGTTCGCGTGCCCGATAATCCTCCCAGAGTGCCTGGACATCTTGCTTGCGCTGTTCGATCAGATCGAGGTATTCTTGCTTGTACCGCAGGTACTCTGTCCTGTCCGTGGTTGAGCATATTTTATATTAAACGTATCGATCGCGCTTACTTTGACAAGACACGCAAGTGGATATTGTCGGGGAGCGGTTGGTTCAGGGTATCGACCGCCTTTCGGACGCTGGTGAGGTCATCAAACTCGGCAAAGCAAAAGCCACGGAAGACGCGGATAGGGACATGGACCCAAGTGACGGGGCCTACGTGCTCAGACAACAGATGCGTAATGTCTTGCACGGTCTTGTCATGCGGCAGACCTTCCTAATAACAAGTTGTAGCTCAAGTTCTATCAAGAAGCAATGCTACTTACGATATAGATGGAGTATTCCTCCAAAGTCTCGGTGCGGTGTTTGACAAAGGGCTTTATGCGGCGTACAGCCGTACCTTCCACGTTTACCTGGAAAGAGTATCAATCCCGTAATTGACAATACCAGCTTATTTAATTACCTCCAACCGACTCTTGCAGAGCGCTGCACCCTCCTTGATATCATTCGCACTGGCTTGTAGTTTTCGAAAGCGCTGTAGGGATGCCAGTTTCGTGAACGGAATGTCTAAGAGGTCGATCAGTTTTCAAAAGTGTCAATCAAGAAGATCTGTCGTACAGCCTTCGGGATCGTCCTCCATGTGCTTTTGCAATGGCTTATCCCACATGATATTGGCATCGCTAAAGCAGATCAAGAGCACTTTGGCTAACTTTTGCTGTCGTTCTTCGTCCATGACCAGCACGCGAGACGCGACGTTCTTTAAAAAAGAGAGAGGAATAAAAATTTGGGTGGATCCATTGGACCCGTTGGATATGTACTGATCATGCAGCTTGCGATACTTAAAGCCAAAACATAAATATGTCATAAGGTAATCTGGTAAGGGAGGGGCAACGTGTCTAGCGAGCGATAAAGCTGGAGAGTAACCACATAAGAAAACTACAAGAAAACACGAAGCGACCGTTGTAATCAACGTAAAAGCTAGCTACAAGAAGCAGCAGCCGGATAGACACTTGTTATGCCTTTATTAATAAGACTTTATAGTAGTGACTCTACTGATTTTTGAAAGAAGGAAAAATAGAGCACGTTGTCAATGTGGAGGTCCGGCGTTTTCTAGCAATAATGAGGTGTATTTTATGTGGTTGTCGGCCATTGATATCTGACCACATTTCTCGCTTCTTTCATGTCAGCTGAGACAGCCAAAGCGTTAGACACGCTGCTAGTGTCACAGCATGTGGCATACATTCGGTCTTTGGACGAACGCAAGGAGGATCTTGAGTACTGGCTGACCGAGCACTTGCGAGTGAATGGCCTGTATTGGGGTCTGACCGCGCTCGACCTCATGAACCATAAGGACGTGCTGCCCCGTGAAAACGTAATCCAGTACTTGCTCAGCGTACAACACGCCAACGGTGCCTTTGGCGGACACCACGGCCACGATCCCCACATTCTCTACACTCACTCGGCTATCCAGATCCTCGTCACCCTCGACGCCCTGGACCGTATCGACGTTGAACCTGTCGTGCAATGTAACTTTCTTGTCATGCCATTCCTCTTCCGCTTGACTGAATGCCCTATTGTTAGTCATTGCCTCGCTGCAGCGCCCGGACGGTTCCTTTAGTGGCGACGCATGGGGCGAGGTCGACACGCGGTTCGCGTATATCGCGCTGTCGTGCCTGTCCCTCCTCAAGCGGCTGGACGCCGTCGACGTGGACAAGACCGTCGAATGGATCCTGCAGTGCAAAAACTACGACGGTGGATTTGGCAGTCGGCCCGGCAGTGAGTCTCACTCGGGCCAGGTCTTTTGCTGCGTCGCGGCCCTCGCGATTGCGGATGCGCTGCACCACGTCGACCGGGACATGCTCGGCTGGTGGCTCTGTGAGCGCCAGGTCAAGAACGGTGGTTTGAACGGTCGTCCCGAAAAGCTCGAGGACGTGTGTTATTCGTGGTGGGTGCTCTCGGCGCTGGCTACGATCGGACGACTGCACTGGATCGATAAGCAAAAGTTGACCGAGTTTATCCTGTCTGCTCAGGTAGGTCAAGAGATCGTAAGAGAGAGGTATACTGATAGAGTGTGCAGGACCCGGAGGATGGCGGCATTGCGGATCGTCCGGGAAACATGGTGGATGTGTACCATACCCACTTTGGCGTCGCAGGCCTCTCACTCCTTGGATACCCCGGCCTGAAACGCATCGATCCCGTCTACTGCATGCCTGAATACGTCTTGGCTCGCATCGGGCTCGCACGCTCCTATCAAGACTAAATAAAACCTGCCATTGTATTGAATGGATCATGCAAGACAATATATGTATTGTTAAAGAAAAAGAAACGTTTGTATGACAGTTTAACAAGAGAGAGTGGGTGTACGAGAGGAATGCTTGTGTGCGAGTGAGAGTGTGTGTGATATATAATGTATAATAAGAAGAAAAGAGGTGAGAATGCATTTACAGGAAGAATCGCTTGCGGCTCGTCTCCATCTCGGGCTTGAAAATCCATTCATACTCGCCATCGCGGTCATACAAACCCTTTTGAAGCCATCGCAGCTTGAGTGTGAACTTGGGGCCCAACTCTTGCAAGCCGACCTTCTCCGTATCACGGAATACATAACCTGTATATTGGGTGCTAGGTGAGTTACCTCGTATGTATAACTATGCAATAACTTACGGTGACGACGAACAAAGATGAAATCGCGCTGGTTATGGAAAGTGACGACCTGACGGCCTTCAAACTCGGGAGTATGTGGATAGAGAGCTTGGAACATGCGGCCGATGGTATGACCCAGACGTGTGCTAAAGTTGTTGAGGATGATTTCTGGGTTGTGGGCCGTGATGGCACCGTGGCCAGGGAGCTTCTTGGCAGACACAAAGTTGCTCAGCTTAAAGTAAGCAGAAGGTCCATTCGGCAGGTGTATCAAGGTAATCGCATCTAATGACGTATTATATTAACATCACTCCCAAATCTCTTTCTTCTTCTGACTTACTGGGTTGCTTCTTGTCTTCATTGACAATCATGAGGTCGGTAAACTCGTGCTTGACCGATTGCTCAATAACGTCCTTCAGCTGGTGATGCTTCTCGCGCTTGGCAAACTGAGCGTCGGGGAACAGGGACAGGAGTTCAGCACAAAAGTCATAACCTTCTGCGCTCATGCGCTTCGAGCTCGTAATAACCAGCTTGGGCTTCTTTCCGCTAAAATAGCTCGCCAATTCGTCCATGGCTTTCTCCTGCTCCACCTCCTCATCCACCTCAGCCGGATCCGCCATGGTCTCATCCTTTTCGCGTGTGTTTTCCAAAGTCTTGGGTACATTTTCTTTCAAGCGTTTCTAATCAATGAACCTTGAGTAAGTAAACTGGCATTAATATATAGAAAAGTATGTGCTTACTTCTTTGAGGGACGGATCCTTCTTTTCTTCACGAGCCAGCTGCTTTCGTCGTTCCGTCTTGGTCTTTTGTTTTTGCTTCTTGAGCTTGCGATGCATGTCAGATCGCAGCTCCTTATTTTTTAACTCGGAGGGACGGATCGGGCCGGCCATGATTTTTCTTTGGTGAATGCAGGAGATCGAAACAGTAAAAGCTTAAAGGGCGCCTCTTCTGCTTTAATTTCACCCAATTGTGGCTTGCACAATTTCATGCACCCCTTCAGACCTGTCTTAGCAGTATAATATGCAAGTTTGTCTATATCGGCCTACAGAGGGTCCATCTCTGTACGCACATACGCAGAGTTTGCATCCGGCCTTTTATCGGTTGTTCCGGTAGGTCGAATACTGTGGTGAATGAAGTATGCTGGCAGTTTTAATGTCGTATACAATGCTGTTGCTATCTTCGCGGGTGTGTAATATAATAATATTACAAATGTTTGTTTGATACAGGCAGAAACCACCATCTTCGACAAACTCTAAGACAAACGCACTATTCTTTTCTACGAGCTGTAGACTTATTATTCATTGTGCAAGTCACTCAAAATACCAGTTCGTGTCAAAGAAAAAAGGACAGATAGATGAACAAGGGCGATGCTTGTTTACAGGGACCCTTGGAGCCATCGACAGTAATGAGTACTATATCTATCGCTATTATTTATACTCATTATTATATTGCTTATTGAATATGCATCATTCATGGCCGGACAAAAGGTGAAAGAGCACGGCAAACTCTAATGATACAGGCTTACCAAATCAGCACGAATTTTGGGAATTTTTTGGCATAAGGTCCGAACATCCTGCGTTTTAGCGCTTCTATCATTCATTCACATCATTACTATGGTTTCTGCCACGCTGACAAAGAACCCAAAACCTATTGAAGGCCACAAGTTTGGTATTGAGGTCGGTGCACCTGCTGAGGCAGCGCCTGCGGGTGATAACGCGGCGGTGGTCAAGGTCCAAGCGGCTGCACTCAATCATCGGTAGTTCAATGAATGAATAGACATTAGTCATGAAGAAGAGGGGTGTACTAAACCGAGGAATTTGAAGGGATGTATGGATTCTCAAGGGACTGTATCCCGGTATCAAGGTGGGATCTATTATCGGCTCAGACGGAGTGGGCATTGTCCAAGAAAAAGGAAATTCGACCGTGGCAGTGAACCAACGCGTGCTGATTAACCCGGGCGTTGGCTGGGACTCGGACCCAAGAGCCCCTGAGGGTCTCTTTACTATTCTTGGTCTCCTGCCTGCACCAGGTAAATCACGATATGTGTATGGTGATAATACCAACGAGTTTGTATTTGTAGGCACCCTGACTGATACAGTCAAGATCGATGGCCAGGACCTCGTGCCTTGTCCCGAACATCTTTCCACCCAAGAGGCAGCTGCCCTGCCCTTGGCTGGTCTCACCGCTTATAGGTAAACCAGGTAGAAAGCGCGCCCCACTCTTTCTCATTGTGATGGTTTCAGAGCCCTGTTCACCAAGGCAGAAGTCAAAGCGGGCGACCATGTGTTGATTCCAGGCATTGGTGGCGGTGTGGCGCTGTTTGCACTCCAGTTTGCCGTCGCAGCCGGTGCGCACGTCTATGTGACTTCGTCGAGCCCTGAAAAGATCAAGCGCGCGGTTGCCATGGGCGCGATCGGAGGTGTCAACTACAAGGACCGTATGTATATTCTATAAATGGAAATGCGTATTCAAACTGAATCTATTTTTTAGCGAATGCGATGAAGGAGCTCAAGGCGTTGCTGGGCAAGAACGCGCTGGCGGCGGTGGTGGACGGTTCAGGCGGCGCTCTGTTTGGGCAGTACGTGCGCCTGATGAAACAAGGCGGTATCATTTCCCAGTATGGCCAGACCGCGAGCCCCAAGGGTGTTGGTTTCGCGATGGCCCACGTCTTGAAGCATGTCGATATCCGTGGTTCGACCATGGGCTCACGTCGTGAATTCAAGGAGATGGTTGCGTTTGTGGAGAAGCACAAGATCAAGCCTGTCGTGTCGCACACGTTCAAGGGACTCACCCAGGCCACGTTGGACAAGGCGCTGGAGACCCTCGCGTACGTTTCCTTTTATTATTATTCACATGCAGAAGAAAAGAGAAATCCGGATAAACTGATTTCACTCATCTTTTTTGTTTTTTCATATAGGAACGGTGAGCAGTTTGGCAAGGTGGTAATCGAAATCGATGATGCGACCCGCACCTCCAAATTGTAAAGCACGTAATGCCTACGTCAGGTCAATTATGGAGTACAACAGACAACCATGAGTATATATCCGTTCATGTCAATGCAAATAACAAGAAAAAGGAAAAAGAAACAAGAAATGCTTGTCGGTTCCCTTGCTTTATTGCTCTGAATTGGGTAACAACAGGGCGGGTCGTTACTGAGGAATACGGAGTGTGATTTATAGGAAATGGATGCTAAGAATGCAACACGTGAAGCATGCAAAAGGGAAAGCCAGGGATGAAAGGATTGTAGTGGTTTATTATGCAAAGAAATAGAAAGCGAGTATCATCATCATGAGCCAAGAACGGTGTGCGTCGTCTGAGGTGACACAATGAGGCAGAAGCAAAACGGAAGTTACATATTCTGAGCGCTAGAACATGTAATCATTTATAAGTACGGAATTGGTTTCCCATAGTAAGGGGCGGGTCAGCCTATTCATAGCATGATATTATTGCTTGAAAAGCGCCAAGTTCTGCATGCGTTTCAATGTCAGTCACTGCTCTTTTTTCTTTTTCTTCCTTTTTTCCTTCTTTACTTGACGCGGGTACACCCTTTTCCACCTAGCACTTTTTTTGAGAAAAAGTAAAAGAGACTATGGTCTCCTTGTTTACGTTTGCTGTCATTTACATTAGTGGTGGATTGACCTTTCTGCCCGTTCTGCTGTTGCTCGCGTACTGGTTCGCGAGTGCAGAGCTGTATTCGTCCGACAAGGACCCCGTCAGCCGCTACCCAAAGGAACACTACCACGAGACTGACTTTGAGTCTGGCAAACGGGGGTGGATCCGCCTAACCAACAGTGCCCAGGCTGCACTCGGCAATGGCAATGGCTCCAAGCTCATGGCAGGATTGCAGGCGTACATGACGAATAATAACACAAAAGACGTCAAACGACCCAAAGACCTCGTCTATGGCGTCCTCAAGCACGGCACTCTCTTCCTCTACGAGTCCGAGAGCCAATTGGACTGCAAGATGATTATACCCGTTCATGACTATACCGTCTCCATATTTCCCGAAGGCATGCGGGACCACGAGCTCTTTAATCGATCCACCGCCATCCGGCTCAAGCCCAAACACGAGCGCGCACAGACCATGGTAGACGAACATAAAAAGCCGCATATGCAGACCATTGTCAAGAGCAAAACAGATTCGGAACTCGATGTGCATGGGTCCGACGAGCATTGGGCGCTCGACAAGGACATTTATCTGGTGTGTGCTCGTCCGATCGACAAGGAGGATTGGTATTTTAGCCTCATCTACGCCTCGGGATTCATGGCCGACGACCCCTTTACCCATATCGAGACCATCGACGCGACCCGCTTCGACCCCAACGCCATGCAGGACCTCATCATGACCTTGCAGAAAGACCCGGACCACCGCCACGTCCAGTGGCTCAATGCCATCCTCGGCCGTATCTTTCTCGGTCTCTACAAGACCGACAAAGTCCAGCGCTTCTTCCAGGAGAAGATCACGAAAAAGGCGAAAAAGATGAAACGCCCTGCCTTCTTGGATGAGATCCACGTCCAGACCGTCAAGTTTGGCCAGAATATTCCGTACTTTACACAGCCCAAGCTCCTTGGTCTGTCCATGGACGGCGCGCTCGAAGCCGAGGCTCAGGTCAACTATGCAGGTGGTCTGTGCGTCGTCATCGAAACGGACTTTCATTGGACCTACTCGTCGCGCATGAAGCCCATCCGAGTGCACCTCGTCCTGTCCGTCACCTTGAAACAGCTCGTGGGCAAGATGAAATTCAAGATCAAGTCGCCGCCCACCAACCGCTACTGGCTCGGCTTTTACGAGATGCCCAAGCTCGAGCTCGCCATCAAGCCCATCGTATCCGACAAGCAGATCAAGCTCAACATGGTCACGAACGCCATCGAGTCCAAGATCCGCGAAGTCCTCGCTGAAACCATGGTCCTGCCCAACATGGATGATTTCACGTTCTGTGATACAGACGGCAAGGGCGGTATCTTTGGCGACCGCGTACCACGCCACGATGACGCCACTACCGATACCTCCTCCATCGAGATTAAGAGCGAGCAGCCGCAGCCGGCCGCTGCCAACAAACCGTCCTCAGTCAAATCCACGCCGCCGGCTGCCAAGCCCGTGCGGCGCTCGGGTTCGGAGCAGCAAATGGAAGACCACCTCGCGCAGCCGATGCCCACCGAAGTATCCAAATCATCCCCAGACCTCCTTTCCGCGCGTGCTCAACCCTTGATCGACGACGATTCGACCCAGAGTCATGAAACCGAGTCTCCCACTTCCGCAGATGCTTTGAACGGCCATTCAAGTGACTCGAGCAGCGCACAATCCGTTACGTCCTCGTCGCAGTCCTCCGCTCGGTGGGCCTCCCTCGCCATGCGGCGTAAAAAGGCCCGGTCCAGCGTTGACGGCGAGTCCATCTCGGAACGCGAGGACGAGGACTCGTCCAAGCCGAGTACGGACGGCAACACGACCTCACGGTCCATCGGACCGCGCAAGGGTTTCTTCTCCAAACTCGGCGACGATGCCAAGCGCGGCTCGCTCTACCAAAAGGCCGAGACGTTCTGGCAGCGCGGCAAGGAAATGACGCGGGAGCTGCGCGATAAAGATGACAAGTCTGGCCGGCGCTTGAGCATCCCTCGGCGTTTTAGTCAGAGCAGCACGAGTATTGAGTCCAGGGATCAGCCGGAAGAGCACAAGTCACGTCTGACAGGTAGTACTAAATTCGTATGAGTAAAGGAAGAAAAGTCTCACACAGTTGGGGTAGAAGAACAAGAGGAAGAAGAGGAGAAGCAAGTGATGGAAGCACTCGTGGCACCGGAAAAGGATACCAAGCCCATCGAGGTCAAGGCCCCTCCAGAGAAGCCCTCATTGCAGGAGCCCACGCGGCAAGAATCCAAGGAAGAGAAAAGTGGCAATGAAACGCCAGCAGCAGCAACACCGCCTCTGCCACCACGCACACGCGCCGGGTCGACCGCGTCCGATACTGAGCGCATTTCTAAGAACAGACCCCTCCCACCACCACCACCGCCGCCGCCGTCGGCATCACCCAGCGCGCCTGCGCCTCCATTGCGAAAAGCAGATACCAAACCACCCTTGCCACCGCGAATCGTCAAGGAAGACGAGAGCCGGGAAAACAAGCCGCCTGTGCCACCTCGACCGTCCAATACGCCCCACGATGCACGTCCCTTGGAATCCGCCGAATGCTAAAAAGTATAAGCATACCCCACCATCACACACACACACACACACACACACACACACACACACAGTCTGCATCTTTTTTTCTCTGTCTTTTCCATATCCCCCTTCTTTGCAGTGTACATACATACACTTTTTTTGTGAATTGTCTTTTTTTTTTCTTTTACACCAACGAAACGCATCCGTTGTGCGTATATATAAAAATAGGCATGTGTTTATATATATTTCTCTTTTTCTTTTTCTACATTAGAGCGGGGGGTGTTTGTCTACAAGAAGGGCTCCAGGTTGAACTCGAGCGCGGTGGTGGGGTGAGTCAGCTCAAAGTTCTCCAGGACGGTCGGGTGCAGCACGCCGAACGAGCCAATGTTGAGCACCTTGCGCTCCGTGCCATCGAGGTACCGGAGGTAGATATCGGCCGATCGGCCAGGGAAGTAGGTGGCATCTAACGAAGACGAGGTCAGCAACCCATCAGGACATAGTGGTCCTAAACTTACTTTCTGACTCCTGAATCCAGTAACCCAGACTGCGGCTGTCCTTGGTTATCAGCGAGGTGCTGAGCATCTCCATGATACGGTTCAGCAGACCGTGAATGACCTATGAGACGAAATCAGCATGCCATGCCTTGTCTCTCTCATTATAAAAGCCTTCATTTACCTCGAAACCAGACGTCTTGGACATGAAGGCAGCGCAGACATGACGCTCGTTGCGAGTACGGCGCTCGCGCGACTCATCCTTGAAACCGACATCGGACACCTCAAACACCTTGATGGGCAAGGGCAGCTTTCTGTTGCTGTTGATCGTCTTGAGCACACCGGGCAGGAGCGAAGTGCGGACGACCTGGTATTCGATCGTTTTGGGGTTGGCCAGCTTGATGGCAGTCGTGTTGTCGTCTTTGCGGTTGAGATATTTGAAGTTTTCGTCGTGGGAGCACAGGATCAGAGGCGCGACCTCGGTAAAGCCGGCGAGAGCGAGCTCGCGGCGGGCGTGGTCGGACAGCTTGTTGATCGGCAGCGCGGCACCAACCGTGTTGACGCCCGGCATCTTGCGCGGCAGGTTGTCATAGCCGTACCCGATCGCCACGTCCTCCATAATGTCGGCCGCGTGCAGAATGTCCCAGCGGGTGGGCGGCACGTTGACCAGGATCTCGTTGTCGTTGCTGGGGTTCATCGAGGCGTCGAGAGTCATGCGCTTCAGGAGCTTGCAGATCTCGTCACCCGACAGATCAAGACCAGTGCAGGCGTTGACGTAGTCCTTGGGCGCGGTCGCGCGCCAGGGTGCGAGCTTGGGCGTTTCCTTGACGGTGCCGTCAGGGTACACGATCTCCATGGGTTCGACCCTGTTGTATTGTTCAGATACGGCTCAATCATCTGATCTCTGTTTGGACTTACGTGAAGGGCTCGGCGCAGTATTCGGAGAACATGGAGACCATGGTGTTGAGGACAATGTTGGCCTTGTGCTCGTCGGTGGCGGTGACTTCGATGAGGACGTTCTTGGTGCTGAGTCTGATCTTGGAGTGTTCCGAGTTGATGATGGGCGGGAGGGAGCAGACGCGGCGCTGGCCGTCCAACACAACGGGATATACGGGCGAGTCGCGGATGATGTGCAGGAATTTACCGAGGTTCTTGTCGTTCTATAAAAGAGTCAGTCTCTGGCTTTCCTCGTATCTGTAGATGTACGCATACCGTGTAGTGCTCCATGAGCTGATCACCGTCCATCTCCTTGGTCTGGTTTAGAGGGATGAATTTGATGTCCTTGTGGGGCAGGGCCTCGTAGGTGAAGGGACCCTGAACTGTGTCGAGGTCATGGGTACCAATGGCCGCGAGCGTTCGCTTACTGTACAAAGCGTTACACATGGATTGACTCATTGAATCTGTCATCTTTCTTTACCGGCAAATGTTGTTGTGCAGCTTATCCTGGAGATCGATGAAGCTGTTGTAGCGATCTTGATTGAAGGTGATGTTGCGCAGGATGGCACCGACAATGGCGGGACGAATTTGGGCCGTCTAACAAAAGTAGAACAGAGAATGAGACACGCTCAGAGATAGTCGCGAATTGTGCCTACCTCGGGCTTAACCGTGATCTGCTCTTTCTTGGCAGGCTGGGTCAGACGGTAGTTGGGCGCGTCCTGGAGACCTTCGAAGACGCGAAGGGCGCGGGAGATACCCTCTTGGCAGAGCAAGTCATAACTATCAGTGGGATGTTGTCAATATCAATGAGAGAAAGGGAAGGGGCGCGTAATGCCGGCTTTACCGGTTGGCAGGAATGTCAATTTTCAGCTGGGGACGCTCATTCTCGCCACGCTCAGAGGGATCCTTCTCGGAGGTCTAGTGCAGAATGTAAGAGAAAGTGCAAGATGAATATAGCATGACATACGTCTTCCTCGAGTTCAATGCCGAAGCGGAAGCAGAGCTCATCGAACTCTTCCGAGGCTATAAAAGTGGAAGAGTGAGAAAAGGCCAATTCTTCTGAGTGACACGTACTGTAAGACTTTTCGAGTGAGCTGAGGAGGGTCTCCTTGTCGACCGTTACGGTGGGCATGTTGGAAAGGTGAGAGTGGTATAAGAAATCGGTGGCTTGCGATCTTACCACTTGCCGGAACTGTGACTCAGACAAACGCACGGCCCTTTTCTCGAATTATTAATAACCATTATTGATCCTTTACAACTGATATGTGCCTACCCCTTTTTTGTATCTTCAAGGCAAGATGAAATCTTTGGATAAAACTGGGAGCTTATAAAGACGAGTATGTACATGGTATACAGTAAAGGGTCTCTAACACATACACTATAACTGATGGGCTGATAATTCCAAGAAAGCCGCAAATAAAGAGCCACTATACACGTAGTTACATGGCTCTATGACTAGAATGAATTATGGACAGGTTTGGGCTGTTATGTAACGGTCGCCCTGGATGAAATAAGAGAATATGTGCAAGTACTACTATCAAAAATTGAATATACAGGATTTATTTAGGCTTTGAGCGCCGCCACTTGTCAAAAAATAAACTCCACACACTTTTCGAGATCAACTTTTTTCTTTTTACATAAACTTCATGTCGACTGACGCTGCTTCTGGGTTGCCCGCTGGCAAAGAGCTCGCTGCCAATGGTAAGTACGAACTTTCTTTCAAGACGATCGTCTTATTCAATGCACTCTAGACAAAAAGACGCGGGATCTTGCTGTGCGAAAGCTCCGCAACTACATGAGCTCGATTCCCGATCTGTCTCGCACCGATCTCCTCAAATTGTGGAAGGGTATCTTCTATGGTAAGCGATCCGGGTCTGAGAAAAGCTCTGTATTGAACAAACGATAGGTTTTTGGATGTCGGACAAGCCACTGGTGCAGCAGGCACTGGCCATGGAACTCGCGTCGCTTATTTCAGACTGCCCTACCGAAGCCACGCTTCCCTTCTTGGAGACGTTCTGGGAGGTGTTTTGTGCTGAATGGCACGGTATCGACCGTATTCGACTCGACAAGTATTACATGCTCCTCCGCCGTATCATCTTCTTCTCGTTTCTGTACCTCGCCAACCAGCAATGGAACCCTGAACTCGTAGACGACTATGCCGAGATGCTCCTTGCAGGTCCCATGCAGTAAGTCAGAACAAAGTAGCTTGCTTTTGTTCTTTGGCTCACGCCATATCTAGCCCCACGGATCGGTCCAAACCCGATGCGATTCGCTATCACATTATGCAAATCTATTTTGAAGAACTCGAGAACGTTCTGGATTTGCAGCGCGAGCAGAACGAGGACTTTGATCTGCCTGTTGAGGCTGTCCAGCGCCCGATCACTGTCACGGCCAAAAACAACGTCAACAAGGTTGTGCGCAACAAGGCCAAGGAGGCCCTCAAGAACTATGAAAAGCTCCTTAAGGAAAAGGAGGAGCAACAAGAGGAAGACGACGACGCCATGGAAGAATAGACAACCCTATTGTACATACACCCTATATCTGTCTCTCACACTCACTTTCTCTCACTCACTCACACATCCGACATGAAATGCATACAATCTCCATAGAATGATCCCGGCTTTTTTTTTATCAGTTGCTTTTTGTGGTGGTGATGGTTTTGCGTGTGATATTTGCATGAATGACACTTTTTTTTTCTTTCTTTCCTAACCAAAAATAATCTAATCATCATCCCAGTGACCCTGCGACTTGGGCGGCTTGGGACCACCTGCGGGCTTGGACATGATGATCTATACAAACGGGTATAAGAAGCAGAAAACACAATAAAAGACATTGCACGTACCTGATCCACCCGAAGAACGGTTATTGCGGTATCCGCAGCGAGCTTGAGAGCGAGCTGCTTTGCAGGGAAGGAATCATAGATACCCGCCTTGACAGCATCGATCGTACCGTCCTCGTTCTCCTCCACGTCCACACCGACGCTGTTGCCCGCATCGCCCTCCTGGTAGTGGGCCGCGTACAGGCGAGACAGGATAGCGGTCGCATCCATGCCGGCATTCTCGCAGAGTGTCCGGGGGACGACTTCCATTGCTTCCGCAAAGCGCTTGATCGCATGCTGGTTCAGGCCGGGGGTCTTGGACGCCACGTTCTGGAGACGCTTGTTGAGCTCCATCTCGTGAGCACCTGCGCCGGCCAAGAGGCGCGGGTCGCGGGTTGCGGCCTTGATGACGTTGACACCGTCGTCGATCGCACGCTCAATGTCGTCCATGTGGTTCTGGGTTGCGCCACGGATCACGATGGTGGTCGTGCGCGAGCGGTCAAGCTCTTCCTGGCGGAACACAGTGACGCGGTCGCTGCCGATTTCGACGGTCTCGACAATGTCGCAGTAGCCCATTTCCTCAGGCATGGGCGCGCCGAGGCGGGAGAGGGCGGTGGCGCCGACGACGCGGCACAGGCGGCGGATATCAAACTTGGAGAGGACCTTGACGGCCATGATGTTGAAGCGGTTGAGGTAATGTAAGGCGAGCTCACCAATGCCGTTGCCAGTGACAACGACCTTGACGCCTGCATCGGCCAGCTCTTGGAAGATCTATAGACTATTTGAGTACCTCGTTTCTGCTCTTTCTTTTTTGTCCTTACCTTTTCAATGTGCTTCTCCTCGTCTTTGCTGAAGTTCAGCATCTCTTGTGCGTTGTGGATCAGGACCGTGCCCTTGGTCTCGGTCTGCTGGATATCCAAGGGGCAGGTGAAGACGGCCACCTTGGCCTTGGTAGCGTTCTGGATGATACCCTCCGGCTCGCGACCAAAGACCATGCCCTTGACAACCTTGGACTCGTAGAGACTGGAGCCCATGACCTTGACGACACGGATGCTGTCCACGTTGAAATCCTTAGGGTTCTTGGGCATCACGTTCAAAGCAGCCTCTGTGACCAGCTCACCCAAGAGGTCCTCGTGACCGTACTGCTTGGAGGCAATCGCAGCGTGGATCACCTTTTTGAGTTCCTGAGGCGAGGTCAGGTCATCCACCTTTTGGACCGACAATTCTATCACAGAGTGGGTTAATACATGTTTGCATCTCTTTAATCTCTTTTCTCTCTTTGTACCTTCGAGGATCTCCAGAGCGCGATCGCGAGCAATCTCGTAGCCCTGGATGACTTCGGAGGGATGCAGACCCAGACGCAGGAGCTGCTCGGCCTTGGAGAGCAGCTCACCAGCCAGGACGATAACAGCGTTCGTGTTGTCGCCCACCTCGGATTCCTGCTGCTGCGAGGCCATGACGAGAAGCTTGGCGGCAGGATGAACCACTTCCAGCTCGCGAATGATCGTGGCCGCATCGTTCGTGACAAACAACTTTTCGAGATGGTTGATGATCATCTTGTTGCGACCTGTATACAAGAATGCCATCAGCCTCAAGTCACCTATCTGGAATCAGTAGCACTCTTACCGTTGGGACCCATCGAGGTGCGGACGGTCTCGGCAAGCTCGCGGGTCGCTTCAATGTTGCGCATCACGGCTTCATCGACGCCTTGTTGGAACTGAGAGTTTCGGATGAGAAATGGGACATGCGGGGATGATAGGATGAGTGGATTGTAACAGATAGATTACCTTGTAGCCTTCTTTGAAGAGCTGCGGGAGAGTACCCTTTGGTATACGTAAGGCCATCTTGATCAACTATTACTATTGCAACACGCGTCAAACAGTTGGAAATTTTTGACTTGACCTTTCAACTTGACAGACTCGTTTGAGGCTCCGGTCACGAGTAACACTGCACTCCGCTTCCCTATATATCCCCCTGAATCATCACAGTAATAGCAGTAATAAGAGCATCTCATCTTTTGTAGCTTTATAGTAAGGTGGATCCATGTTTCTAAGAAATCAAAACTGCTCTCTATATATCAAGCGCATCTTCAATCAACTGGGCCTGCTGTTTCTTGTACCGCGAGCTGATGCCCACCGCCGGAGCGGCAATGGCCTCTCGGCCCACATACACCACCTAATTAAACAGAGTATTGAATACCTTGGTGCATAATCTTTTTGTCTGTCTTACTTCTTTAGTAGGCACCATCTGGGCAAGACGCGGTGCCATGAAGCTATAGGCGCCTGCATTCTGGGGCTCTTCCTGGCACCACACAAACTCGCGAGCAAACTTGTACTCGTCAACGACCTCCTCGATATGGTCGCGTGGGAAAGGCGAGAGTTCCTAAAATGTGTCGTGTGAGTCCATGCATAAGATACCGAGCATGTCCTACCTCGACGCGAACAAACGCGATACGGTCATCGAGGTTTCGGTTCTTGCGCTCCTTGACAAGGTCATAGTAGAGCTTGCCCGAAACAAACACGACCTTTTCGACCGTATCCGGGCTCTCGGCCGTCACAGGATCATTCAGCACCGGTTTGAATGCCGTGCCGGGTCCCATTTCCGCCAAGTCGCTGACGGCCACCTATAAAATAGAATTCAGCAGAGAGTTCATACGGGCTACGTTTGACTTACAGGCGATTTGAGCAAGCCCTTGGGAGCAGCCACAATCAATGGCTTGCGGTAGGGTCGAACGATCTAGAACAGGGTGAGATTTTGTCCGGTGCTATCTTTATAATATAATACCTGACGTCGGAGCACATGGAAGTATTGAGCAGGTGTAGTGCAGTTAACCACGGACCAGTTGGGCGGTGTATCATATGCTTTGTTGACGTCAAATGGATCGTTGCTCATCTAAAATATATCATCTTCATTGAGATGCTTCACTGAGAGGCAGGTATCTTACTTACCTGCAAGAAACGTTCGATACGCGCCGACGAATGCTCAGGTCCGGCGCCGTCCTGACCGTGCGGAAGCAGCATGACGAGACCGCACTGGCGCAGCCACTTGTCCTCGCCGCTCGAAATGAACGTATCAAGGGTGATCTGCGCGCCATTGAAGAAATCGCCAAACTGAGCTTCCCAGAGGACCAGTCGCTTAGGTGACTCGATGGCCATACCATATTCAAAGCCAAGTACAGCGTATTCCGACAACGGACTGTTGGCGACCTACATAAATACATTCTGGGTGAGCCTTGGGCGATGCATGCATAATTTCGTTACCTCGAGGAAGCTCTTTTGGTCCTCTGACATGTGGTTGAGCGGCACCACCGCCTTTTCCGTCTCTTGACAGACAAACATGGCATGGCGCTGCGAGAACGTGCCACGACCGACATCCTGGCCCGAAATGCGTACGCCTGTGCCCTCCTTGAGCAAGGAGCCAAACGCGAGAGCCTCAGCTGTGGCCCAGTCGAGGTTGACGCCGTTCTCGAGGCGCTTGAGTCGGGCATCAATATGATACTTTTGCAGGCGCGGATGCAACTTCTGGATGGAGGGAGGAGGAGTCACTGAGAGGCGGCCGATCTCGGCGAGGATGTCCGTATCGACGCCAGTGGCTGGCTCTTCGGTGGGCAGTGGCCGGGTCGCTTGATGCTCGATGCCCTGCCAGTTGCCAGCCAGATGGTAGTTCTCGGGTACTTGGGCACCCTCGGTGCTCTGCTTTTGCAGGCTGTCTTCGAGGACCTGGCGCTGCGACTCGCGGATCGCGTTGGCTTCTTCGGACGCGAGGATTTGCTCATCAAGTAGCTTTTCTTCATAGCTGCGAGCCACAGAAGGGCGCGGCCGGATGGTGTTGTACATGACGGGCTGGGTAAACGCAGGCTCGTCCAGCTCATTGTGGCCCCAGCGGCGGTAGCACATAAGGTCAAGGATGATATCCTACTCACACCCAGCAGTGCATTAGTTCCCTTTTCTCTCATTCTATTTCAGCACATACCTTTCGGAACTTGTTGCGATACTCAAACACGAGATCCATAGCATGGGCCACGTCCTCAGGAAAGTCGCCATTGACGTGCACGACCGGGACGTTGATCATCTTGCCAATGTCGGAGCAGTATGCGGACGACCGCGCGTTCTGTGCCGGTGTAGTATAGCCGAGCTGGTTGTTGACCACGATATGGACCGAGCCGCCCGAGGTGTAGTGCGGCAGGTTGGATAAGCTGAGGGATTCCATGACGATGCCTTGACCCGTAAATGCCTGGAAAAAAGTCAAGAAAATGCTGCCATACAGATGCTATTCACTTACAGCGTCACCGTGGAGCTGGACGCTCATGACGCGGTCACCAAGCTGGCAGGAGGTGTCGGCCCAGGATGCACGATCGGTCTGTTTGGCGCGGGCTTTGCCCATCACGACCGGGTTTGCGGCTTCGAGGTGGGATGGGTTGCTCAAGAGCGAGACGTGCACCTGGTGGTCGCCATAACGAAGGTTTGGATTGTTGACTTACGTAATGGAGGGCGTCAGTAGAAGAAAGACACTCTAGTGGTACATACTCAGATGGGAAATGACGTCGCCGGTGTGGTAAGTATCCTCAGGTAGCTCAGAATTGCCCTTCATCTTGTGAAAGAGGTTGGCGTGAGGGTACTGAAGCAGGTCGCACAAGAGGTTCAGGCGGCCGCGGTGAGGCATACCAAGAACAATGTCCTCCACTCCAGCTGTACAAAAAGGCAGGAGTTAAGTACACCTTCATACACCAAAATCCTGTTTACTTACCTTTTGCGGAGACTTCAAACAGTCGGTCCAGAGCTACCATCATGCTCTCGGCACCTTCCAGACCATAACGCTTTACATTGGGGAACTTTTTGGCCAAGAAATGATCGAATGTCTACACACAACCGACTTGTTTAACAATGGCACGCATGGTCCTTTTTAATTGCACCAACCTCTGATTTTGTCAGGAGCTCGTGGATCCGCTTCTTCTCCTCAACTGAGAGCTGGGGTTTGGTCCAAGACTCCACAGCATGATACCACCATCGCCGCTCACTGGCAGACTATATTATGTCAGTTACAATGCATATTTGTTTACATGGCGCATGCCGTACCGGGAGGTGCATAAACTCGTAAGCGATTTTACCACAGTAAACGTTGTTGAGATGATCCAGAATGGCCTTGAAATTGGCATCTTCTCGTCCGGATGGGTCTGTGGACGACTCTGTGACATGCAAGATACCTGCAAAAGAAGAGTAGGGATGAGTTACTGCCACAGGTCACAAATGGCTGAAATACCTGAAAGGTTGTAGACGCGTTCCGGGTCGGTCAAACCGTATCTCTCGGGCTGGAGGGCCAGAACTTTGCTACAAAAAGAAGGGTCAGTACCCTCAGCACTCGAAACTCTTCCAAAACTACCTGTGGTCCATGATATCCAGCGGATCCAGATGAGCCGCCTTGTGACCATGAGTGCGATAGGCTTGGACCATGCGCAGCAAGCTGCCGTACTCCATACGGTTGGCGAGCTCCGCCTCTGTGTAGTCTGGCATCTTGTATTCGCTCGCGACGCGGTAGCCATATACTTCATTGTCATGGTAGCGACGCGTCTGGATGGAGGAGAGAGGTGTCAGAGCGGGACGCTTCAGGAGCGCTGCTGGACTCATGCTGCTGCGGGCGACTCTTGACAACGAAGAGCGCACCGTCGCACCTTGAAGCTTGAACATCCCGGATATGTATGTAATTTGAAAATAAAAGGAGAAAAGTATGGAAAAAGTAGCAGAATTGAGAGGTGAGAACAAATGGGTGTGGTGTGTGGGATCGTCGAATCGTGTGCCCAAGTCGCACGATCACCTGACGTCCGTCACCCTTTTTAATTTAATCCGTTCTTTTGACAGAAATGGAGCAGGATACCACCTATTTTTTCATTCCGTGTGCTTGTACCTCATCTGCCTGTACCTCCCTAAGTTATAAATCTACCCTGCTTATGTCCATTTGGGACCATAAAACGGTAGAGCGTCTTGGGGGATCATGTTAAAGTGGCTGAAGACCGTGCGAAAGTTGTCAGACAACAAAGAGGAAGCTTTGTCATCGATCCAATCGAAATGCGCATAACGATGTAATCATCGTGAGTCTACAGTCTATCTTGTGTGGCACAATACCGCCATGAAATATAGGGCACTTGCAATAAATCAGGACCGAATACGATGAATTTGGCGGCATAAGTCGCTGTAATCTTTTTAAGCTGAGGCTGGGTGTCAAAAGACAAAAAATGTGTCCAGTACCTGCAAACTCTTCTTCCTTCTCTACGCAGACAGTATAATGGAAGTACACAAGGACCAGTTTGTTGATCGCCTGCCTCTGATTGAGACGGCTATCCTCGAAGCTGACTTTGTCTCCATCGATGCCGAATTCACTGGTGAGATCCGCTCCTCGATCTACTGTACCATGTACATTCACTAATGATCGTCTATTTAGGTTTGACCACAGACGGCACACGTTTGCTCGCCCAGGACACCCCACAGGAACGCTACGAAAAGATGCGACACTCGGTTGACGCCTTCAGCATCATCCAATATGGCGTCTGTACTTTTAAACGGGACGGTGATACATGGATTGCGAAACCATTCAATTTCTATATCTTTGACTGCGAAGATGTTGGTTTTCGCAACTCGCGTTTCATCACTGCCAGCACCAACAGTCTCAACTTCCTGCGCAAAAACGGCTTTGACTTCAATAAGTGGATCGATCACGGTATTCCGTATCGCAACCAGTCCGAGATCGAGTCGGGACGCTTAGAAAACGAAGCAAGCGCATCCAATCACAAGCAGAATGGCAAGGAGATGACTTCGGCCGATAAACGATTCGTGGAGCGACTTCGGTAAAGTATAGTAGAATGCAAATGTATTATGAGTATTCACAGAGCATGTTTAGCAAAAGCATCAGCAAGTGGTTACAAAACGGCAATACAAATACCCCTCTGCTGGTACAGACAAACTCTCACCGCCAGCGACACTTGGCCAACGATGAAGTCAAGGACAAGTAGGTCTTTTTATAATTTGCTCATGGACTCCATCTCACTGTTATATCTCGCAGGAAATACAACAACTTTCTCTATGTGAAACTGCGGGATACCAGCCATATCGAAATTAAGAAGCGCAGCGAGGAAGCACGCGAGGCACGCGCCATGTACGATTACAATCGGCCCAAGGTAAGCACAAGAGAGCGAGAAAGATGCTTGGGACGAGTGCTCATCGGTTTGAAATAGGACCCTCTGCTGAACTTTGGCAAAATCATTGAATATGTCAAGAGAGCCAAGTGTCCCGTGATTATGCACAACGGTATCTTCGACCTCTGCCATACCGTACGCCAGTTCTGGTCTCGTCTGCCCGGTCAATGGAAGGAGTTTCAAGAAATGGTCGCGGACATGTGGCCACAGTAAGTTTGCAAAAGACAGAACCAGAATGGCTGTATTCACCTATGCGTTCTATAAGAGTTGTCGACACGAAATACCTGGCAGCCTATCATCCTATATTAAAGGTAACCCATTTGCTTTCATTTGGTTCTTTGGCTCACTCCGGTGGTATTTGCCTGTAGTCATGTTTTGCCGCATCCACAGCACTCCCACCCATGTTTGAGACGGTTAACAAGGCATTTGCACTCTCTGGAACGAAAATAGGTAAGTTGGATTGGTTTTGGCGATATGACAGCTCATTTGTGCGCGATTAGTGATACCCGAGGCGTTCAGCCGATATCAAGGCGAAACTGCCTTTGAACATGAAGCGGGTTACGACGCTTATCAGACGGGCGTGATCTATTTAGGATTCGTCCACTTTGTGATGGAGAATGAAGGTATGCTTTCTTGTCAAGGGTCACGGATTCAAATATTGATCCTGCGTAGAACATTGGGAAGCGGCCGAAAAGGAACAGATCAAAGGTGAGTAAACATAATGTAAACAGAGAATGCGTCCACTCATGCATGATACGTCACGACAGAGGGCCGCCCGACTCAAGTTAAAGACTTTATGCAGCTGGACGTCCTCAAAAACTACTACAACAAATTGTTTGTTATGCGCAAGCTCCCACCTTACCTGGATCTGTGCGCTCAAAATGAAGGTAAGAAAAAAAAACGGAGAATTAATGAAACGTCACTCACACGATGAGCAGTAGAAAAAGAAGGCGTGTTCTATCTGGACAAGATCCCCGAAGGCCTGGCTCAGAGTGCATTTGAACTCTTGTATCCTGAGCTGAAGCCCATCGAGGTCCGCTGGGTCGACGCCACACACGCCTGGTTGTTCACAGATATCAACGACGGATCTGCCAAATTCAGTGGCGAGTGCGGTCAGCGCGTGTATCCTTTCTTGCCGGGTAATCCGGAGGAACCGGTCGCAGTCCATCTCGGCATCACCGAAGATGCGTGCAACATGAAGCTATACACCTATAACCAGTGGCGGCGCCACCCGGACTACAAACCGCAGAATGACCATCCTACAGCGTCGTCACGAGCGATTGAGGAATTATCGGCCAGTCTGAACCAACACGATAAAAGTAATCACGCGGACTCGCCAGGTGAAGGTAACGTGCGGGTCACTCCACGCGCGTCCACCGTCGACTATAGCACAGACGAGACGGTCCCCAATGGTGGTGTATCCTTCAACGGTAAGTTTTTATTGCTGGTTTACTTTCTTTTTTTCTCATGTGTGTGCATGAATTGATTGAATTGATTAGATGTTGGCATGGACGTCCCAGCCAGTTTCCAAAAGGGGGCAGTACACACAAGCGCAAGTTCCAGTAAGCGGAAACCACAAGATCAAGACCAAGGCCAAGATGAGTCGCCTTCCAGCAAAAAGCACAAGCATTAAGATAGATCATGTTGTTGCATTCTCTCCGTTTCTTTCTTCCCTTTCCCTATGCATCCGACTTCATTGCAATTTTTCATGTAATATACACAAAAGACAGCAGTGTTTGTGTTTCACAAGCAAACTTAAAAGAGTGAATATGCCGTGGATGGCACCACATTTTCAGCAAGGACAGAAAGATGTGTGAGAGAAAGAGACAAGGGAGAAAGATGGGATTGGTGCAGGGCATACATAGCAGGTAGCGTGACAGCCCCACGCCAGGGCAATTCTGTCATTCCATTCGCTGGGAATTGCTCCTACATAAAATACACGTAGACCAAAGATAAGTGTCTGCCGGTAAAGCAGGATGGATAAACGAAGTGCTTATATATCGATATACGCATACATATAAAAGAAATAAGCACATTTCAGAGCATAGAATGAACTCTATGACTAGGAGAAAGCAAAAGAGGGCTCTGTATTGGGGGGGGGGTTTATCTGCTATAGTTTTTTTCCGTGAGCGGAGGTTCAGCAGAAAGGATCTGGGTTGGCTGGGCACGGCCCGCCCTTCACTTGACTCTTCTGTTTTGTCTCGTCTTGTGTGTGGTTTCGTCTCGTACTGCCTGTGATGTTACCCGCTGACTTTGTACATAACTCACGTCCAAGATCTGAAGTCATCAACAGGTCGGGTTTGGACTGTAAGTTATCATGTATCCTCTTTTCATCTCTCCATAATTAACACCACCCATGTTTCCATACTCCAGCTAATAATAGCAATGCTTGGCGCGAGGATCTAAGGAATTACGAACGCAACCTCGAAGAGATGACTTCGGTAGATTTGGATCAGGCAAGTGAGCTTTGTGCCCATAGACGATAAGAGTAATCGATCCTTACACACTATCGATATCGATACACAGAGCTTTAAAGAAGAACTGCAGCACGTTGATCAATGGTTCCGTTTTCTGTCTGAAACAGAACGAACGACGACGGTGTACGCTCTTCTGCAACACTCGTCGCAGGTGCAGATCCGTTTTTTCATCTCGGTCTTGCAGCAGCTCTTGAAACGGGACCCTGGCAATGCCTTTCTCACGCCCGCTACGACCGATCAAGGTGAGCAGAACACCATAAATTGATTTGGAAAAGATATGAGATAGACAGGGTACTCACCACGTTTCTAGACATCCAGTCGCATCTTGCTGGCCCCATCGCCCAAGCAGAGCTAGAGGCGAACCAGCGTATTCGTCAGGCAGCAGGCCATGCCATAAGACGACCTCCCAGCGCAGGCAGCACAAACGATCAGCGACGCGCCCAGCTCGACCGCCACTCGTTGGCTCTGGGTGACACCGAAGAGTATAGCCGCATCTTTGGCTCCACGGGCAACGCGAGTCTTTTGAATCTCAACAGCAGCCTGGACGATTTTGGACGGGGCCGGATCCCGCGCGCACCGACAGCGAACAACAACAATCAACTGTTTGGTGGGGGCCGAGCCTCCACCACGAGTCGGCCTCGATCTGTGATTGAAGGCGACTCGTCCTTGCTCTTCCCCTCCGGCGGCAGCTCCGCCTGGCTCAACCCGCCGCGCACAAACCCAGCTGGCCTCCGCATGCCTCCCCAAGAGCGTCCCAAGTCAGCCGACGTCTCCCTCTGGTCCTTTGACAGAGACGACCATTTCAAGCCCACCAGCACCACTGCGGCAAGCAATGCGGCTGCTGCGGCCGCTGTGGCATCTGCGGCAGGGAGCCGTGCCAGCTGGGGAGTCCCCTCCACCATGCAGTTTGGCGACCTGTCCATGGCCGGCCGATCCGACAACGACTTTAGCAAGGGCTGGGACCCTCAGCAACAGCAACAGCAGCAACAGCAACGGCAGCAGACGCGCCGTCAACACCCTGCGAACCGCAATAGCACCAGTATACCCGGCACCGTGCCAGAAACAGACGAACATGACCCCATCATGCTCTCCATGTACGACTCTGCCCAGCGCGCCCGCTCGCCCGTCCCGTCCGCCTCTGCCTCGGCCCCGTTTACGCGTCGCCCGCCTGGCATGGAGAAGCACTTTGGCCACTTCCTCGCCCCCACCGACGCCCTGCACGATGACCACGACTACCTGAGTGACCACTCCGAGGCGTCCAACGTCTCTGGCTCCGGACGCCGTCGCTCGTCCAAGATCGGCGGTGGCCTTGGATCCGCCGCCAACGGATCGCGTGGTACGAGCGCCAGCGGAAAGGAAAAGAAGACTCCGGACACGATTGACATGGACCTACTCGAGGATGTGCCGGCCTGGTTCCGCACGCTGCGTCTGCACAAGTACAACACTATTTTTGAGCCCATGAAGTGGCAAGACATTATCAAGTTGTCGGACGATGATCTCCAAGCCAAGGGCGTTGCTGCCTTGGGTGCCCGTCGCAAGATGCTCAAGGTCTTTGAAAACATTCGCGCTCACTGCGACGCCAATGTACGTACTGGATATGTCGGCTGATCTGGATAGGGTTACTCATTTTTTGTCTTCTATAGAACATCTCATACTGAAGAAACCATGCCTTTGATAGGTCCCTAATCTTGTTTTTTATCTCTTCCTGCATTCATTCATTCATTCATTCAACGCACCACAAACCAAACACACGTACACACACACAAACCCCCAGATAACTCTCGTTTTCTGCTCTATTCTATCTACTTTTCTCTATTCCTCTCTCTCCTTCTCTTTTTTATCTTCCTCTGATACTCACTTTCTTCTGATAATCTTTTGTTCCTTTGGTCCGTTTTGTGTTTTGGGAGTTCGGTTGAAATGATAGATAGATAGGCATCGTTTGTTGATGGTCGAATAAAGCCAAAGCAGCGTGGCATGTACAAAAAAGATTTATTGGATTATGTACACACGTTTTTTTAGGTCGACTTGGCGGTCGACTTGGCGGCGGCGAGAGCCTTCTGGGTGCCCTTGAGAGCGAAACGCTGGTTGCGCAGGAACTTGGCATCAACCTATATTCGGTAACCCAATTCAAACCATCAGCACATCATTCATGTAAGTTATATTTGATACATACACCCTTGCGCGAGGGATAGCGGTGCTGCTTCGGCTTCTTGATGCCGTTGCGGTGGTCCTTGCTGTCTATTACAGTACACGGTAAATGGGGCTGGGTCGAATGGGTGAATTGGTGAGAGCTTACTCTGGTTGTGGTTGGTATGGTTCTTAGACTTGGCCATTGCAAATTCCTATTTCATCCATCCATCCATCCATTCGTCAGTCCATCGATCGTTTCGTCTCTTCTGATGTGTATTCGTTGGTTGAATCATTTGTCGAGTACGCACCTGCTATCAAGACACGAAGATGAGAGGACGGGCCCACTATGGCAAGCCGACCCCACTTTAGGCTGCGGAGCTTCGTCTGAATAAAATTGGTCTCAGTAATACGCTTACAAGGACAAAATGAGTTCTCGTTTTCCATATGTAATGCTGACCCCCTCTCTCTATCATATAATATATATATATATATATATACGTTTGTGTGTGTGTGTGTGTGTGTGTGTGTGTGTGTGTGTGTGTGTTTTATAATATTCGTATTAGTCTCTCACTTAGTACTATGCATGTAATTTAGTATAACCAGCAGTTTACCGGGCTGATCTGAAGGCAGAGCTAATAGGACCCTCGTTGAGCATGATTATCAGGATTTTATTAACATATTATGAGCGTTAATACGTTCTTCGTGGCAGCACAAAGGCGAGGGAGCGCAGCGCTATTAAGCTTATAGCACTATCTTGCAAAGCGAGATTCGCATTGAATCGTTTGCCCTTCGTATGCTTGGAAAGCTATGTGTATGCGTTACGTGTGTTTATAGATTGCTTTTAATAGAGTTTGCTTATAACAAGCAGTATACTAGTGAATTTTGCTGAAGGAAAACAACCTTTACGTACGTGCCAGAGGAAATAGAAGTATGATGCACCTGCCTTGCCACTTGAACTCGTACTTTCTCGATCGAGACGTTCTTTTTTTTAAAATTCACATAGACTACTTTATATGAAAAATGAGTCTGTTTTTCATGATGCTAAGTTATATGATATTATTAGGAGGGCCTTGTCAATCCTAAAAAGCGCAGTCGATGTTGGATCTACAGCTCATTAGGCTCACGTAATAAATGCTGACCTATCTACTACTAACGAAAACAGATCGCAGCCGTTCTGCAGATATGGCTTACTATAGAAGGCTCAGGTAGCAGCTACTTTTTTTACACCTAAAATCTACCTTTCTTTTCCTCACCGTGTAACAATCTCACTAAATATATGCGCAAAGCTTTCAAGTACTACACATCCTCACAATGCACTGTATCAATGGTAACGCAGTATATATATTCACCCCGTGAGTAATTCGCTTTCTGATAAAGCTTTAAATGAACAAGTCACAACTGTATCCTGTATATATAAGTAGCGTACCAACTTCGCTTCGCTCTGGTGGATATTGAGGTCCCGGTCAAGACAAGCGAGACGCGGACATAAAGTGCCGGAAGGGCTCTTCCTTTTCTTTTGCGATAAATAAATAAACAGCTGTATTTTGAAATATACAGATGAAAGGAAAAACAAACTGGATCACCATGGCTCTATTTCTGTAAGTGTGGATATGAGTATGATACAAAGAACTGGCGGACACCCAATTTCGGCCCGTTTCTCCAATTTTTCAAACGCCAAGCACTGTGCGTAGCATTTTTATTCCCCTTTTCTTTCACTCCCAATTTCTTCCTCTTCTTCGCTTTTTCAGCATGGATAGCTTAGAACAAACATACTCGCAATGGCGCTCAAAGTACGTCGTGTGTAATCTAATTTGAACGGTATCTGACACGTCAATTGCTCCTTTGCTTAGGTACCTGCGCTCTTACCAAGACGGCTTTTACATTTATTACAAAGAACCAAGCGAGAAATTGCCTGAACAGACGTGTTCTGAGGCTCACGGTAATATTGACAGCGTATATACGGGCTTAATGGAAGGGCTGGTCTAAATGAAAGAGGTTCATAGGTTACGGCATGCTTGTTTCTGTTTTGAAGCGGAACCAAATGGATTTCGACGGTACACAAAGGCTTTTCCTCTTGGATGTAAAAATAGCTCATTTTATGCATTGTAGGTCTTTTCCGTTACTATATGCGGTGGCGAAACAGTAAAGGATTGATGCAGTAAGGCACAGACTACAGATGATGCATTAAGCAAGCATATGGACTAAGGCATTTCTGAAGGTGGCAGCAAAAGGTGACGCGCTCTGGTGAATTTGTGCCCGGCGACGAGGGCGGACAAAACTGTGCTACGGACGGCGACGTCGACATTGCAACTGCGCTATTTTTGGCAGCACGCGTCTGGGGCCGTGGCGGACAACAAGGCGAACTTGACTACAAAAGTGCAGCCGTCGAACTGGCTGGCTGCGTTTGGCAGCACTGCGTGAACCATGAGACGTTCATGCCCCTCATTGGCGATTGGGCTGATCCTGGCGATGACGCTTACCGCTTGACCCGCCCCAGCGACTTTATTCTGAGCGGCTTCCTTGTGTTTTACCAGGACGACACGCAGCGCTCCAACCAGTGGGCTAGCGTTATCAACGCCATCATCAACTGTACCAACGGACAGCTCGCCTTGAACCCTCAGACCGGTCTCATCGGTGACTTTCTGCAAAACAACGGTCAGGGCCAGTATTACCCGGCTCGGGGCGAGGTGCTGGAAAGTGACAAGGACGGCGACTATAATTGGAATTCGTGTCGCGTACCCTGGCGTCTTGGCCATTATTATATGCTCACCCGCGACGAACGTCTACGACAAGTCCTAGAGACTCAGGCCCAGTTCTTTGCCGGTCAACTCGCTGCACGTGGCTCATTTGGCGGAGGTGATTCGGCTATCCGCGCTGGTTACCATCTCAACGGTCGCTCTTTTGCTGACTACACCGACATGGCCTTCGTTGCCCCAGTCAGTTTCCTCTTTTGGGTCCTCGGTTGGCAGAACCAGCTGCAGCAAGTCCTTCAAGACATGAACGGACTGGAGGAGAAAAACTACTTTGGCGAATCTATCGCTATGCTCTGTGTGCTCATGGCCGCTGTTCCTTATTAATCCAACCGTTACTCCAACCTCCCTTTCTCTCTTTCCATTGCTCTTCATTGCACGTTATACGTTCTCATTCAGAACGTGTCATCTTCATGATAAATAAATAACTAGGTAATATATTGTAAATATACATAGATGTATATTGACTTTTTTTAACCGTAGTAGTTCTTGTCCCAGTTAGCACTGCAGAAACTGGCACTGCCAGCATATTGCTGCAAATGAAATTCATGTTATTACGCTATTTTATACTGTGCTCTGAGCTTCGTTCATTAAACATACCTTAATTGTGGGAGTCTTCCAGCCACCAAAGGAGGTAAAGTCAGAGAAGCTGAGGCTCTCGTCATAGTGTGCGTACCACAGAGGCACAGACGAATCGAGGACCCACGACGCCGACCCAGTAATGGTAGTCCATTGATATGTCGAGGAGTAGATACCCCATTTCCAACCTGAAGCATCAAGGGCAGACTTGAACGACTTGAGGGCTAACACAATATATACGTAAGTTGTGTACACTTTTGAGCATATTCTTGTACGTACTGGATTGAGCGCTGGAGGCCGAAGGCCAGTTATTGGCAGCGGAGTCGATTTCAACGTCGAGCCACAAACGTCCAACAATCATCTTATTGTCACCAACATACTTGACAATTTCATTGACTTGCGTAGCAGGTGACTTGCAGGTGGAGCGGCCAGTACAGGGGAACATATAAATGTCAATGGAAGTGAATCCACCTGCTTTGGCATTATCGTAGTTTGCCTTGCAGTTAGAGTCCACCTTTCCACCCTAGGATGCCAGAAAATGGAACGTCGGCGTAAGGATTAATCAGTAATGTGTTAACTTGTTCTTCATATTCACTTACGGGATTGTTACCATATGCTTCCATATAGCAGCGGACGATGGCATGATCGTAGCCATAATTCTTGGCACAGCTGAAAGCAGATGAGGACGTCAGGGCAGACACATCCACGCCAGTTTCGTAGGCAGCAGCGTTGGAAGCAAAGAAACCAAGAGTAGCCAAGGCAGAAGCAAGGAGTGAAAATTTCATGGCACCTAAAGTATGTATGAAACGAGCCGTAGAGGCACGTAAACTCACGGATTATATATATGTTCACTGGGTTCAAGTAGCACAAGGGTCACGAAGGTCAGCTAATCTCCAGGTTACATGAATACATTATTACCTTGTACTGCCACAATCTCGATTCCTGGATTTTTTTTGTCGTGCTGACTTGGAGATGATTGCCTCTTTTGCACATTATTAGACATGTGTTTGTCCGTGTATCCGGATTGTGTCAAGAAGTCTGGCCCAAAGAAGTGCCCTGCACACACTGCTCATTTTTTAAGAAAAGAAAGTCAATGAGGACGCTAAAATGAAACGTCGCCATTCCTTTTCTTCTTCTTTTTCCTTAACAGCCCCTCAAGGTTGCAATTGAGGCTGTGCCGATGCTTTTCATTGAAACCCAACAGCACACGAACTAGTCGCAGCCATAGAGCCGCTATTTTGCTTTTGCTTTTACTTCTCAATAACAGAGTGAAATGGAAGCAGCGCCGAGCGCGGTATAAGGTTCCAAAGACATGCCGATCGAACTCGCTCAGGTACCTGTCCTTCCTGCCTTTTCCGACCTTTATTGCTAATCTGAGTCTGCCGCGGTGGGTGGTACGGAGTACGCAAGCGATATGGTCCATTCATGCCGACATGTTGCGCGTTTGTCCCAATGTGTACACAATGTATGCCTGAACGCCAGTAGCATGCAGCCAAATTCTCACTCGTGCATACCTATGCTTTCGATCATTCGGTTGAAAAGAAAGAGGATGTGCGACGAAGACTAAACCATATTTATACCTGAGTGCACTTCTCCGATATCTGGACGTGCATGTTTCTATGAATAAAGAAAGACGTATTTTATTAGGGTGTGACAGCAGATAATTCAAGGTCGCATGTCCTGATAGACTGGGACCCATAGATATACACTTAGTTTATACTATACATTATAATGGACTGGCACTGTTGCATAACTGTGTAGTGCGTGTTTCGGCATACTACAAGCCCAAGCCACTCTATCTGTTGGGTCGCAAAATCTTGAAGTCTAATGCTTAACTACATATGAAAGGAACAAGGGAGATGGATAGTAGAATAGAGCAAAGTCTATCTTAAATTCACAATATTTCTCTATGTTCATTATACAAGATATATAGAACTCTGTTTGCACTACCAGGATTCTCAGAAGTACTTACCGCGTCTGTGGTACATGTATCTTTCTCCAATCAACGTCGCTTTATAAAGCATACCTGTATAATGAGCATCTTTAGCCTTTCCACTATTAATATGAGAGTATATACTATGGAAAAATATCACAGTAAAGAGGATGTAACTCCCGCTACTACGTCGCACCATGGAATTTAATGCAATTGTCCGTATCCCCACCTTTGCCAAACTGTATTTCTTACATAGATAGAGATAGTTAGTATCCACGGCTTAATGTCTGGTTGAATCGCATTTTTACAAGGGGAGATACATGTATATCCGACTGTAGCCGCATGGCTAGGTGCTGTTGTTATATTACCTACGGATATAGACATCATAGTATCACTTTGCATGAATTTCATCAGGTATGAGGAGCAGACGGCTCGACTAGTGATGATAAATATATATTGAGAGCAGTACTTGACCGTACACACAAATGGAGATTGGAAGCGTTTGAAAGCTTTATTTTGTTATATCCTACAGTGTATGCGTTATCACGTAGATTTGTTCGTTTCCTTGTTTCTACATATAAAGTAACAAACGGACTCCAAATGGTCAACTAGAATTACAATAGGAACAAGTGTTGGAGTCTGCGGTTCTCAAGGTCCGTATGGATGCATGGATGCATGATATTTCTGGCACTTGTAGCAATGAAGAGAGAACAAAGCAGCGCAACTATATATGGGTCAAACAGCTGGCTATCTTGCATAATTTTATGCGATCCCTACGTATCCGTTCTCTGACGCTTTAAATATGTATTTCATGTTTGCATAATAATTATGCATGCTTTTTTTCAGCATGGCTATTGTTGGCCCAATGCATTCCTTCTGGACTTCAAAGGAGGCAAATGGAGTTATGTACAACGAAATATGGTCAGAGCACATGACGTGCAGGCGTTCCTCGAGACTAGTGTTCTCCCCAAAGTAAGAACAAGAGATGAGGCAGAGAAAATTTTAAGAGGGCTATGGCGTACTTACAGTACGTGTATGTTTACGTACTCGGGGCAAGGTGGAATGAAAATGTGCGACCTTGCTCAACTTTCACAGAAGCTTCTTCCAAAATTTTCTGTCCCCGCTTCTCCGGCATTGTATCGATTTCCATAATATTTTTTATTTCATCATCATCGTCTCTTTCTACCGTCATCACCTATTTACTTTGCCAAATGCAGCAGCGTATGCCAGAAATAAACGTGGCTGATGATGATGTAGAATTGCTCATATGTAGAGACATAAAACAAACGCTAGTTCGAAAATAATGTGCTGGCGGAGGAGGAGACATGTCCATCCGAAAAGGAGATTCACTCGGCAACAAACAAAAGCTTATCCGTGTGGGAAGGGACATGTGTTTTCTTGTTCCCCATTTGAATGGCTGTAGCAATCAATGAGCTCATTGCCGATGCTATACCAACGACACAGGGCTATTTGTTATCATCCATTCTGCGCAATACGTACATGCAGTAATTTCTCAAGCTAACTCCTCATCTTCTGTGGGTAATTCTCTCGCGTAAGTAGCGCATAAACAAAGGGATACATAACCTAAATTTACTCCTCTTTGACTCATCCGACTCTGTATAATGGAAGGAGCAAACCGGGGCGGAGGTTCAGTACTGGCAAGATAAAAGGAGGAAAAGCTATACGCGACATGACGTTGTTGATCGATGGCAATGACGAGATGAAGGGACTGAAGGGCAAAACTGTATCTGATTCATTCTGTGACAAAACACAAACAGCTTCATACTGAATGAGATAGAATCGGTGACAGGTCCGTGTCACATGGGATATCTGAAGGTAACGATTTTCAAGCTTTAACATTTCAAGCCGAATTACATCTTCCACCTGACCTCATCGCTGTGTGCATATCTACAAAAATAAGAGGACCTTGTTAACGGCCCGGAGCACAAGAAGATTTGTGGCAATGTCATGGACCTGCCATAACCGGCGATGGGGATTTGCCCCCCCTCCACCCCCGACGAGACAAGAAACATAAGGAGCTTCGGGGGTGGGGGCAAGGGCAATATTGATTTCCAAGGCAGCAGCTTGCTCCCCTTTTAGTATCCAGAATAAACCGCAAAAAAGAGTTTCGATGCCTTGCATGCAATCGAAGCACGCGCATAGAGAAGTACTTATCCAAAGGAGTACAAGTGCAAAGCAAACAAAGGTTCCCAGGGTAAGAAATGGAAGGGGTAAAGGGTGCTCCATTTGATCGATTCCAATAGATCAAATTTCATACCGCAATTTCATCCGGGCCCGTCATTAACTGCCGGTGTGGACGGTTGAACAAATTAGTGGGTTTTCATTGTGCTCCCTGATGATTTTGTCCGACGGAGGCAGCACGCTGACGGGGGAGGCTAGGTGAAGGGTGCCGGTGCGGCCGCCCAACCAAGTATGTCTATTCTCCATACGTGCGTATACAAAAGGCGTTTGCAGACTATCGTTCATTGGGAATTTTTCTTTCGTCTGACGTTGAACAAAGAGAGCAATGAGCAATGGCCGATAGCGGAGGGGAGGAGGATAGGTGGGGGTATGATGCATGGAGTGTTCTGGTCTGTCTCACAAGGCAATGTCCGTCAATAATGATGCATGATCAGCGACGCAAAACACTCTTTTTTTTTCTTGTGCACCACCAACTGGATCGTGTTTTGTCTATGACGACCTCTCGGGCGCCCCAGCAGCAAATATTTTCTAAAATCGCTCTGATTGGTTCCTTTCTACTTTTAAACTTTTAGATGTCCGCAAAGCTTGACCCAGCCACCTGGGATAGAGTGTGACCTTCCGTCACTTCCACGTTATGAAGCACATTCAAAGGTGGCATGATCGAAAGGCGATCCGTGAATCGAAGCAAGTAGCGTTTGGAATTACTCTGTTCTGTATTTTATAAAAGTTACGGGAGGTATGAATGCAAAAAAGGTGGAGGCGGTGTTGCAAAGAGGATTGCATACCGCAGCGCACGCACCCAGTAGCGAGCGATCTCTGATGACGAAATGGATTTCAGAGCGAAATGCCCAGAAAAAAAAACAAGCGTACAAATTCGGATTCCCCCAATGATGTAATGGGTGGGACCGATCCCCGACTTATATAAAAGGTCGGCTTGAAAATGGGCAAAGACAACTTCAAACATAAAAAGTCAGAAAATCATTTCCTTGTAATCTTTCACAACTTTTTTAATCTTATCATGGCCGCTGTACAAATCAACAATCAACCTGCTTCTGCTACCGTCAAGACTGGTTCTACCACTCCTACCTTATCCCACCGGAGGACAACTCGAGAACAGCTGTTGGCAATGGCAAGAACCGAGTACGCTCGTCAACTGAGCAGATTCACCGATACTCAACTCAGACACCACGTACCGTCTTGTCAAAATCACGAAGCATATTATGGCAACAACAACAACAGCCGGAAACATAACTCCAGCCTTCAGCCTACCTCCACGGCCTCGGTCCAGACTTAAGTCTTTTTAATTCTAGCATATATCCCTGTTCTGATCTTTGATTGGCTCTCATCCCCATGCATTTTGTACATATATCGCAATTGATTGAACGTTCTTTTTATTCTGCACATTATTTTATTTTTTTACGATTTTTTAAACTGTTACAGATGCCCATCTCTGATATGATAAGGGCGGGGGTCATCCGTGTCGTGGCACGACATGGACCTTGAATGATGGCGGCTATCGGTATACGGGGGCGTATTTACGAGGGAATGGGCTTTGGCTGTCCGTTTTCCTAAAAAAGAGGGGTATCAGAAAATGCGGTCCACTCGGCATTGTCCCATTTCACCGTTTAAAGGGATACGCCATGCAAGGGCGGCCTTTCTTTCCTTCTGCTCAAGTTGCACAAAGACGCTGCCTCCTTGTCCTTGGGTGGCCGTTCTCGTCAGCCACTCGTTCTTTCTTGTGCTAGAATAAAAAAAACGTGGCCCCTCACCCCTCATGAATGACTGCTGACCTGAGTTTGCGGCCTAACTCATTTTGATCTATCCATGGAAAAAAGAAAAAGGAAATAAGACCAGCAGTCAAGACCCCACACCGATGTGACGAGCATACTGGAGTCGTAAAAAAAGACGACATGTAAAAGAAGCAATATGGTACGTAGGGTTTCATCAGGAGCTAAAAATACAAATAAAATAAAATAGACCACACATGGTTTGGCAGTTATAACGGGAGAGACCGACTGGCCGACGCCTAAGATCGTCAACCTCGATGGGCCGCTAAATTTAACATCTTTTGAAGCGTGCTTTTGTTTTAAAAGGGAAGCCGGCGGGAGAGTAAAATATAGGTCTGTACAGTATAATAACACCTCTTCTACTTCTCTCTTCTCTTCCTCTTCACCTTTCTTTCATCGCAAAATCCCTACTCTTTTGTATCTGTCCTTTTCTTTCACCGTATTATCATGCTGCAATTCCTCACTGACTGGAAGCACCGCTCTTCCAAACAATATTGTGAATCCACCAAATATCATTCGCAACCACCACAACAGCCGCAATCTTCTCGACAACAAAGGCAGCCGCAAGCGTCGGCACCCGTATCCACTATTCCTATCATTACGGCTGACGACAACTTCACTGATAGCGACTCTAGTGACTTTGCACGATCCACATCTTGGGAATCCTGGACTTCATCGCTCACAACTCTGCACGATGGCCACGATCCAAAACGGCCTTTGTCTTTTAAAGACGACTATATATCCTTTCCGAGTCTCCAGGAAGATGAACAGGATAATTTCGATTTGGCGAACAGCAGCAATACAATGCAGGATCGCCGAAGGCCTGGCAGCAGTTATTCTACGCTCTAATGCGTTTTTATGCTTTATATTCTCTTTCCCTCCTCTATGTATGTATGTATGTATTTTTTTTTCCCATTTTTCTCTCTATAGTTCTGCTATGATACCATCCACCCTCCATGCCTTTGTACCTTTTTATAGCATCCCATCACCCCATCTTTTATTCATGAAACTACACTCTTAATAATAATAATATCACGCAACCCCATCCATACTCACAACGCAAAAAATGGGTAACAGCTGTACTACCTGTTGATGTTCCATGGCCCTCCATTTACGGTAACACGCGGTCGGTCTAGAAGGCAAGAAAGAGCGAATCAATGAAATCCACACGCCCGTGCCCCTTCTCCACATAAAGAGTATTACACTTCCTTATTCGTGCACTGAAATTGCTCTTACCCTTGCACAAACAACCGCCGTTCTTCCCTCCTCCTCCTTGACACCCATTGCCATATTTATTACTACTGCTGGCAAAGTGTTATCACGCATACATAGCTGGGCTATTAAAATGTATATAGCCTTATCACAGGGTTGCCAAGGATACCTATCTCCGAGCGGTGGAAGTATAATGCACCTGATACAGGGTTTTTCTTCTCGCTCGGCAGATTATGTATTTTCCGTGATTGGGTAACATCGCTTCCGGACCGATAAATGTTCCCAGGGCTTGTCTCGTATCATTTCAAATGTATCCTTTTTTCCCTTGCCACTCACTTGTGCAACGCTATTGTAGGCACAACAAACACGCCGCAGACTGAGTGAAGTAATAGCATCGGTCAACGAGCCACTCAGCTACATACATTTTCATCTGTACCGTTGCTATAAATAGCGGACTTGGCGGTGGCTGAGATACTGTGTGGCCCATATCGAAGCTTTTAGAATGTGATTAACCGGACAGCTCCATAAGCTTGCGCACCCTTAAATTGCTGGCATTTGATAGTCTCACTGTACCAAAGATAGGGCGATCGAGATTGAGGAAGTGTAGAATACGGGTGCTTGATAGCAAATATCTAAAGATGACTGTACGTCGTATAGATAAACCGAAAGATCACATGACCGCCACCTGTATGTGTATGACAGCAGATAATGCACAACAGAAGCATAAAGCACATGATCAGCGTTTTTTGCACGTATCCGATGGTCCTAGACCTCTGCTCTTGCTTATATTTCCACGATCTCTCCTGATGTTTTAGAAGGAGATACTTCCCGCCCCTGCGCCGTTGCCAGTCACAGACGACCAGTCAGCATTCCTTGCGAGTGAAATCATGCACGAAAGATGTTCTTACTATTCGCCTAGCACGTAATGCAATTATGAGATAACACGCATCATCATATGTTTCAAACTAATGTGAATACTTTTAGGAGCGTGGACTTCGGAGCAATCGTATACATATCAAAATGGATACATCAAGTTCAACGGCGCAAGTGGGATCTCAAACTTCAAATGAGCAACATTAATCTAATAATGATATAATACAACGTCAAGGATTAGCCGCGGTGATATGGGTACACGCGTTAGCTAGAGCGATTCATGCTCGATCGATGGCTGAGCTGGAAATCAAGGTTGACGAACGTCAGTGCACACAGTTCTCTTACTTCATCTTCAGACGCTCCGAAATGCGCTATGTCTCTTAGCTTTCTAGAAACCTCTACGACGAAGTATATAGCTCAGGCTCAGATCACCCTAATTACTTCCGATCAACCTAAGATCTGTTGGGCCAACCAAAATCTGGATCCAGCGAGCATCCGTGCACTGCTAACTCCGGCAGGATCTTTTGCATGTGTTTGCACTAAAGCGTTTCCGTCCTTGCGGTAGTATGCAAGCTTTGTCGGCGATATCGCGGCCCGTGGTCTGTGCTTGCTCGTCTGGACACAAAGTTAACATATCTGAGAGGGAAAGAGTTACCATAAAGAACCATACATTCAGCAAGTACAAAGACGACGTCAGCACGATTTATGTTATCGCTAGAAGATGCACAGTATTGAAGACATGATACTATCTATATGGAGTATATACTCATATACCATGCATTAGTAACTATAGAATAAAGAGATATAGCCAAGTGATCGATTCACATTGTTTTGTATGGAGGTGTGCACAATTCTCGCGGCAGAGCACAGACCATCATCTGTCAACCCCGCTCGCCACCTCAAATTTTTTTAATCACTGTTTTCAGATCAATAGATTCAACATGGCTAATTGGAGCAAACGCAGAAAGCGAGACGCGGTAACATGCCAACGATTTATTACAATCTCGACCATCTGACTCGTTGCGTGGCATTTTAGCGTAATAAAGGAGGCGATGCTGCCAAAAAACAACGTGTCGAGAAACCCGAAAGATCCGACTCGCGATCACGACAAGTTGTCCGAGAAAATCAGCGATTCAAAGACTACTACAAGGTAGTTTGTTTTATTATTAGAGAAAACTGTCAATATCTGAACGAATTCGTGCATCCAGAGCCAGCAGCTTCTGTCCGATGAAGAATTTGACGAATTTTATGCAAAGCTGCAACAGCCACTACCAAGCACGTTTCGCATCACTGGCACGAGAAGGTGCGCATAACTAGAACAATCATCCATGAAACTTATGGCTGAATAATTTATACTATATAGCCATGCGATGCAGATCCGCAAAATTGTTGAAGACGTCTATGTCCCAGAAATGCAAAACGTAGTCATTGACGGTGTCAAAATTGAACCTCCCCAGCCTCTCCCTTGGTAACACCCATGTTACAGCAGTGAATGGGGAAACTGATAGATCCGACCTAGGTATCCGGATCATCTCGGATGGCAAGTGAACACCTCGCGCCATGTCATCAAAAAGTCGCCCGAGTTTTCTAAATTCCACAAATTCATCGTCACCGAGAACGAAACAGTACGTATAATATGACGTAGGTTTCATCGACGTGATCCGAAACTCAACGCAATATGATAGGGCAACATCAGCCGTCAAGAAGCTGTGAGCATGGTCCCTGTCTTGTTGATGAACATCAGACCGCACCAATGGGTAATTTCGAACATAACTTGTTCTGTTTCAACTGAGCTTATTTGATTATCCTCAGGTTCTCGATATGTGCGCTGCACCAGGTTCCAAGACAGCGCAAATCATTGAAGCTGTTCATGCAAATGACAAATTGGAGGAGATGCCTGGTAAGTGCAACAGAAGCAGAATGGAGCATTACGCACTGACCATGATATTCCTTATAGCTGGTCTCGTCGTAGCCAATGACAATGACGAGAAGCGAAGCTATATGCTTATCCATCAGCTGAAACGTATGCAATCGCCTTGCTTCATTGCCACGAACCACGACGGCCAGCACTTTCCCTCGGGTATGCGCGTCTCGCGCGATGGAGACGAGCTCTCACCATTGCGCTTTGACCGTGTTTTGTGCGATGTACCCTGCAGGTATGACAGACAGACATAGAATTCATATCTCTGGTATGTATGTAAGCTCACGCCATGCTAATAGCGGTGATGGTACAATGCGCAAAAATGATACTATTTGGAACACATGGTCCCATGGTCAGGCATTGGCGCTGCACAAGTAAGATCGCTTTGTTTTGTGCAACCAACGAATGGACTGAACCATCATCATTGGTTTAAAGAACCCAAGTACAGATTTTCCTTCGAGGAGTGCAGCTGACGAAGATCGGGGGTCGGATCGTCTATTCGACCTGTTCGTTCAACCCAGTTGAAAATGAGGCTGTGGTTGCTGAGGTGTTGCGCCAGACAAAAGGTAAGGATGAATGGATCGTGATAGAACAAAAATAAAACAAAAACAAGAAAGAAAATGCGGAGGACAGTTCTGTTTACTCATTTTATCCCTTGACTGACGTATAGGTGCGTTGGAGCTGAAAGACGTTTCCAACGAGCTCCCTGGTCTGGAACGCAAGCCTGGCTTGATCACATGGAAGGTGAAGTTAGCCGGATCGCCTTTTGAGGCAAAGAGAACGTTTATTAACCAATGACCTGCTGTATGCTTTCGCTCCTGTGTTTTCATTAGGTCATGCGAAAGGATGGCACATACATCGACTCTGTTGATGAGCTGAAGGAAGAAGATGCGCGTCTAAAATCCGTTTTTCCCCCACCCAACGCTAAAGAGCTGCATCTGGAGCGATGGTATGTACATCTGCGCGTCATTATGTGGACTAAACGCTCATATGCAACCCATAGTCTCCGCATCTATCCCCACATGCAGGACACCGGAGGATTCTTCGTCGCCGTTTTCGAAAAGGTCAAGCCATTCACTCGGGAAGACAAACTTATCAATGATCAAGCCAAAGAAGCCAAAGAAGAGCAATCTGTTGTTCCGGAAATCGAACCCAAGGAAGCGGAAACTGCTCCAGCTGTTGCGGCTGAACAGTCACAGGTTAAAAAACAAGGCAAGGGCGATAACAAGCCTGCATCCTTTGAGTTGATGGATCCTGAAAACCCGGAGAGCATGGAAATCAGGTTAGTGCGGAAAGATGCCCTTCAGTTGTCAGCAGGCATAAACATGGCTGACCCAAATCTCTTCTGCGCTGGTACATAGAGACTTTTATGGTCTGGACTCGACCTTCCCCAGAGATCAATTTCTGGTGCGCTCTGAGGGCAAAGAAAAGAGCAAGACCATCTATTTCATCTCGCGCGCGGTCAGGGATCTTCTCACGTCTCCAGACATACACAAACTCAAGGTGGTGATGACAGGTGTGCGTCTGTTTGTGCGTCAAAACTCGGCCACGATCGAGGAGTGCAGCCGCACGCCCTACCGGTTGACAGGCGAGGGTGTGCCGCTGCTCAAGCGGGTCATGTCGCAGCGTCGCCGGGTCACCATTACCCGTTATGATGAGCTAAAGACCTTGTTGACGGAAGCTTATCCGCGCTTTGATTCGTTTGGCGAGAAAACAGCGCAGCAGCTGGATGCTATTGGTACGGCGCAAAGCAGCCCCAAAAAGCAAAGAAGAAAGACGAGGGATGGCTAATACAATTTGAGTTTAGAACTTGGATGTTGTGTATTTGACTTTAACGCACCGGTGATCGGCGCAGATGCTAGTGACGAACCAGATGCATCCCAACACGAGGAGCATGAAAACTTGTAAGCGAAAGCAATTTCAATCATGGTCTGTAGCTCATAGCATTTCTCTCTCTCTTGCAGTAATCCTGGCCTGGTGCTGCCATTGTCGATACCAGTTTGGCGCGGTCGAGTTTCAGTAGGCGCTCTGTTGAATAAGCAGGAGAAAAAGTAAGCGGTGTTGTGTGAGGCCATTTTCTGACCTGCCTAATGCGTTTATGCGACCTCTCTCTTTTTTTTTATCAAATTTTTGTAGAGCCCTGTGCCAGAGGATCTTCGGGGTTGTTCCGGAAGAGACACCGGCCCACTTGAAAGAACGATCAGTGGCAAACCAAAAGCTTCAAAGCAGCGAGTCAGTGCAGCTTTCGGCAGATTGATACCAAACATTCAGGCACAAAATAAAAAATACAGCAGTGCAGATGTGAAGGCTACAATTTCATTGGTGATCCATAATTCTCCATTTGGAAAGAAGGTTTCAGTTTGTTCCGAAGGGTGGCTCGTCGCCAATCGCGCTTTGCCCGGACGGGTTTAGACTCTTTTTTCACTCTTCCTTGAGACTAAAACGTGGGTCAGCAAAACTCCGGACGCTTCTGGCCCTTAAACTTTTTATTTTATACAGGCCGCTGCTATCTACAATACAGCGATCCCAGAGTATAAATACTCGTCCGCATAACGCCGTTCTCCCAACTTTACATTCATTTGTCTTTATATTCAAGACTCTATACACACACATAATCAAAATGGTCACTTCCTCTGTTACCGGAATCCAGATCCCCGACAAGAACACCAAGAACTACGGTGTCCTCCTCAGCAAGAAGGACGACCTCCAGGTGGTCGAGATCCCTATGCCCACGCCTGGCCCCGGTGAAGTCCAAGTCCAAGTCAAGGCTACAGGTATCTGTGGTTCGGATATCCACTTGTGGAAATTTGGCGAGATCGGCATCTTCCCTGTGACGCAGCCCCAACTGCTCGGTCACGAGTCTGCCGGTGTCGTTACCGCTGTCGGTGAAGGTGTGAACAGCCTCCAGGCTGGCGATCGTGTTGCTATTGAAGCGTAAGTGTATTGATTTGGAATAAGAATGTGCATCTCATGTGTACTCATACATACTTCGATTTATTCTAGTGGCATTCCTTGCAGCAAGTGCTCGCAGTGCATGGCTGGTCGCTACCATCTTTGCCCCACTGTCCATTTCAAGTCGACCCCTCCCTATGACGGTCTGCTCGCCAAGTACATTGTCCACTCTGAGCAGTGGCTGCACAAGATCCCTGAGAATGTCTCATATGAGCAAGGCGCTCTTCTTGAGCCCCTTTCCGTCGCTATTTCCGCTATTGAACGCTGCGGTGTCAGCTTTGGTCGGTCTCTTCTCATCACCGGTGCTGGTCCCATTGGCCTGATCGTCCTCGCTGTTGCCAAGGCTACCGGTATCAGCCCAGTCATCATCACCGATGTTCAGGAATCCCGCCTCGAGTATGCCAAGAAGATGGGCGCCGACTACTGCTACCGCGTTGACCCCAAGAAGAAGGACTATGAAGTCGCCGAAGACCTCAAGAAGCTCTCTCCTAGCGGCGAAGGTGCCGAGTATACCCTTGAGTGCACTGGTATCGAGTCCTCCTTCCGCTCGGCCATCATGGCCACCCGTGACGCTGGTGTCTGCTGCCTTGTCGGTGTTGGCAAGAACGACCAGACTTTGCCTGTCAACAACTTTGCTATGCGTGAGGTTGATATCAAGGGCCTTTTCCGATACCATCACACTTACCCGCGCGCCGTCGCCCTCATGGCCAGTGGCAAGCTCGATATCGACCATCTGATCACCCACAAGTTCGATATCATGGACGCTGTCAAGGCTTTTGAGACCGCCGCAGACTACTCGACCGGTGCCATCAAGGTCCAAATCACCAACTAAACGGACGAGCTTTTAGAGCTTCGACATATTATACACACGCATATCAAGTAGTAGTAGTTATTAGACACCTGCATCCTTTTTCTTCTTCCTTTTTGCATCATCTTCTCCCCTTGTACACAACGCATATCATCTCTACTTTCGTTTTTTCTTTATTCATGATTTGAATATATTATAATTGATCACCTACGGACTTATTTTTCTTTATAATCTGTAAGAGCTTTACAAACTTCGTTTGCGGGGTAACGGGGCTTTTTTTTCATTCCGAAGTTCTGTGTTACTACTTCACAAAAACGTAATTAAAGTGGGCAGGGTCAACATCGGCCGGCGGTCTGTCATTTTGTGCCTAAAAACGGAAAATGACATAAGTGTCAAGGGAAATTTCGGGTCCGCCCATTCTAACTCACCTCTGGGATATTCCGCACCAAGGGGTCGTCCTTTGAGATGTGGTACGGTGAATGCGGGACGAGTAGATTGGCACTAAAACAAGAATAATCAAGCTCAGCATCACCATGCGTGTGTTGTGCACCCCATATGAGGATCTGTATGCCAATGATAATAGTCTTACAGCTTAAAATCTTCGGTTTTCTTTTCGACCTTTCGTGTACCATTCACGAGCGCTTCCCAAAACCCATGGGTTCTGTCTACTATGTGCTTCATGTAGTCCTACAGGAGTGAAATGCGAAAAAGAGCCATGAGAATTTGTTTAATATGCTTTGCGTAAACAAGTATAGCGAACCTTGTTTTGATATTTTCCTTCAAAACCAAAGCGGTTACGGTCTTCGCCGTCGGGGAGCTTGTATACCTCATACCAATGTCGGATGTCGTCGAGATACCCGGGCATCAGTCGTTCCACATCCTGAATGTCTAGACACCCGCATTTCTTTTAGCACTGAGCTTTTTTCTTCTTATTTCTTTAAGTGTACCTTTCATTTCTGAGGCTCTTGGGTCATGGATATCGATAACAATCACTTTCCAATCGGTCTCACCCTCATCAATCAGAGCTAATCCGCCCAAGATCTTGACTTGTCGAATTTCGCCAGGAAAGCCGAGACTGGCGCTAATATCCACTACGTCGATAGGGTCATCGTCACCCTTGGTGTTCAAGTCAGACGTGATGTGGTCGGGATCTTCCCAAGTCTATCGTTTTTTTTCTATGAATGTAAGTTCTTCTACTCCTTTCCTCTTTTCTTTATATTACCTGCATAAAGGCGCCATAGTTGGCAGGGTAACCTCTGTTTGGGTAGATATTCGCGAGAAATCGTAGAGCCCCGTCGTCAAGCTTGTCTTGCTTGATGGGGTTCAGGTTTGTCTCTTTGTTCGTCTATTTTATATATCTGTGTAAATCGGATCGGCTCCTGATTCAAGATTACATGCTTTTGCGTATGTACCTCGAATTTTGCAATTTCCCACCGGGGGATCTCGACAAGCATATTATATACATCAGGCCGGCGCTCAGGATCTGGCTGTGTAGGAATGTCATGCCATGTGGAAATGGGTATGCCGTGCGCGTTTTCTGGTCAAGGAAGCATCCGTACATGAGCGATCTGTTTACAAGGTTATAGTCATATGCATTACCATGATAAAGGGCAAAATTCTTGGTATACATGGCCCCAACCGACCGAATTTTATAATGACAATCCAGGTCAGCACATCTAGGCGATGCTGCCGCCATATTGATAGCGATCGAGGCCAGTGATAAAAGCGAGAATTGCACCATGTATATTTGGGGATTATCAAGAGAAGGATAGGAAAAAATAAGTTAAAGCCGCTCTTGCCATCAGCGACCTTTTTATACCAAGGGACTCCGTGCGGAAAAAACATAGACGTACCTTTACGCTCGAGATATCTCTCAGTTTGTGCTCCCAGATCTCATCGATCATCTTCCAATGGAATACAAAGATATTCTTTTGCAGAATTCTCTATATTCCTGTTAACGTTCGCTAAATCCTGGGAGGTCTTTTCTATGCTACTTTGTCTTGGACGGTGGGCTCCTTACCCATGCACTGACTATAAGTGTACTCTAACAGCAGCTTTGAGTATCTTGATTTCTTTCCATGGAATGTAAATCGATGTATCTGATGTTGTCATGGTGTCGCATGATCGCTGCTGGACAGCCAATGATGGTAACTTTAGATCTGCGGAAAACCACATTTGGGAGCCATGTGACACGGACTGTGTGGCATCAGCGCCACAGCCTTTCTATCTAGCATGTGTCTACTAGATTTGCATCTCAAAATGATATAGGACGTGCGCTCCATTTCACACAAGTAAGCAGGTTACTTTACACGGGGACTATGTGCTTCGATCATTATCTGTGCGGCCGAGAGGCAACAAACCTTCTCTGATAATTTTGTAATATTTATTATTACTGTGTATTCTTTCTTGGGTATACAAAACAGGTTATTGGTACATTCATTCGTTTTAGTTTCCACATAGGTATAATTTGCGTATTTTGAACCTTCATGTTTTTCCCTCATTGTGTACGGCGGTGATAACACATATTTACAAGAAGCGGAGTTTATATACGTCATTGGTGCTGTGTCGCCTGGTTGTCATTTCTGTTTCAAATGCATGTGCCATATTTTGTGTCTTTGTTACATAGAGGTTAAAAACAAACGAAATGTCTGCAGTACCCAGGATTCATTCATGGCTTGCATGAAAATACTTTTTAGGGTGCGCAGACAACAAGTGCCTTCCATTCAGACCAGCATATCGCCACGATTGCGTTTTGGCCTATGTGCTTATAGATTCAATAGCTTTAGCTTTAACGAATGATGTTCCTCCTCTGACCGTGTGTATATTTTCTTGTACTGCTTTTTATGGCATATAGCAAACGAATCAGATCAAAGCAAGCGATCCTGGCTCAGAATTATCTCAAAATAGAAGAGTTTGTGGATGTTCTCAATATTGATAACTTGGTAGAAAATACAAACTATGCTGATAACATACTTTTTACTGCAGGTCTTTATTTTGGAAGCAATTCTCAATGTGATGCGGGGGTCGGAAAGACGTTTAGCCACCAATGGGCTCCCCCGCATTATTTTGAGTTTCTGGATATCCGAAGCATCCGAGGGAGCCCGACCTGCTCTCCGTGCTAAGAGCTAAGCTTGACCTTGCTGAGAATCAAGGATAACATGGGTCCGTTCTCGCTTTCTCACGGCTGCCCATATATTCCTTCATTTCCCCACGCGGCGGAAACGGGAGATGACGTTGAATTTCCTAGGCAAGGCAAAATGTTGAGGCAGCCTACTTCGGGGCCTTGTGGACTTACTTGCTCTATTTGGTGATCCAGTTGCCTCAACTCATTGGTTCTTCCTGCATTAGCCGACCCTTATCATGCAACAAAGTTGAGATCAGCCATTCGTTAATATAGATGTCGTTAAAGAATGCACATGCTACTTTTTTTTCTACGCGTGAACTGGTTGACTCGGTGGAATAACCCTGCGCAGCGGTGTCATATGGGTTGGCTGTTATCACTTGAAGGTTCCGCGTTTCTCCAGCTCTCCCATTCAACCACCTTCAAGCGGGAGAATGGTTGAATTGCGAAACATGTTGCGTATGAGCTCGTAATATATAAAGGGCCCCGTTCTTCAAGCACCAATAAGACGCATCTTTTTCGTCTCTCTTTCACATTTGATCGTTCAACAATGACAACCACTGCAACTATCACTTCATCAACGCACCTCCCATCGGGCGTCAAGGTCGTCAAACCATCGCCCGCCTATGCACATATCCTCTCGCCAGAGGCACTCGAGTTTCTCGCTACGCTGCAGCGCAAATTTAATGCGACGCGCAAAGCGCTGATGCTAAAACGTCAAGAACGCCAACGGGAGCTCGACCAAGGCCACTTGCCCGACTTCTTGCCAGAGACAGCTTCCATTCGTGACGATCCCACCTGGTGTGGTGCGCCTCCCGCACCAGGCCTTCTGGACCGCCGTGTCGAGATAACCGGCCCAGTCGACCGCAAGATGGTGATTAACGCTCTCAACTCGGGTGCTTCTACTTACATGGCCGATTTTGAAGGTACTGGGTTGAAGCATAAATTATGTCTGATCAAGATACTTAAATTTTTCTTTGCAGACTCTAGCTCGCCTACATGGGAAAACATGATCAATGGTCAAGTCAACCTTTATGATGCCGTACGGGGCACGATCTCCTTTGAAGGTAGCGGCAAGCACTACGCTCTGCGCAAAGACCAGCCTGTGGCCACGCTCCTCGTCAGGTAGTTTCCATGTCCTAATGACTTCTGACAGATAGCTAACACCATATATCCGGCATAGACCGAGAGGTTGGCACATGGAAGAGAAGCACGTTCTGGTGGATGGTGAACCTCTGTCAGCCTCTCTCTTTGACTTTGGTCTCTATTTCTTTCATAATGCTCAGGAGCTTATGCTCCGTGGCTCGGGTCCATACTTTTATCTTCCCAAGATGGAGTCCCACCTGGAAGCCAGGTAAGCAAAAACAAAATGTATCTTGATTCACCCTAACATGTCTAGACTATGGAACGATGTTTTTGTTGCCGCGCAAGAGCTGGTGGGTATCTCACGTGGCACTATCCGCGGCACGGTGCTGATCGAGACCATCCTGGCTGCGTTCGAGATGGAAGAGATCATTTATGAGTTGCGTGAGCATTCGGCTGGCCTCAACTGCGGACGGTGGGACTACATATTCAGTTTTATCAAGCGTTTCCGTGAGCGGCCCGATTTTGTGCTGCCCGATCGCGAGCAGGTGACCATGACAGTTCCTTTCATGGATGCGTATGTGCGCCTCTTGATCAAGACCTGTCATAAACGCGGCGTGCATGCCATGGGTGGCATGGCGGCTCAGATCCCGATTAAGGATGACCCAGAGGCCAACCAGGCTGCCATGGACAAGGTGTATGACGATAAGCTTCGTGAAGTCAAAGCGGGTCATGATGGTATGGAACAAAAAGGCCCAGGTGTAGACATGCTTTTGCTGACCGATGATGATAATAGGTACATGGGTATGCCATCCCGCGTTGATCAAAATTGCCATGGATATATTTAACGAGCACATGACGGGTCCTAACCAGCTTGATGTGATGCGTGACGACGTCCACGTTACAGCCAAGGATCTGCTCGCCATCCCTGATGGTCAGATCACCGAGCATGGTATTCGTGACAACATTCGCGTGGGCTTGCAGTACATGGAATCCTGGCTGCGTGGTGTCGGTTGTGTGCCGATCAAGCACCTCATGGAGGACGCTGCCACGGCTGAGATCTCGCGTTCGCAGCTCTGGCAGTGGGCGCACCACCGCGCCAAAACCGATCAGGGCGTCGTAATCACGCCACAGCTGACGCTGGCGATGCTAAACGAGGAGACGGCCAAGATCCATCAGGAACTCGGCGCTGAAAAGTACGCGAAATCAAAATATGACAAGGCAAAGCAGGCATTTGCTACCAACGTCACTGGTGAAAAGTACGACGAGTTCTTGACAACGCTTCTCTATGATGATATCATTTAAAGTGCCTTGTTAAACCGTTGCTTATTCTTCAACTCCCCGCCTTCATATCCTTCCTTTGTAATATAATTTGACGATATTGCTATCTTTGCTTTTATACATACATAAATAAAGATTATCAAACTGCTCTATAAGTGTACGATAAATAGTGAAGTGGTGCCATTGCGAATATAAAGTTGCCTTTATGTATAAAGGTAGATAGGAGATATAATTTTCTAAAGGATATCAGAATGGTGGTATATACAGGAATGAGGTAATGTAAATGATTCATGGAATAGGTAGAGTTAAAGTCGCCTTCCCGGAAGAGCGCAAAAGAAAATAACGATAATAGCTGTGATAATACTTGTAGTGGCAAGTGTGACGAGAGATCGCTCGACTAGTATCCGTTTCACTTCTGGCTGCTTGATAGCGTTGAAGCGAAAGGTCGTTGTTTCACTGATTTGGTATGTGAGCTAATGATTTTCCGAGTGGAAAGGGATACCACGCGTACCTGACATTGAAGAGTAATACCCATATCGGATCAAGGCCCACGAGTCCGGTTGTCACGCAAAAAATGCCAAACCAAATTGGCAAAAGACCCTGGGAAACAGATCAGCCAAAATAAAAAAAAAAATCACGAGGCAGATGATTTGACTCTTTACCCATATCCTATATTGCCATGGTTTTATATCAAGAAAAATAAGTGAAAGCTCGAGCGAAAAGCCAATGAGGAGTCCAAGCAATCCACAAGCAACGCGTCCGATCTGCTGGTGTGACGTCAAGTTCATCCAAACCTTACAACGCAAAAACGTTGGGTAGTGATGGTGTAGGATTTGAGAAACGTAGGATGCAATGGGGTCGAATGTGGAAGGGTCTAGCGCGGGTGTTTTGAGCTGCATCAGGTCCGTGACGGTGTCACGAAGCGACATAGGCACCTGCGTGAGCTCTTTCTCGGCGTTTGGCACCAGGTAGCGAAGATAGATGCGGTCAATGCTCTGAGAAAGCGTAGTGGCATCCACAACAGTCATGTGGGTGGTCTGGGTCGTATTAGAGACGATAGAAGGACGATGGCGCTGCTGGTGTTTATTGTTTAAGGCGCGGGTAAGCGTTAAGGATGAGGAGGTGTTGCTGGTAGTGGTGACAGTGTCGGTAGCCATGGATCCGTGCTTTTTGTGTTGCTTGCGTTGCTGTTTTAAATAACGGCGGTGCATGACATGAGCTTGCTGGACATCCAGCCAAAAGTCCAAGAGATGCTCGAGTTCGAGTCGGTCGCGGAGAACTATGTAGTAGTTGTACAGACAAACGGGCGGCTGTGTTTGCCGACGTAGCACTTGGTTGAGCGTCGGTAGCGAAGCGCTCTCTGCTTTGTGTCGTTCCCACATCAGAGCCGCCGAGCGCAAGATGCAGCAAAAATTGAAAGGAAAAAAGAAAAGGAAAAAGTAGAAGGGATTAGATTAAGAAACAGACAATTTTGTTTTGCTCATTCATTATATTTCAGGAGCATACATAGAAAAAGAATAGGAGCAGGGGGCACTCATAATTTTTTAAAGTCGAGCTGTCGCTGTTGTGTACATGCATAACAGTAAAAAGTTAAGAGAGGAGCAAAGAGGAGTGGCAGGAGAAGTAGCAAGTCGCAGCTACCTGAACGATAAGCTAATATACAAGACCCAGTCCCAAATTTCTCTATGTACTTTCTCTGTAGCTTATATCATGTATATGTCAGATATTATACACATTGCGATGAGCAGAACAGCCTAGTATTGTATCAGTGCAGATGTGTAGAAGCCACATAAGAATAAAACACGCTGCACGGAAAATGAGCCCTGAGCTATACAGGAGCTGGAAATGGTAGTGGCGTTACTCCCATTATCATAACAATTTCCAATATATGCACGTATATTTTCATATAAAGAGCAACGAGATGGTATATCTGATCTAGAGTTTTGCCTTATCCTTCAAGAATTGGTTCCAGTCCGGCTTCTTCTTGCTGAGGAAGGACATGATACCGTATGCAGCCTCGTCGGACTGCATCATTTTCAGGTACGCCGAGCGCACAGCGTCCTGCGTGCGTTGTGCGTATCCAGCGTCGGCACCGCTGGCAATAGAGTCAACGAGCTGCTTAATGTCGGCCATAGCACCCGGTGCGGATTCCACCAGCATGTCAATATACGCCTTGACTTTCTCATTCAACTGATCGGCGGGGACGACTTGGCTGAGGAAAGGAGCTGCCTCGGGCGCGGGGACACGACGCCCGGTCAGCATGTACTCGCGCGCACGTTGACTGCCAATCTCGGGGACAATGTACTGGGAGATGATTGCAGGAATGATGCCACGCTTGACCTCGGTCAGCGCAAAGTAAGCATCCTGGACAGCCACGCGAATATCGGTCGTAAAGACGAGACCGACACCACCACCGAGGGCGGGGCCGTTCACGCGGGCAATGGTGGGCTTGGGGAAGCGGTAAAAGGCGTCAAAGACCTTTAAGCCCTTATCAAAACCTTGCTGGGCTTGCTCGGCACCGCCGCCACTGGCACTCGAGAGATCCATGCCCGTGCAGAAGAACTTGCCGGAGCCAGTCAGGACAAGCACACGCACATCCGGGTTGGCTGCCAGCTCAGGTAGGAGACGCAGCAGCTCGTCGTTCATCGTTGCTGTCAACGAGTTGCCTTTGCGCGGTCGGTTCAGCGTCAAGGTCGCCACATGGTTTTCAATCGTCAAGAGTACTTCGGGTTCGCCCATGGTTTGCAGAGTAAAAGTGGAAAGAAAGGCGTATGGATAATGCACGACACGCGCGTGCGAATGCGCTGACATGAATATCGACATTTTTGGGGTCATCTCTGTGCGGGGAAAATCTCGCATGTGAAATGAAAATGGTTGTTCACATGCATTAATGCGGTCAAAAGATTTTCTTCGGTGATCCATGTAGGCCATGAATAGCAAAGCGGCTTTTTACTGTTTAAACACTATACGTGCACGCGCAGAGAACAATGTTGTGGGGAAGGGAATGGTACAGGGTGTTGAAATCAAGAGGCTTTCGCCATGTGTCTTTTATCGCTGATTTTGCCTTTTTCTGCTGGTTTCAGCACCTATGCAATACATGAGCTACGATGAACTATTTAAAAAATCACGTACCTGAAAGGAACACATGAGTGAATCATCCACTGTCATCATGGCACCTGCATTATCGAACTCGCCACAGTAATTGGGAGCAGAGAACACTGTCACGAGCTGTCGATTTGCAAAGAATTCGTATCCGTCTTCCACAACTTGATGCGCGCGACACACCAGATCAATCTCGTGTTTTAATAGGAAGTTCTTGACCACGTTCGCCCCGAACGTAAAAGATACGCCTCGGTCGTTTTCATTCCATCCATTAATTGAATTCTCTGGGTCTGACCAGAGCAAATCGCACAAAAGACCTTCAAAAAATTCAGAATCTATCGAAGCGTCCTCTTTTCACTATACCAGAGTCAGGCACGTCTGTGGGGCGGACTATTTGTCGGATCTGATCCAGGCTCTGTAGCTCGGGCGACAGGCCACCGTGCATGCAGAATATCTTGTGATCAATCAGGGCAGCTATCGGAAGGCAATTGAAGCAATCTGTGAAAGTCTTCCACAGCTTGATGGTATAGCGCCGTTTGCCTTTGTGCGCAATCTCGGTGAGTATTCTTCCATAGCGTGAATGTACTTACATTCATCATAGAAGCCATAAATGCGGTTGATACTGGCACACTCGTGGTTACCTCGTAAAATGAAAAAGTTCTCCGGGTATTTAATCTTGTAGGCCAGCAAGAGACAGATGGTTTCGAGCGAGTGCTTGCCGCGATCGACATAGTCACCGAGGAAGAGATAATTAGACTGTGGCGGGAAATGACCATAGTCAAAAAGACGGATCAGGTCATAATACTGGCCGTGGACATCACCGCAGATCTTGAGAGGCGCTTCGAGTTCGAGCAGGATGGGCTGCTGCATAAATATATCACGTGACTTGGTGCATAGGTACGTGATCTCTTCCTCGAGCAGCTGGACTTGTGTGCCAGGCGGCCGGCCTCGGCGTCCTACATTTGTTGTGGATTATGAGAGGTAATATTTATTTTTTAGTGGTATTTACCGGCAGAGATCAGTCTCTGAATAATGGAGTCGATATCGACATCGATGGCCATTGGATCGCTCATCTATCTAGAAGACGGAGTAAGATACTCTTGTTCATAGAAGAGAAAACAAAAGAGAGAAAGAAGATAAGCAACGCGTACTACAATTGGATAACGCGCGCATGCGGTATAGTGCATATACCGACTATTGCAGTCATAGTATGAAACTGAGCCCTGTAGACCAGCCACAGCCTTCAACTCTATTCATTCCCACAGACTAGAATCACAGTGTGAAATGGGCATGTCGAATTGCTTGGTCGTCAATTGTCGAGCACGTTCCTCTTTCTTGACTGAAACAATAGGATAGTTTATGCGAAACCAAGCAGGAGTGAAGCATGCTGGTTCTTTAAAAACCCGCTCCACGTCCTCTCTCTCTCTCTTTCTTCCTCTCCTCCTTCTCTTTCTCATTGTATGTGTATAAGCTTACCTTTCGTAATGAGGGGTAGGAGGAAGAGTGGGGAAAGTATAAAGCTGAGCCTTCTTTTTTTTGCCAAGGCAGATTCGAGGTGGCATGAAATCCAGTGCGACTCCGCTCGCCGGGTCTTCACTATGCTTACCTTCGATCAAGGGCAGGGTACGGCACCATAAAGAGAGACTTCTCAGGGTATTGAGAGATAGGCTTATATACCCATAGCCTATCTAATACAGCTACTCCTTCTTCTCTTCTATGGCTACCAGCATGCCGTATTTTGGTGATCAAGGCCATCTTGCGGCTCCTAAAAGGAGGCAAACGCCTGCATCTCAAAACAGTACGAGTTTCGTCTCTTATCACCGCCGGATTCACACTTTGCCCTTTCCAAAAACCCAGCGCCTACCAAGGAAGAAGCGAAAAGTGCTTGTCACGTGGTTTACTTGTAGATTACGCCGAATCTCAGATCACGAGGCCGTGACAGCAAACATTGAAGATAGCCAAAGAGACACTATATGTATTGCATGTAAGCATTTGCCAAGACAAAGAAAAGAGAGAAAAAGGAGTTACGGTAAGGTACGTATTATGTGTGCTGTTGACGCACGATGATTGTTATATGCATGCAAGACGTTTTGAAAGCATGTACAATACGATTGGCTACCATAGGTTAATGTATGAATATGGTATGTATGTGTATGTGTATGTGCGTGCGCCCATCAAAACGCAGTTGGAAGGAAAACAAATTGTTAGCACTTTTATTTTATTTTATTCTTTGACTATCTCTCACCACATGACTGAGACGCTCTACTTTCTAAAACAAAGATATGTACATGTACAGATCCTTTGGACGCTATTTTGGTTGGTCCCAGCCCAAACAGTATTCTTGTAAAGAAAATAAAAACCAGATACACACTACCGCTATCTCCATAATCTACAATCAGCTTTCAGCTTTGCCTCTTGCCAACCCGGGGTCGTGGTGTCCACGAATAAAAGAAGAGTGACTCGCCAGGCACAACGTTCTCAAATAATGGCATGTATAATGATGGATCTAAAGATAGATAGAGGCTGGTTTGATGGATCAAGGAAAGCATGGGAGGATCTTGTGTGTGGTGTCTTTGATGATAAGAGGGTGGTTGTGAGACATGGGATGAACTCCGACGGAAAAAAAGAGGGCTCAAACCGTTTGCGCTTACAAGACAGGATGAGACATCCAAAGGGGTAAAGCATTTGTACCACGTTCTGCTCGTCTCTTTACTTTGATACACTACTATATATCTGTGTCTTCTTCATCCTGATCCCCACCTGCGTCTCTTCCTCTTTGCTCCTCCTTTCTTCTCTTCTCTTTTTTACTTCTTTTTCGTTTTCTTTCTTGGTCTGTGCTTTGCCAGGCACCCCATTCTTAAAGCGGAATTAATACCATGGATATACCCACTACTACCACTGGACGCACTCGGACAGACCCCTCCACGGGAGAGGCGATTCCACGGATCCGGAATCTGCATCCGTCGCACATGTCGCCCGAGCACTTTCATACGCCTTCGGAGGGCTATGGCACGATGCAATCCCATGGCGGCATGCCCGAGCGCCTGTCGGGAAGTTCGCTTTCTGAACGCATTGGCTCGTTTGTTGGGTCCTATTCGCGGACATCGCTCATGTTCATGGCGGAGAATTTAGCTGTGCCAGGCGCCCATCCGTCGGTAAGTCAAGTGGGAGACAAACATTTTGAAACTTAAAAATTTCATGCAATGCTTGTCCTCAATAGTCCATCTCAGAGCGATGGTTGCTAAACAGCATATTTTGTTTTAGATCGATGATGAAGAAGATAAACTGTCGACGTCTTCTATGGGCGGTTCCATATCGAGGTATGTACTCAGAACACCATCGAAACCTTGTATAACCCGATATGGATGTTCAGGCACAACTCGATGGATCCGTCCCATCATGGCCACAACAACAGTCATGCACACGGGCGGCGCTCAATTGTGTCAAGTCTCTCCGGGGACCACCAGGAGCGCACATCGCTGTTCATGACTAGCCTCGACAAGATCATGACCTCGCAGAGCATGGCGACGGTCGCAGACGACTATCGCCTCGCAAATGCACTGAGCGGGGACCCCTATTCCCACCACAATACGATCCTTGAACCCGAGCACAAGTCCTCCTTTGCCCAATCCATTTTTAATTCGATCAATATCCTCCTGGGTGTGGGCATCCTCGCCCTACCCCTGGGTTTCAAGGCATGTTGTTCTTGTCCAACCTTGCATCCTATTGACTTTTTCGTATCTAGTATGCAGGATGGGCACTCGGGATCAGTGTGTTTGCCTTTTGCTGTCTCTTGACAAACTATACCGCAAAGATCTTGGGCCGCTGTCTCGAAGCCGACGCCGAGTCGCGCACGTTTGGCGACCTGGCTGGCGCAGCCTACGGTATCCAGGGCCGCGTATTCGTCACAGCCTTATTTGTCACGGAACTCATTACGAACAGGTACACAGCTCGAGGACAAGAATTTTAATCTTTTTTTGTCATTCCGCTGACACACGCCCTTGTGTAGTGTTGCCATGGTGATCCTACTAAGCGATGGCCTGGAGTCACTTTTCCCCGGCTACTCCATACTCACTCTCCGCGTCTTTTCGTTCTTAATCCTGACCCCGATGCTCTTTTTCCCCGTGCGTTACCTCTCCTACTCAAGTCTGCTCGGCATCATCAGCGCATTTAGCATCATTGGCGTCATGCTGTACGACGGCTTCACCAAGGCGACCGCGCCGGGCAGTCTCATTGAGCCTGCGGTAAGCGTATATGAAACATGAGAAGCGGACGAGGTCGACTTAAGGTTTGAATTAGGACACCACGATTTGGCCCGCCGATTGGATGACCATGCCCATCAGTTTCGGTCTCATCATGGCCGGCTTTGCGAGCCACGCCGTGTTCCCGACCATCTACCGCGATATGGAGAACCCAAAACGGTTCAATTCGATGGTCAATTGCACGTACATGGCCACGACTGCCATCTACTTTGGCGTGGCAGCTTGCGGTTACCTGATGTTTGGTTCACAGACCATGCAGGAGGTCAGTCCCATGCAAGAATAACATATTGCGTCAAATCACTCACACTACGTGCACAGATTACGCAAAACATCGTGCTTGTGCCCGAGTACAACCGTGCGCTGAACCGTCTGGCGGTCTGGCTGATTGCGTTACAGCCTATTGCCAAATATGGACTCAATATGAATCCTGTCAACCTGAGCTGGCAGATCATGGTGTTCCGGCATCCGGTGGTAGAGCATTGGTGTGCGCAGGGCACCTGGCGCGAGCCAATCCTGGCCGGCTTGGGCAAGATGGCCATGAGCGTACTCGTCGTGTTGCTCTCGGTTATGATCCCGGGCTTCGATCACATCATGTCTCTTCTTGGTGCGTTCTTCTCGTTCATGATTTCGGGCATTTTTCCGCTGCTGTGCCACCTACGTCTCTTTGGTGATACAATGTCATGGTCCGAAAAAGGCATCCACTACGTTCTGATTTTCATTGCTTCGTGCATGGCGTGTTCAGGCACGCTCTGGAGCTTCCTGTAGATAGACATTACAAACAAAACAAAAAATCGACAGAGAAGATAGCATCATCCACAAAAAAGAAAGCATTTTTTATATTCATTCATCTTAACTGAGCCATTGTTTTAATAACTCCTCCTCAGGAGTCATTTGGTGATCTGGTTGAGTATTGGGTTGGCTCAGCAGCTGCTCGGTAGGATTATCGGTCGGGATATTGGAAGTGGGCTGGGACGAGGTGGATGCGAGAGGAAAAGCATGCTGAGGGTTATCGGGGTTAGCAGTAGCATGATCAACGGAAGGGAGCGATTGTTGTTCAGCGGTAGCCGTATTGGCGGGGGTGGTGAGAGATGAGGATGGCTCTTGTTGCTCTTGTTCTTGCTGCTGTTGCTCATTTTGAACGCCTTGTAGTTTGCTGAATAAGGTATCCTGGAAACGCTGGCAGAACAAGGGAGACAAGGTGATGAGCAGGCTTTCCATGCTCTCAAAGTTCTTTGCCACATGTGCCTGCACGTTTTGCGCGGTGGCGATCGCGAGGGCCGAGGAAGTGAGGGGAGCACACGACATGACCTGCCTCGCACAAAACAAGAGAATTTATGCAAAACAAGTACGCTAAACAGTTTAATAACAGATGAAACTGTATCTTGTGGTGTGTATATTATACCGCGAAGCCTTGATCTGTCACGTCGACAATGATGAGCACGCTTTCGAGGAGGGTCATTTCCAGACGACCAAGATTGTTTTCCTCATCTTGTACAAACACAGTTGCCGAGCCGGGGACGATGCCATAATCGTACTCGTGCGTAATCGCCTCCAGTTCTGCACTCAAGGATGATTGCCGCATCCAAACGTTGGGTGAGCCAGCTTTGCCTCTTGCAAGAGAAGAAAAGGGAGAAAATAAAAGAAAGAAAGAGAAAGTAACCTGGGAGAGGGTGTCTTAAAAAGGGAAGAGGTGAGAAAAAAAAAGTAATAACGAAAGGCTAAATGACAACATTGTGTGTATCTGTGTGGAGAATTAGGGCTCGCAGCTTCAGGATGAGGTAAGCTGATTTCTTGCCTTGTAGCGCCATGTAACCTCCCAGATGCACCGTACCCCAAGTCCCAATGCTACGGATATGTCTTGACGGCCCGTCATTTTAACCGTCCCGACACGGCGGACCTCTTAATATAACCTGCAGTGACTCTGATCCGAAGTATCCATATGTTTGTGTGTTTGTATACAGAGATATAGAAAAGAATAAAGAACTGTACAATCTGCCGACTCTAATCCTCCAGTACAAGACGCCAGATACGGACAATGCCGTCGTCGCCAGCCGAAGCCAGCCAATCGCCATGTGTTTTCGTCGGGAACCAGCTGACGTTGTTGATATCGTGCACACCATGCGCATCCTTGATGGTCGCAATGGGTTCCCAGGTCGCTTCTATTCCAGACCCGCCCGTCTATATTTTCTCATATTAACCCGGGGATTACTCTGCCTCTCTTTTTTCATTACCTGTTCAAACACACGGATGGAGTTATCGCCGCTTGCACTTGCAATCCGGTTATTGACCTTGGACCACGAGACAGAATAGATGCATCGGTCGTGGTAGCCCGACAGAGTGCAGACGGTCTTGAAGACAGGCTCATTTCGCGGGGTGGCAACGCCTTCAGCATTGTTCGGGGCAAACATTTTCCAGATCCTGAGCGTCTGATCATCCGAAGCCGACACTAAAACGGGACAAGTGTCAAAAAAATAAGAACTTGCAGGTTCTTGCTTACCAATATGATCTCCAGAAGCATTAAAGTCGAGCGCCCAGACGGTCGATGTGTGACCCTGGAGAGTGTCTGCGCAGAACCAGTCATCTTCTTCGTCTCGCCAAATCTTGACCGTATCGTCGTAACTTGCTGACGCGAGGATCTCTTCGTGCGGATGCCACGCGACCATCTTGACATCCTGGCCGTGCTCCTGAAGCACACTCAGACATTCAAAGTCATTGTCTGCCTCCACTAGAATTATCACGACGGTCAGCATATAGTAACCTTCCCCGCATCCATCAGATAGTATCTACCTTCCCAGATCCAGACACTCTTGTCACGGCTGCAAGTCGCAACGAGTTGGCCCGACGAGGACCAAGTAACTGACTTGATTTCGTTTTCGTGACCTTCCAGAGTCGCGACACATTCCCACTCATTGTCGCGGGCGTCGTACTCCCAAATGCCGGTGGTGGCATCGAAGCTGGCTGTGGCAAGTTCGTTTCCGGAAGGAGACCAGGCTACACTTCGGATCGTGCGTTTATGAGCACCGTCGAGGGTATGAATGCAGACCCATTGTGAGAAATCGGAGGGAGATTGTGGGCCCCAGAGGCGGACGGTGCGATCGCCGGAGCAGGTAGCGAGAATCGACTTGCTCGGGTGCCAGGCTGCCTGCCACACCCGGTCGTGGTGGCCTAAGTAAACGAGTATAAGTAGGGTAATTATATATCAATTGTTGCATGTACCTTCGAGGGTGGCAACAAGCTCTAGGCGAGGCATAAGGTATGTTCTATATTATGTGATAAAGTGAAGGTGGTAGATATAGCTCAAGAGATCTTAATCATTAAACCCTCTATCGTCGGACCTCGCAAAGCCACCCGTCCCTTTCCCCACGTATCACCTTCTTCCTATCTCCATACACCTGACTCATCTCTCTTTCTTCTATCTTCTCTTTACTATGGCCGATGAACCTCAGAATACCGAAGAACGCGAAGCGCTTGTCAAGTAATGACCTGCCTCATTAATGCATCTGACGTTGGGGTGCTCATCTTTTCCATCCGTCTTTTTCATTTATTATGCAGCCACGTTCTTCAACTCCAGTCGCAGCTCGGTGGTAAAATGACAACCCATTGCTGTCCAACAGGAGCTCATTTTTTTTTCTACTGAAGCCTTGATTGCTCGTGTGGACAGTGCCAAAAAGGAACACACGTCGCTGACAACCGAAAACCAAATGCTGCAAAAGTATATCAACAACTCGCTCACTTCCACGGCTGTGTTTGGTGCGACGGGCGGTGCAGTCGGACAAGCAGCGGCTGGGAAACTAGCGCCCGACAACACGAACGCGCATTGAAATGCATCCTACTATGCTTTCACCTTGGCGCATCTACTGTATATCTTATTTTTTTTTTTTGCATGCGTCACGGAAAAAGGGCGCAAAGACACACAAGCTGCACAGGCCAGCATGACTTTGCTGCATAAGAATAATAGGAGGCACTCCTTCATGTGGAGCGAGTGGGGGGGGGTGTTCTACACACATCATCATCATCATCATCATCACCGTCATCAGCGCACCGCAACCAATAACAACAACATAATTAGGACAAGCACGACCATCATTCGCACAAGGTCTGCCCCATGCTTCCCCTCAATCATCCGTCCGTTTTATTTATCCCACTCACGCGCGCGCCTCACTTACACACACGTCTGCTCGGTTTCCCTCTTTCTTATCTGCAACCTTTCTATTTGCTGCACTTGCCTTTTTCTATTTCTCTTACTTTCTACTTGCATATTCGCCCTCTCTCTCTCTTGATTATCGGCTTTTCTTCTGCATCGGCTCTACTTATTTTGTCATTCCGGTGTCTTTTATTATTTTTATTTTTTGGTCCCCCTTCTGATTGTGACATGTAAACAATAAAGCCTGATCGGCAACAGCAACAACAACAAACACAAACATACACATACACATACACATAACACGCTCAGAAAGAGAGTGTGCGAAAGAGAGAGAGAGAGAGCGACTGTTTTGCACATGCAGACTTTCTCAATGTTCACACACAATAAAAAAAAGCCTTTCCGTTTATTTCTTTTATGTGTAAAAATGTATTGTTGACGAGCCTTATTGTTCTCATTATACCAAAAATCGCAAAAAGCAATGGAGAAACTTGACAAGATTCCCCCTTTCTTTATTCTTCGTGCGATCTACCTTCCTTGGCCCCCCCCTACTTTTTTTTCTTTTTACTTGCTGCTGCTGCTGCCTGACATTTTTTCCCGCGCAATTGCGCGGGGCGTTAAAGGACGATCTGCAGCGTGTTTGTACACAGGTGTGTGCTGCTGTTCTCGAATGTCCGCGCGAGTCATGACATACACACACATACGCACACAGCAAGGAGTTATTGGGTTGTGTGTGTCCGGTGTGTATCACAAGCGTAGCATTGGCCTGGTTTCAAATGATGGCTGTCATTCATCGTTATTTCCACTTACATACAATCCTTCATTCAATCAAATCAATGAATTCAACTCCCCCTCGAACTCATTCTTTCTCTTGATCCTCCTCCCACCAAACACCCCCCTCCCCCCCTTTTTTTTTCTTGGTGTCCTGTCACGCGCTTACCTGCATATTTTCGCCCGCGCAGTCCAAACAAAACAAGGTGTGCAACCGTGTGTGCATCGCCTCCTTTTGTCACCATCGTCACCTCCTTCGTCCGCATACGTCCGTCGTCGTCTTTTTTCCGTCTTTTTCGGGTCATTGTCTCGCGCCCCTAAATCGGGGGACCCTCTTCTTTTTTTTTTTTTTTTTTTTTTTTTTTTTTTTTTCTCC
>VAFG01000239.1:1088997-1107240 GCA_013461545.1 Syncephalastrum contaminatum
GAAGAAACTCGCCACTGACCTTTTGCTGCCCGAGCTCGAGCGCCAGCTCAAGGAGGACCCCAGCCTCTGGCCCAACGTCAAGGGTCTCTTTATTGTCACTGTCAACAAGAAGAGAAAGCCCATGGCCACTTGGTAACCACACTTTTGCGCCACGCGCCATGACAAGCTGTGAATTGACATTCATTCATCTAGGTACCTTGTCATGCAGGGCAACAAGGTCATGCCCCTCATCACTGACGATGAGAACACGGCCAAGGAGGCTGCCAAGACCAAGCTTCGCAAGGTCCAGATCAGCGTTGAGGATTCCGACCTCGTCAGCTTTATTACGGGCGGGTAAGCGGCCACAGGATGATGGTCTTTCATAAGGTATTCATATATATATATATATCTAGTATGACCGGTGTCCGTGCCTACATGACAGGCAAAATCAAGGTCCGTGGTGACCTGATCCTCGCTCAGCGTCTCGAGGAAGTCTTTGAGAAGGCTGGCGGTCGTCAGGTGAGTTCCTTCTCATAATAGAGCGCCTCAGTAGGTGACTAAACCCGCGGGATTTTTCTTCTCTTAGCGCGCATTGGACTTTATTTCCAAGAATGACCAGCTGCGGTCATTGGCCTCCAAGTCCAAGTTGTAATACCTTATTATATATGTAATCACTATGAATAAATTGTGGTATACGTTTTTACTACAATACAAAAGAGAAGGAATTAAGAGTGATGCAAGTATGCCATGTATACGTATGTGTGTGTGTGTGTGTGTGTGTGTGTGTGTGTGTGTGTGTGCATGTTGTGTCGTGTGTGAGTAAGTGTGCATTGGAGATGTGTTTGTGTTTGTGTTCGTGTGTGTGTAAAAGGTGAATGGACGTATATGGGATGAAGCGCGTTAAAAATGGGGACCGGTGGTGGGGGGAAATATAGGATGCGTTTGGGATATAGTAATAATAAGAAGTTGCTGGGAACGCGTGGGGTTCTGTGCTGTCTATTATTATGGCCGACCCCGCTGCGGTCGTTTATGCTGTTGGGGGGAGCCATGTTGGATCACGTCAAACTCGTATTGATCCTCGTCCTGGTTCGGTACGCCCGCATATCCCTTGCTGCGCCGTTTAGTGTACCGCTTGATGAGATAGACACATCCGACCGCGCCAACGACAACCAGCAACACCACGACAATGCGGGCAAAGAAGCTGCGATGGTCGTCTTGATGCTCTTCCGTCGGCCAAGTAAAGCTTGGCGTTTTAATTTCGGTCTCTGCACTCTCTTTTTCGTCTTGCCCGGTATCCGCCAGAGGAGATGAGGGGGGTTCCGTCTCTTCCTCCACCGTGTTTGTCACCTCGGCCGAGTCGGTTTCTTGAACAGATTCGGACGGCGGAGGGAGTGGGGTTTCGCTTTCTTCAATGATCTCTTCTTCGGGCGTCTGCTCTTCTTGTGGGGCAGATACGGGTATATGGATCGGCGTGCCCTCGAATCCATCTGCCATTTCACCCCAGAGCGTCAGCGTCCAGTTGATGAAATAGCCTGAAAATTGCGGGTTCTTGGCATCCACGACGCGGAGAGTCCAGTTACCGACAGGATTCTCGCCCCTGGTAGCCCATGATCAGCCAATGCATTTACCACCTCCCTTTCCAGCTTACCAGTGCTTGACACTCATGAACGTCCAATCCTTGAAGCCCTCAGTGCTAGTATCAAATTTGCGCGGTGCACCGAGCTGGCTCACGACTGCACTTGGGCTCTCGAGAAGGGTCTCGAGGTCGCCTCGTCGCCCATGCTCAATATTGACCGTGGCTGTCACGTGTTCGAGCCGCCCCAGACCCGCCGCGTCCAGCATGGCCTGCGTGACCACGACCGTGTTGGTCAACGCCTTACCCTTGTCGAGCGCGCTATCGGTCGTCAGGTCCGGGATCGGCTGCTTCTCCTCGCTGCGTGGGCCAGCCAATTGCAGATAGGTCTGAGGCCGAACGCTCTCGAAGGTTTTGGCGGCTTCGACGATCGCATATGCGTCAAGCTTGCCAAAGCCAAACTTGTGGTTGTACATGCGCCCGGACGGCAACGTGGCCCAGTCGGTATCCTCAATCGAGATGGGCATGGCGGTTTCGACGCATAGATATTGCATGTCGCGCCATGTAAGGTCGGGCCGCACAGAGAGAACAAGCGCGAAAACGCCGGCGGCGAGCGGGGCGGCGGCTGACGTGCCGCCGTGTCGCTCGGAACAAGCGCGCTCGCCCACATCGGTCGTGTACTACTTGAATCAGCTTCCATAGTGTTTCCTCTTTTCCTTTTCACTCACAATGTGTCCGCCACTGCCACTCGAATAGGTGACGACGAGCTGGGCCGAGCACCGCTCAGCGTAGTAGGGATGGTTGCCCATCCTGTCAATCGCACCTACCGTGATAGTGTACATGCTGTTGGTATAGCCGTCAAAGTTGCAATTGTCGTCGTTGGCGCCGCCGTTGCCAGATGCAAAGACAAAGATAGTGCCGGTGCCATTGCGTCCGTGTTGGATACCATTCTTGATCGCATCCAGGACGATCCCTTGCGGCGCTTCGGCGACCTCGCCCAAGTCGGGTGGGCCCCACGAGCACGAGTAGATGTGATTTTGCTGGTAGGCATAATTTAGTGCTTCTGCCTCGTCGGCGTCTGTGATGTCTTCAGAGAGAATCCGAATGCCTGGGTCATCGGTGAGCTATGATTCGGCTTCTTGAATCGTCCTTGTTTACCTGCGACCTTGGCGTCATAGGCGACACCAACCCCGCACACATCGTTGCGTGCTGCGGCAATTTCACCCGCACAGCGTGTGCCGTGGTTGTCATCCTCAAGCTTGGGTTTGGGTAGTGCAGTCCGTGCATTGAAATCGTACGAGCCTTCGGCAAACTATAAATATATCAACTTTCTGTGTTATTCCACACGAAACAGTTCCATTGACATGTGCGATACTTGCGAAATTGTCGGCGAGGTCTTCGCTGTCCATATCCAAACCATCGTCGAGAATAGCGACCACGACGTTGCGGCCGGTGATGCCTTGCGCCCAAACACCCGTGACATTGATATCGTTACCGCGCTGCTTTTGATTTACCTTTCGAAAAGTGATTGAGTATTTTAAACCATTGGCGATTCCCACGTTACATACCAGATGCCATTGGTACTCAAACCCGGGGTCGTAAATGCCAAGTACGTCACGCAAGGCCTGAAAGCCGCCAGGGCTGTCCAACAGCGCGGTTGTACTGACCGAGTCCTGGTTCAGCTGAGCCTCTTGCTGGATATTTTCAAACAGAGGCGGCTCCAAGGCGTCGTCTTGTCGGCGCTCGAGTGTATGATTAACGGGATTAGCGCGCTTGTAGAGCCTCCGCCTCGGTACCTGCCGATCCAGCCTATCCACCCGCGATGCTAAGCCTCGTTTTGCCTTGGAGCGCTTGAGAGAATTAAATCGGGCTTGGAGCCTCTCAACAGCTTCATCGTTATCATATTGCTCGTCATCGCCGTCGTCGTTTCTGTTGTCGCTGTTGTAGCGGCGTTTGAGGGATCGTGGGATGCTGATCCAGTAGTATTGGGTCAGTTGGCCGACAGGGCCCTCTAGCCTAGCTCCTAGCTCTGAAGCGACGGCCTCGACAGCGTCCCGGTCCCCGTGTGGAGTGTAGAGGGTAAAATAATGGCGTCGGGTATGATCGCGTTTCGAGCGCGGTGCGGGATCGGATGGCTGAACTGCTGGAAGGTGTGCAAGCGCAATAGAAGCAAAGAGCAGTAGCAGCAGTGTCAGTAAAAACCGCATATATATGTGTAGGAGACAAAGGGATTAAGGTGGTATGCAAAAGAAGAGGAAAGAGATGTCTCTTGCGCTTTACTCGCTCTTTCTGCGAGCTTATGGGAGTTCTCCTCACTCAGGCAACCCCGACTTGACCTTGATCACTACCATATGCGGTAACTCTGCATTGGACAACACTCGGCAACACCGCTCGTTCTACATATATTATCATCCATCACTATTCTGCTGCTGGTCAGCCACAATGTTAGGCATACCCTCCGTGCAGGCTTATATAGACTATAGACTAATAAGTATTGTTTACTGGATTGCTAATTCGTAGACTACATTACATATAAGGAAAGGCAAATAAGGGAGAAAAGTAACTGAACGGATGGAGAGAAAGGATGCCTGTCAGCAACTACGCAGAGAGACGAGAGAGTGATATATATAGTATGAGTGGTAGAGGGTATAAAGGTTTTATGAGGGCTCCTGGGGCTCAGGATGGGTGTTCGTGGTCGTAATAGGATTGCTAAAGTGATGAGGGTAACGGATGGTCGCGTGTGCCAAGGATGCGGATTGTGCTTCTTGTAAGCGTCGCCGCATGCGGGTTTTGATCTGCTGGCGTTGCTGCGCGAGACGCTGGAGACGGCGGAAAAGCGTGTGGCGGTCTTGCTCAAATTCGAGCGCACGTACCTTTTGCCAGCCCGCATGTTTTGGGCAACGTGTGAGCTGGCATACAGAGTAGGCGGGCGGGTCGTCGCAGTCGAGTTGGCCGTCGTGCACGTGTCGCACTCTGGCCCAGGTAGCATCAGACCAGATCAGTCGAGAGTCGAATCCGCAGACATTCGGGTGGTTTTCGACCGCATCCTCGAGGAACGCAAGCTTCCTGTCCATGATCTGGACTTGGCTCACCAAGCGTTGCTTCTCTTGGTGTAGCTGGACAAGCTTTTCACGGTCTTCGCGGTGAGAGGCTGTGTTGAGCTGGCTCCGCCGCTGGCGTTGGGCGGTGAGTTCGGGGACGACAGGCGGCAGGTGCTCAGTTGTGGATGAAGAGGAAGAAGAAGAAATACTGGAGCGGTGCTTCATTTCTGAAAGCTCTAGCCTGGCTCGAGCCACCTGCAGCCCGCATGCATCGTTGCAGTACTTTGAGATGAATCCTTGGTGTGTACTCGACCGCGCTGCTCTCTGGCAGGCTGGGTTCGCGCATTTCGGTTTCCATGACGTTCCCTTCCCTGTCACTATACAAGATGAGTCAAGATATACACTTGTCAAAACTGCGTTACCTTTTGCACAATCGCGGCAAAAATAGAGATCAATGAATTCGCCTTCCTTTTCACTGATACCAATGCATTCGCCATGGAACCAATTATCACAGCGGTCGCATGCAATCATGAACCGTGGAGCGTCGTAAGGTTTCTGGCAAATGCAGTATAACTCGTCCCTAAACGTTGTACTGCGTCTCCCATTGCCACGTCGGCCACGCGATGAAGACCCTCCACGGGTGCCTGTCCCTGCTGGCCTGCCGCGCTTTGTCTTTTTAGCCGGAGGCTATATCATTATCTGTGAGTGATAGGTCGACATTAAAATAATAGCGAGTTTACCCGATCGTCTTCAGTCCACGAAGGACGGCGTGCCATCCCAATCGAGGTTTCGGATTCGTCTGTTTCGTCATACAGAGTTGATGATTTGATCGGCTTTTTTACAAGAGGAGAAGGAGGAGGCGGTGGTAAAGAAGTGTTGGTCGTGGCAGGTGGTGGAGGTATGGAAGCAGCCATCTTGCCTTTTGCCATCCAGTGATGGACCTTTTTCAAGGATGGCGGAGGTTTATGGTCTGTCTTTTGTTTGAGAAGAGGATTCTTTTCAGTGTGCAGACGGTGGACGGATGGAGTGCTATCGTCGTCTGTTTCTGTGGTGGCCCCACTCTCTGGGCTACTCCTAGGCGAGTGCTCAGAAGTGATAGAGTGCGAAGGATAATAGTCAGCTGCTGATTGCTTTACATCGTGTGAGCTGGTCGGTGTAGGTGGGTAAGAGAGGCGTCTTTCTTGCGATGTAGACAGAGGGGGAGGCTGAAGCTGAGTTGGTGAAGGTCGTTGAACAGTCGAAGGGGCGTGGAACTTCTCAGAGACAGCTTGCTTTTTGGGTGGAACACTGATGCGTTTCCGCAAAGGCAGATGTTTCGACTGTGAAGCAACTGAATGAGCGGTGGATGATGCTTTTGCGGTTGCGGCTGTTGCTGATGGTCCTGTTTTCACAATAGGATTGAGTGTGGCCGTAGCCAAAGAACCTATGTTTTATTAGCAAAACGGGCTCATCATTCTTCCCCACTTGCGTTTACCTTGTGCGGGCTTTTTCTCTTCAGCTGCGGACGATTCACCTGATTCGGGATGACGCATGTAAAGTGGACAACGTTGTGCTTCCCTTTTGACCACTGCAAACAGGGATGGACTGGAAACAAGGCAGCTGGAAAGAAACCTTTTGATAATATATTGGAGAACCAAAAGGCCAAAGAGAGAAAAAGCCTAAAGTCTGCGACACTCCGGCCCGGACAGTCTTGACCGGACTCTCCACTTTGTCTCTCCGGACCTTAATTCAGCCAATCAGACTTCTGCTCGGGCTTCTGCATATATGGCATGTTTAGGATTCAGCGCACTCGCTTTCTCTTCCTCTCTCTTTCTTGGCATCACTCATTTGAAAAGAAGAATCCCGACTCTCTTGTCGCACAAAGTTACCTACCCTATAAACGGTCTCCATGGCTCCTATGACGTTGGGGAAGTGCCGCCCTCTTTTATTATTCATAGAGCCGCGTCTATGTAGGTATGAGCGTTAGTAACATATAAGAATGCAAAATAAATTCCGATACAGGGAGAAATATATGAAACGCATGATTCAGAAGTCAAAGACGTAACGGAAGCATGCCTTGTTATTAATTTTAGTTTGAAGGAAAAAAGGCAATGCCTAATGCGATGGCAAGACCATCTCTATTTGCCATCTTCCACGAGGGCGACCAGGTCACGACATAGTACACACACACGTTTACGCCACAAAAACATAAATAGTAATCGTTCAAGAAGAAGAGGGCTGTGTCGAGCGAGGAAGAATGATGACACTAATTGACCAAATAAAAACTTCAGGCACAAACTTTGGATCGTTGCACGCATATTCTTTGTCCTTCTCATTCGTCAGTTTCTTGCATACTGAACAAATTGGTCGGTTGGATGACAGAAAGCCGTTTCCCGTAGGACGAGAGCTTTTGCGTCCCACTCCAAAAGGCCGATCGCACGCCATCCTAGATTGTCATTCTCCGCCCATAATCTCTCTCACTGTCCCCGTCGTGTCTCTTCATTATAAGCAGCGAATTCCTTTGTACCCCCAAGGAAATGGCTTTTTTATTTTAGTTCCCTCCCCCCACTTCTCCTTTTTTTTCTTTTTCATGTTGCGGTGGCACAGGTCATGCAGCCATGCGAGAAATAAAAAAATCATCCTACTGCGGTGGCCGCATCTTGCCGAGTATATAAACGATGTGGTAGGAATCCGTTTTGTCTCTTTCTTATCGAATATCACTTGCACTTCTTTTTTATTTCCTCTCACTACTTCTCCAATAAAATACCATGTCAGACGGCCGATGCATTCACTGTGGCGAAAAAGGACACTATTCCATGTAAGCCCAAATCATTGTTTGATGACTCTCTGTACTTATAATGCTTCCTTTCAGGATGTGCCCAAGGAAGCCCAGTACATGTTGGATGCCAGAGTCCTTATCGCAGCAACAAAGAGAACAGCAGCAGCAGCCGAAGCCCCATCATGCGAAGGACTATCGAGAAAAAGTCGTCGCTAGTCCATATCAGTAGGACAAACCTTCTCACTGGTCTCGTTCACACGCTTTACCCCACTCTTTTCCTCGCTTCTGCTCTTGGGTCCCGCCTGGACCATCTGTTTGCGGGAATTCTATATATCCACCTTTACCCTCATTCCACTTCCCCGTTATATATTCCCCCTCGTGCGCATTTATGTTCGTAGTATATATGCTTTCATCATTACCATTCCTATCGCGCGCTGGTTTTCTTTTGGTTAGGCATCTTTTGTAATTTAAGTGTACCCCCCTCTTCAGACAACAAGCGTTGTCCTTCTGTATGTAACCCGCAATACACATCGTTATTTCCACTCCCACAGATATGATGTAAGCTTTTATTACGCTTGTAATTGGTTTGGCCCCGTGCCTTCCTGAGCGATAACACGTTAGTTCGGCCTGGGCCTCTCTCTCTCTCTCTCTCACTCGCGTGCTCAGAAGAGCTGCCGTTTTCTTTGATCTCCGATTAGTGAGGGGTTATCTTGGTCCTCGGATAAATTACTATGAATAGCTCACCACGATTATAATACAAGGGTTTATTAAAGACACTCGATGCTTCATACAGACATACTGCTGATGACCTTGGCTAGCCCTCTATTTTTATCTTCCATTATCTATCAAACCACAGAGGGACGACGATGCTCCAGCGCCGCCGTCTGATAACGTCCCTCCTGCGCGGTCTTATTTATCTGATAAATACGATTTGAGTGCTCCATGTCGTACGTTAAGATTGCTATAAATTAAAAGAATGATAACGTATGAGGCGTGGTATACATGATAAGAGTAAAAGTAGTGCGGAGACTCGGCGTCGGGTAGTGATGAAACTGGCTTTTTTTTTGGAAGAAGTGCGACACGCGCCGCATGAGATGACGTTATCTGCTCAGCGTGAAAACCCAAATTTCTCATCGCCTGCACTTAGGATGATTACAAAAATTGGGTGATGCAGCGGATGACTCAGCATCCAATTCAATCGAACTATAGATTTTATGTATTGTATGCCGCTGATAGATCCATTTTCTAAGTATACAATAGGGCTGATGATTTCTCTCATATTCATAAGCCAGTGTCCAAAAAATAACAGAGTACGAGCTTTCATACACTGAAGGTCGCGCAGCACAGAAGTGGTCTGTGTTTCCACTAGGCATGCATGAATTCTGTCAAAATTCTATAACGGAAACGTGGCTCTAACAGTGCGCGAGATAATATGACGCAAGTATATACACGTATACTACTATGTAACAGTTTATGACTCTGGCTGAATCCGCGGCATGGCAAGGCGATATTAGAGCATATACATATGCAAGGATATTGTAGGATGTAGAAATAGAATACCGTAGAAAGCGAAGCCGTACATCTGTCATCCATTCGGCGCCTGTATTTTTTTCTTATTAAAGGTGGTTGTGAGATGGTGCAATATTCACGTCAAAAGGCAATCATCATCGTACTACTTCTCTTGCACATTTAAAATGACCCTGGTGCTGTCCATCGTCGACGCTATATGTGGCCTTGTTTGTCAAAATCAACCTTGTTCATAACGCGAATATCGTCTGCTATTCCAGGGCTCTCGCCCACCGCGTCTGATATCGACGCATTATATTCGCTGGTGTGGTATAGCTGCGCCAAACACCTATAGTAATGGTCTGTTGTCACCTTTGCTTAGTCAGACACGTGTGCTTTTCTGCTCTATCGGGGCTTTTCATTGCTGCATGTGTATATGATGTATTCGGACATATCTTCAACCAGCAGCCATCATTTATCCCTCACGTCTTGTTCCATCCTTCTAGACCTACCATATCGCAAACGTGCGCTAAGCAATATTTTTGACTGGAAATATTACCCCGAATGAGTACCGCGGGTGATACGTAAGATTAACATTTATGTAGAGAGAAGTAATGATAAAGATATCAGGACCAGTGTGCATGGTACAACCCAAAAGAAAAAACCACTGGCTATAGGCTGTATGACAAGAAGGCGGTGCTTCAGCCCATCATGATTCGTAAAAGTGCGTGTCAACAAAAAAAACGTAATCCGCCAGGTCGGCCGACTTCATATCAATCACGCACCCGAGCATCCATTATGAGAAGTGCGTTGTGCTTAGCATTTTAGGCCACATGTCTGTTTATAATTACCTTACATGGACGCTGCATGCCCCGGCAAAATTAGTTTATCATTATTTTTCCACGCTTCCTTTTCATAGTATACGCCACCTCCGAGACCTCACAATCTATAATTTTAGTCAAGCTATATTTTTTAGCGCGTCTCGGGGCTAACCACGATTTCCAATTGTGCAGGGTTCGCCGTGTGTCGTACGGCTTACAATCCCGTGAGATGCCTTGGAATGGCTAATGAGAGAGAGAGAAAGAGAGAAAGAGAAAAGAGCAGACGCGGCACAAAATCGATCGTGTGCCACGTTTGACAGAAATAAGTAAAAATCAGAATATTTTTGGCAAGTGCCGAAGAAATGATCACTGAAAGCGGGAGAGAAAGAGAATATGTGTCTCGTTGAATTGACCTAGGGCTGCTAGTGGTGGTCCCATCCCCGCAGCTTTGATTCAAAAGTGTATACTGAAGAGCAGAAATGCCTCAGCGTCTGTTGTAACGGAATTGAATGCTATTTCTTGGTGGCAGCCCACAGCTTATGAGCACCTACTCATTCCTCAGATTGAACAAGTAATGTGGATTTGTGTTTAAATGACCCATGACGTTGCTCATCTGATCGAGTCATATCGCAACTTTACAGAGCCTAGACAACAAGGTCTGCCTTGTAGCATTTATGGACGCATAGTCATGTGGCTCTTACAAATAATTTTTTTTGTGCTTATCAGCATTATGTGCTGCTTTTGGCAATCGTTACCGTAGCATAGGGTTTGCCAAGGTGCTCCACCCGGGAGTTTTATGTTTTAAAGTTTATACTAACTACTACTGACAAGTTACCTCTGTATTTGAAGGCGTGAGCTTTTTAATTTACACTAATGTAAATATCTGCTGGTAAGGACCATCGATTGATGCAAGCATATGCGCGATGGACAAAACAAACGAAGCCAGATTCCGTCATCACGCTTTATGAGCGATTTGTGTGATGTACCACGTATTTCTTGTTGTGTGCATATACTTGAATTGCACCACAATTCTTTTTTTGAAACAAACGCGTCCAATCCCATACTTCAATGACGTATTACCGTTTTAAAGAGACACACAGCTGATAGCAACTCCCACAGATCTGGACCTACTACATAGATACGTATGATGTGCAGCAGGTATGATATAATATACGTATAACAATGAGACGAGAAGAAGCATTTACTATACGATAGGAGCATTTCTAATTTCCTGAAACTTAGAACATTTCGCTTTGTAGCTTGTCGTATATGATTTTCATTAGTGTTTGACGTGATACTCATTGTGTAGCATGTTCAAAACGCAAAATTTTTCTCGTGAGATATTCTTCACGCGCTGGCATCGACTAAAACGCCGATCGATTCGCGATGATCAGTTCTCATGATGTACCGAGCTGCCGGTTCGATCAGTTGCGGACCTTGACTTACTCTGTAGTAGTTTTCCCTACCGCCTCTAAAGAGAATCCTTAAAGCCTATTGCTATACGTGTGCATTTAGTCTCCACTGTGAATATAGCATGTTCAAAGGGCTCCTCTGGCATCAATAATCGTCGGTTTTATGGGAGGTTTTGACAAAGGAAACCGCTGCATGCTCGACGGCGAGGAGTCCGATTGATGCCGGCTGCATGTCATAACGCGTGTTTGCGACCACGACAAGAGCCGGAACTCTAGTATGTATCCGTACGTTCTTGGACGGTATTTTAATTAAGTTCAGGGTACCTATAGTACCTACAGTACCTACTATACGTACACATACACACAGACTGAAAATGGTAGGTGTCCGCGGGCAGAAGTGCATTTTCTAATTTTAGTATACGCACCTTTACGGCCGATTACTGGATAGCCGAATACCAGTGGCGGGAACGATAGCCAATAACAGCACCATCTATCTATCATTGCTAATGAGTATACACCAATTCCATCCGGTAAAATAAAGCATAATAGTTAGTTATTATATAAGGCAATAAAGAAACAGAAAAAATTCTGCGGTTGTTCTAAAGGATAGCTTAAGACTAGTAACGCGAGATCGAGCATATTTGGTCGTAAATAGTGATACACACATGTGTCCCTTCATTCTTATTTCCATTTTCAGAAAACTTCTAGCTGAACAAAGTTTTGTCTGTCCATATGTGAATGTCAATGTTTCAGAAGTTTCCCTGCAGGAAGATTTCCTATGATGTCTAGAACAACGAAACCGCAATTTTGTTGAGGTCGGAGCAACGAAACCGCAGATTGTTGTCGTCGGAACGTGTGTTTCTGAAAATTGCGGTTTACCCTTTTGGCTGGTACAAACACGTGTAGCTTTCGAATGCTAGTGGGAATTTTATTCAAGTACGTTGGCCGCGTGTGACAGAGGCGTAAGTAACCGCGCGTGTGTGCTGAAACCTTGCCGCTTTTTCGATATAGAATCGACTTTTTAGGATCAGCGCTTGTAATAGGGAGATAAACAAGGAAAAGCGATCCATTTAGTGGGACTGGCGTACACATACCCAAAATAGGATCCACCGGAAGTAGATGGAGGTGTGCGTGCGCGCGTGTGGACCGCTCGCCGTTCCGCGCTGTGTATCGCTGCATGCATATTAGCGTCTTATCTCGATACCTAGTACAAAAGTCTAGTTTTTATTTGCTCGTGTACTGCGCCAAGTACGAGTGCACACGCACCGTGCATGTGTGTATGTTTTTCTGCTGCTGTCACCCCCTTTTCCAAGCTACCTCGAATAGAAATGGCGAATGAGAACTTGAAACGCTGATCGTGTGGCACGTCTGACAGAGAGCAACACAGGTCTCAAAGTATATTATGCGTCCGTATGTGTATGTATGTGCATAGCGCGCGTTCGGGTCCGCGATCAGGGCCTCCTTTGTATCCGTTTTGCTTATTTCAAAGACGTCATTGCTCTTCCCAAGAAGAGATATACCCATGTTACGCCATATTTTGCCTTTCTTGTACTGCCCAGGACCACGTTAGCTCGCACAAGCCCAGTAACGTGTCCTTGCACTGGCCCATGACGCATCTTCAGCTGACGATGTGCCATGATTATCGGTTTCTAGACAACAAGCTACATATTAAGTAGAATATATATGGAGCTACAAATCACAAGCCAAGAAGATCGTAGTATCCCTATCTGGAATCTGCTAGCTTGTAGTCTACATGTAAAATGGAAGAAGTCCTTAAAGTTCGTGAGAGCATGTGTTGAGCTAGCAATGTAATGGCATCATCCCCTTTCCGGTCCTTTTTCTTTTGTTTCCTGGCGCAGCAGGGGAAAATGGCGTATGTACCATGTGTTTACCGGTCTGTCGGGACCCTGATGTGTATAATTTTTGCTGACTACACGGCATCGTGTGTACATCTGTATATTAAGTACTAAAAAATGTCAAAGGTTCTTATTATACCGAGACCAGTCTGGATAAGACAGAAATACAAAGCATGGACCCTAACCTTAATTTTATAATGACAGGAGAAAAACAAAAGAGTGCAATGGGAGAAAGAATTCGTACATACATACATACATGTGTATTTTAACTACCTTGTATACAATAGAGTGTGTGTGTCTTATAGAGTCTTAATTGAGGAGGAACGAAAGGCTGTGCGCAAGCACGGGTGGGGAGTTGTAGGCATGTGATGGGTATGATGCATCATCGGCTGCTGTGAGACTTAAGGGTGACACGGGCCGCGACGAAGGTGTAAACTGAGGTGAGACACTCACACAACTTGCTGGCGGAGAGGGAAAGGCGCTGGTCGCCGAAACGTAGGATGAAGGAGCAGCAGCAGTGACGATACTCGTAGCCTGACGACGTTTTGAAGGCGGCTGTTTGTCCGCTGTTCCGTGCTGCTTCTGCATATGCCGAATCAGAAACGCTTTCTTCGTGTAGCTATTATATAATCCATTCGATGAATAGATAGATCTAAAAAAACGGGCTAAGAAATACATACCTCTTGGTGCAGTCAGTTGCTTGGCAACGGTAGGGCCGATTCCCAGTATGGATGCGCCTGGATAGAATTCCAGCCAAAATAGAATAAATAAAATAAGCAAAAGGCTTTTGGGTTAGTCAATGTTCCCCTACTTCATCATCGGCCTTGTCACGGGAGATAAACAAACGGAATTACCTGTGACGCGCTAGAGAGCTGCTGTCGCTGAAACTTTTACCACAGTCTCGGAATTCGCAAACGTGCGGCCGCTCGCCGGAGTGTGTCCGTGAATGTACTGTGAGAGCCGATCTCTAATTTGAAGAAGGTGGGGGAGTGAGCTGTCTTTCCTTTGTTATCGTAAACAAAAGCTACACTACTACTCCGCCCCTCATCTATCGAGAGCTAGCTTGTTTCCCACAACATGTATGCAAGCAAACTAGAAGTGCGGGACAGACGCACATCGACACACGTACACTCGTACACACACGACTGGTACGCCTTCACGGCGCCAGATAGACAGCATGTGCATATGCGCGTGCGCGTGCAGAGAAAAAGAGGAGGAAGGGACAAGGATAGTATAACGAACATGTACCTGAATAAATCGCTTGCCACACCATGGGATGAGACATGCAAATGGTCTAGAACACACACCGAATGATATAATCAGATGCGGGACGAATTTGACGTTTTAATAGAAATACCTGTCGTTGGTATGTGTTCGATAATGTCGAGCAGTGTCTGATGGGCGGCCTATTGGCAACATTGATACACGCGTGAGCGGAACAGAATTGTGACGCTGCGGTAGGGTTTGGTGGGATATTGAAAAGATACTCACTGAATGATTTTGGGCATCCTGGCCAGGTGCACTTGTGACGCTTCACGGTCGTTGGTGGTTCGGTGGTATTAATGAGTTCTGCGATCTCCATGATGCGGTAGTAATATATGTGACGATAGGGGAGAGGTATAAAGGCGTGCCTGGTGATGAGAGGAAGAAACGAAGAAATCAAATTTCAGTTGTCGAATGTGGTCAAAGCACGAAAAGAAGAGAGGAAGAGGGAAAAGAAAGTGAAGTATGCATGATCAAAAGCACTGAATAAAGTATATACCTGAGCGGAGTCCTGTGTTTGTGCGAATACAACCGTTTACAGCGATCCACAATTTTTTTTTGTTTAAGGTGGCTATATAAATTCTTTGGTGCCTCTCCAAGGAAGGCAACCAAATCCGGAATTGCACTCAACCTGCCCAACTGCACCTCCGTCATTCATGCGTGTGCTTGCATGCATCTCATGTTTATTTCTTCGAACCATTGGTGAAAGGATATCTATTTGCACATAGCAATGCGAACCTGACGAGCCAAGTCCCTGAATTCATCCCTTTGCTTTCGGTTTATCTACAAGAGATTATGCTCATGCTCCTAGCCTGACGCACTTGCTAAACCTTTTTGTAAATGTCATAAACTATTGGACAACCAAAGGACAAGGTGGCGATTTGGGATCCACGCTTTCCAAATAGAGTCTGACGTATCTGGAATCCCCGTCTCTCACTCTCTCTCAGACGCCCTCCACATGATGTTGCTAAATATTAAGTATGCCTGATTCATGTAATATAAAATAAAATAAAAAGTTCAAGCAAAGCAGTAAAAAGACAAAGTGAGCGTCTGTACCGAGCCGAGTGTAACGCATACTAACTTGAGTTGGAGTGTCGCACAAATGTATTTTCAAAAAGAAAAAAAAATCGCCCTGTAGCTGCACGCCGTGTGGCAAAAAAGTTTTGATCGGGTAAAAGGGGAGAAAGAGAAGTAAGAAAAGGTAACTGGAAATAGATGAATGTATACCCAGGAAAAATGAACGATTATCTGTATGCAAGGAGCTACAGCAGGGTTAAAAAAAATCAAAGAGATGCTTCCTGCTGCTCTGTGCTCGTTGGTGCTCGTTGGTGCTCGTTGGTGCAGAAGAGAAAGCGGGCAAATTTCTCTCGTGGCCCTTGCCAATTTAGGCATTCTTTGTGTGGGGTTTCTTCGTTTGTCGTGAGGAAACAGATGGCGCATGCGCAAGTGCAAGCAAAAACAAGAGAGAAATGGCCTGTATCTGCTGCTTTTGTGTTGTGTGAGAGAGTGCGTGTATGTGTGGTGCGCGCGGGCTTTGCACTTGAAACAAAATAGCCCTCACCTGTCCACATCACGAAGAATGGGACGTCCACCCTTCTTTCTCGCTCCCTCACTGTAATCGCCTCCTTCTTCTTTTACGGCTATCCTGTCCCCACACCCAGTCCAAGTCTGGCGGCAAAAAAAAAAAGCATATAAAGTTTATCTTGCACTCATGGTTGCCATATCGCTGATTCATCGCCGACGAGCGGACAGAAATAAATGATTCCGAGAACGTCAAAAAATTGGATGGATATAATACACACGTATACGTTTTAAATGCGTGCTCTTTGGACAAAGAAGAAGGTTCATCTTTGACTGTAAATACGCATGTGGGTGTGCATATGTGTATGTGTGAGCGTCATGCGCATGACTGTTTTCTGTTGCCCGCTTTTCACTGTACGAACGAGCACGCACACTTGCCCTGGCGTTCTGCTATGCACTGGGTACATTGGCATTTAGGGGGTTAGATCACAGAGCATGTGTGTATAGGATCGGTTTGCCCGGGACCTGCGCACGCGTGCGAGCGCGGTTTTCTTTTTACGATCTCCTTAAGACTTTTGCATTGACATACTGTGTACCAACGATAGCTGCATACATCGAGAGTAACTCGGTGAATCCCACTCGCCCTCGACGAAAAGATATTTCTCAAGTTTCACATATCGTTACGTTAAGGAAATCCAGCTCTTTTGTTCTACCCCAGCGGATCGTTTTCCGGGACGGTCTGTTCACAGACCACTTCACGTGCCAACTAGGCCTGTTGTGGAGTATACTCTATCTATGATTATACCTTGAGTGAGTGTAGCAGGGTGAACAGAAGAAAGATCAAGAGCTCAGTAATTGTAACCTGTCAAATGTCAGATTGAAAGTGTCTATATCGTCGCTAGAAGGGGCGGGGGCAGGTGAGTCAGAAACTATGGCGCGCGCGGGCTGTGTCAAAAAGAAAAAGAGAAGGTTATTGTAGTACCAGAGACGCGCCATTGAGCACAAAAGCGCGCTTTGCGGCACTGCGTACATGTGTGTGTGTATGTATGGGTGTACAGGTGATGATCATTATGACTGATGAGGTACCCATACTTTCTGCTGTACTTGGCTTCCTTACGATAATCTGCTTTGACCAAAGTTCGAATAACTTTGAGGACATTCTATACTATAAGATGTGCAGCGTGTGTAACCATTTCAGTTTCCTTTCTCCCTTTTGCATCAAGTATACCGCCTCGTTTGCTTTGTGCGTCGTTACGGATTTCGATCGTCACTTATAATGACGACAGTCACCGTTCAGCTGTCTCCTTTAAGGTTGGTAGTACGTTCGCTCGATTCCTTTCTCAAAAATTATTAGTAGGGACGACATGTGCGTCACATGCAATCCAAGAGGAAACAGTGCTAAATAATCATGTTTAATTAGGCACCTCATATGAGTGATGGTTGTGTATGAGAACCGTACTGAAAGGAAGGCTCGCTAAGTATCGGTCAGGTGATTGTGTTTGTATCTTTTTGCTCGGAGTTGGCAGGGGTAGCGGAAAAAGTGGAATACATACGCAGCATACCTACTTTGAGCGTAAGGTATGATATGCCGCCAGCCTTCCTTCCGTGGTCCATTATAAAAATAAAATTATGGTTCGTTCTTGTGCCATATACGGAACCATGGCTTTCCAGACATCCGTCTGAGTCAATGCAGTCATTAAAGACATTTCTGCACCATTAGAACTCCTTGCGCATATGATCTTTCTCTGGGTCGCGGGCTAGCTGTCTATCTGCAGTATTGATATGTTTGACCGTGAGAAGGTTCTATTTTCTTCCTGGAACAGTTTATAATCAAGGTGCTGCTTCTTTGTTAGACTTGTAAATATGTAGGGATCATAACAGGCACGCCATACTGCAGCAATCATTTCTCAAACACGGACGCCCTTGCCCGGACAGCGAGACAAAGCGGGGTTATTTACTAACGAGCAGCGGCATTGCATACACGTATACACACCAACAAAAATTAGCCACAAATGGCGATAAGATTCACCTGACTAGACATGGATTTTCTCTCTGTATACTCTTCTCTGTTGAAAGTCAGCGAGTCTATGCGCATATTCAAAAGCAATGTATCGTTCCTGAAATTGACACGAATCAAAGATACCTGAACAGTAGTATTCGGGACACGCTCACATACTCGATTAGGGTCAGCTGAAGCAATAAGTTGATTTATTGGAGGCACATAACTGTTGTTCATGAGACACCAATGGTTAGGGCTCTTAACCAATAATAATAACATGCACATCTCAGCTGTTTAGGTACCAGCTCGTAGACGGTGGCCTGTAATACAAAAGAAAGGTAGTGTTTACGTAAAGGCACGAAATCCCAGCAACTCGGATTTTCACCTTACATATTGCCTTGTATCACTATTGCCCAAATTGTCGTCAGGAGTCCGTTCGTGGTGGGCGGTCCGAGAAATAAAAGTGACCCAAACAAACAAGGTCCCAGTAAGTGGGGGGGGGGGGGTTTTTGGG
>VAFG01000239.1:1107442-1128382 GCA_013461545.1 Syncephalastrum contaminatum
AGAACTCTTTCAAAGGCCGGTTCGGACAAGACAGCATCAAAAGGCAATTTGCAATACGTGAGCTATACAGAACTTTCAATGACAGAAAACTGCTTTGCCTGAAAGCGGGTTCCGTTCGGTATATCACCGTCATTTTAATCTCTCACTGTTTTGTTGTGTTATGTTACAATCTACTCGAGTTCTTGCCGGCGCCGGCGGACGCAAGCTCGCCCTGGTCAACGAAATTCAGCGCCAATTGGGCCATCGGCTTAAACTTTTCGCCATGCGCCTTGGCCTCGGCCGAAGACGCTTGTTTCCGAGCAACACGGGCGGCAATTCCTTGCAAAATCACGGCCAGCTTGATAAGAGTAAAAAGGGGGTAGCGTGTGTATGTGTTTGTCAATATTTGGATAAATCACCATGATGCAAATCTTTCTTCACACTTACGCGGAAACAGGCAAAAGCGACCGAGAACTGGAACTTCTCGAGAGGGTAAGGGCTGCCGACCTTTTGGCAATAGTATTGGATGAGCTCCTCATGGCCAGGAATGGGCAAGGGCTCCTTGCTATCCTTGAGACCAAAGAAACCCTCATTGGACGCGGGAATAAAGAACGGGTGGAGGAGGTTGGCCAAATCAGAGAGGGGGTGACCGATGGTCGAGAGCTCCCAATCCAAGACGCCAATCACGCGAGGTTCAGTCGGGTGGAAAACCTAATGAATGTTGGAACATGCATCCGTGGTTTATTTTGCAGGACTTACCATATTGTCAATCTAGTGAGAGAATTTACGCGAAAATGAGTAAAGTGAGTTTAGTGACCTTTTCATTGTTCACACTCGCCATATACAAGGTTGTGTAGCGAGAAAATAAGGAGAGGCAAGAGGGTGGATTTTACCTTGTAGTCACCGTGGACAATCGTGGCCTGATCGGCAACCTGATTACGCTTAAACCAGGCATACAGTTCGTTGACGCGTGGGATCGGACCGACTGTCTCGCCCGAGTCCTGGTCCTTGACCGCGGCCTGGGCTTCACTGATCTTTCCCAGGGACTTCATTTGACGGTCATAGAAGCCCGAACCACGGCCGTAACCCTCGAGACCGATCTTCGCATAGTCGACCTTGTGCAGCTTGGCCAGGGTCTCCACCGCGGAATACCAACTACGAAAGACGGTCAGGATTCATGCAAGAACAATGACAAGAAGAATAAAGAGCATACCATTGCTTGCGCTCTTCGTAGGGCAGTGACAGCAGTCTGACGTCGGAGAAGATTCTTCCTTTGAGGAACTCCATGACCTTTAAGTGACAGTAGTCAGCATCTATAAGAAAAGGAGAAAATGTACCCATACGTAGAAAGGCGTCCCAATGACGGCAGTGTCTTCACAGAGAGTATAAACCTTCGGGACAGGGACATCGGATGAGGTACCCAAAGCGTTCAGGATGCGGTACTCGCGCTCGACAGCGTGGGCAGTCTTGGACAAAAGAGCTCCTGGCGGCTTCTTGCGGAGGACATATTGCTCCTTGCTATTTTAGGCATGATCCATAGTGGATTAATGCATATGTCAAAAAAAAAAAAATTCAAAACTTACTTTCCGTCTTTGAGCAGATACGTCGGGTTGGACTGACCGAGCTTGAACTGACTAATCTCAAGAGGACGGGCAAAACCTGGAATGTGCTTGACGAGGTAATCTTCCAAGGCAGGGCGATTCAGCTCATGGCTAGAGGAGAGAGGGAAAAAAAGGAAACGAACATGGCATAAGCATACAGATATGTAAAATCAGGGCTGGGGCGGCACATGAGCAGATAAGTCAATGCAAGACAGATCCACCATGTACGTGTGTATGAGCAAGTAAAGGTATGTGTGTATGTGTATATGTGTGTGCGCGTATCATTTGCTCCTTGAACCAACCCCTCCTATCCTTTCACTTGTTCTTGATGGCTCCTTCGATTGTATACAGACAGGGGGCCGGGAGAGGGGAAATCGTATTATGTGGGGGGGGGGTGTAAATAAGAAAGAAAGAAGAAAGAGGGGAAATAGAAGGGGTGTTCACCAACACAAGTGGAATGGAAGTAGAGGGGAATGGGACAGTGTCTACAAAGACTGACTGTCAATGAAACTTACCCTTGGCGAATGTCAGAGGTCGATTGACCGAATTCCTTCTTTGCACTCATGGTTATTTGGAAAGAACAGTAATAATGTCAATTAAAGTCGCTCTTAATGTCGCCCTTTTCTTTTTAGACACACACGCTGATTTCTGATTACTCAAGCATAAGGTCGGGATCACAATTCACGTACAGTACCTTATGCCTTACTAATGACTATTTCTTCCATCCTCTCACTTCTCGTCTATTGCCCGTGCGCAATAGTATATTATGTATCACCTTGGAATTGTATAGACATATATCTGCTCTCCCTTTCATTCCTTGATATATAGTTACTGCCTATATGCAGTCTCGGCCTTTTTCCATCTTTGTACAGTACCCTAGAACCGTCTATTCCCATTATTGTTATCAGCAAGACTTTTCTTTTCTTGAGGTCCTGTGAGCAAGAAAAAAAGGGGTTGCACTGCTGATCCCTTGGACCAATATATGTATGTACATATATGACTCCATAATAGTCGTAAGCAACAGTAGTCGACGACAGTATAGCATGGATAAGATCCGGATCAAAAAGAAAAAAATTACACCCGTCTTTTGATCCATGGCAAGCTAGGGCCGCTTGCAGAAAGATTTGAGAGGAGGACCACAAAAAAAGCAAAAAGCACAAAGAAGAAAAAGGGCAGGGTAAACACCCTGTTCCCCTTTGTTTGCACCTTCTGGTTCTCTTTTTCTGTGAATGCACCTTTTATGACATGGGAACAAATGAAGACGTTTTCGATCCTGCATATCTTCGGCACAAAAGCAAAGCATATGAAATGTCGAGAAAAACAATGCACGCACACAAAATAAAACGAAAAAAATAAGAGATCGACAAGGGACAATTAGCAGCCGTATATCCTAAGGATAACCCAGGGCGAATTGATGTCGCTAAAGACGCGCGCGCGCTCTTCCGAATGTGTGAGTGTGTGAGCCGTGTGTGCTTTAGTACGTGTATAAGGAATACACGTTCTACTGGCACGCTTTGCTGTCTCTTCAATAGGATCATATCGTTTCTCCCATAATTCATACAAAGCCCCGTAAACAAATTAGAATTTATGTACGTAGCATAAAAAAAGTTACTTCTAACTCTATGGTTCGCGGGCACGAAGGCCCTTTTTTCGACGACAAGGAATAAAAAATGGGAGTTAAAGGCCAAGCAAGAAAGCAAAAAGGCTCTATGACCCCTATCTCATATCATACTCGTTTTTTTAAAAAAGATACGGACGAGCATCCATTCACAGTCTAGCCCAGTCTCCTTTCTACTTCTTACTTGCCCATTTGGAACACATACAAATGTACGTATACACGATGCCAGGGCCAACCGTTGCTTGTGGATGGAGGAGAGCAGGGCGCCCTGGGGCTCTCCATTATGTATGTGTTATCCCTCACCTTGTGAATAAGGAACATCTACTATAGTACTTGCTTCTTTTCCATAACCCCTCCTAGACTTCCTTGCACATCTCGGGGAAATTTGATATTCTTTTAACAGGCCTGTCAGCCATCTTTTTTTTCCTTCTTCCTTTCTCTCTTCTTTATTTTAAATCTCGTTCTCTCTACTTTACCTATTAATTACTACTAGAGTTTTACTTTAATCTTATTACATTACACCATGACTCATCTTAGCGACTACAGTTTCCTTCGTAAGTATCCCACCGACGACCACCCACACAATATCACTCATCATTCGGCCCGAAAATATAGAGCGTGCCGTGTCGCTGTCGTATCTCTACTTTTGGTTTATATACCGCATCTATACGACCGACCGTTTTCAATGCATGCATCCCAGTCGCTTCCGCCAGGGAGAGCTCAAGAGTATCGTCACTCTTCTAATATTATTCATGCTACCGTTTCAGCTATTATATGGTAAAAAAAAAAGAAAGATACTAGTATTTTAAAGTTCAATTAACTCACGCACATCTGTGCAGATATAACATCATGTAAAATCAAGTACGAGGAGGGCTTTGCCAGTATCTTTGGCCGCATATTCACAAAGCCCGAGGTCATGTGGACCAAGGGCGACCAGAGTCTTGTCATTCCAACAGACTACAGTCTGTGCGTCGGTTTTTCACTGCAAACGTAAGTTATCACGCAACCCCTCCCATCCACCCTTATAGCTCACATCTTCAAAGTGGCACACTGTTGCTATTGCAATGCTTCTGGAACTACCTTGCCAACTCAGTCGCCAAGGCGAGCTTCATGAGTAGTCGCGAGTTTTTGTTCTATATTGTGTGGTCCTGTCTCAGTTTCATCTTATTCCCGCTGTTGCAATATAACTTTTCGCGTGATGTCTACGATCCCACGTACAAGGAAATCATGCCTGAGCTGGTCTATGGCTGTGGTATGTACTATCCGCTATACAAAAAAGATACATATAGCTAATGAAATAACAGAGCTTGGTATCGTCGCCGTCCTGGGTTTCATCTCCCATTTCCGTTTCCAGAAGCTGTTGAACAACTCGCGCGAATCCAACAATGCACGCTCCATCACGCACAAAATCCGTTATTTCCAGGAACTGAACCTCATGCTTGCCATTATCCTTCTTGACTGTGCCCTGTCCTTCATCATCCTCAGCGCTGACGGTCTGACCGGTCGCAAGTACCTGAACGAGCACAAGTTCACGGCCGACCTCTTGATCTGCAATATCAACGTCACTTCGATGATCACCTGGTTCTTGGTCTTTCTCATCTTCCACCCCAAACCGATCAACAGCGCGACTGGCTCGAGCATGCAACAACCCGCGCACGACTTTTTGTCGTCCTCCAAGCCGCTGGATGGCTTTTCGGGTGCGCCTACGACGCTCATGGTCCAGCCTTCGCAGGCCTCGAGCGACTACCTTCACTATACCGAATCGGCCATTACCGTCCCTGTGCAGCACCATTACTCCAACACGAATGCGTTTCAACTTGGGCCCCTGCCCGCCCAGCCCGGTAACGCTGAGGAGATGAAGCAGCCCCTGAGCCCGTCCTCAACACCCTCCACCGCGACGCTTGTATCGCAGCACCGGTATTCCGGTCGCAAGGGTGGCAAGGAAGAACTGCGCGCATCACAACAACCCGTCATACCTCCGCAGCAGCAGCAACAACAGCAATTGCCCGCACCTCAGCTTCAGCAGCAGCAGCAGCCGGGACACGTTGCTGTCACGCTCTCGGACGGCCAGCACCCTCAGCAGCTCGAGCTCCTGAGCACGAGCCCGCAGCAACTAATGCCGAATGCAGCCACAGGCAATGCTCCCATCAATGGTGGTACCCCCGCAGGTCAGGAAGGAGACTGGAATAATGACAAGAATATACGTCGCCAAAACTCAAACGACTCCATGTGGCTCCAACAGACTCCCCGCGGTGGTAACCGTTAAGGCCTCTTCCATCAAGTCTCCCTCGCTGTCCTTCTCTGCATATAGCTTCCTCTATCAATCTCATCATCTCTCTTCTTTATTCTGATATACGTATATTCAGTATACGTATACGGTATCTTATTACGCGCGCGCTATAACCATCATCATACCCCAACTCTTACTCCTGTTACGAGTACCTCCCAATTGCTAGTACATACAAGTCTTACCTTTCCATTGCTCTGATTTCTTTTCTCTTCATTCCTTATTTCTACTTTTTTCTTCTGGTAACCCACCACGATGATCAAAATCATTAATGATGCTTTTCCAAGCCAAACGTTAAAATTATGCGTTGACAAAATTGGTATAGATGTACGTGTGTGGCCCCTGAGAGGATGCATCGTTACAGAAAGTGCATATATCATGTAGATTCTTTGTGGCGAGTATCATAGTAGGAGTGTAAAATACACTTGCTCGGATCAGTCTCCTTCTGAGGTTATCAGATAAAACCTGAGTGATATGTAACAGGTTTATTTGCTATCATATACGATGAGGGTCTACCTGTACGAAAATGAGGTTTCACAAGCTGCTTGTTGACCCATCGACAAGAAACTTTCGACTGAAAATAAAAAGCTAAATATAGGAGATCAAGTAGAAGATGCGATGTAATATACATACGTAACGAAACACTATGATAATGAGTTGAAACGTCATAGAGCCTTCCTTGATGGACGCGCACCCAAGTGTTGGCAGCACCTGAAAATTTATGCGTGTGTGGACTTTCCTTTCCTAATTTTCATCTGCATCTTATGCAGTATCGTATCATTTCTATCTACGATCTAAGTAAACGTAATTGAGTAATAATGGTAACCGTGTTTATCATACGAGTATTTCCTGCAGGATGAAGGATCAGAAAGCCCGTGTACGCAGTATGGATGAACACAGCAGACATTGTCCAATAGATTTTGGGACAGCGGGATGTCAAAAAACTAAAGCTGCTGCAATTGGTGATGACAGCTTTTTTTTTTCTCTATCCTTGACATATACCAACATAAACATGGTCGATCTTTCTACTAGCATTGCTGGCGTCCGTCTGCCCAATCTCTTTTTCAATGCCTCAGGTGTGTGGTGCCAGCATGAGGCTGAGTTGGCTGATCTGCTCAAGAGCGAATCGGGCTCGCTCATTACCAAGTCGGCTACCTTTGAACAACGCCAGGGCAATCCCGAGCCTCGCTACAAGCCCTTGGCGGGCGGAAGCATCAACTCGATGGGTCTGCCCAACGAGGGTTTCGAGTACTACCTCGAGTATGCCAAGAAGTTTGATTATAGCCAGGAGAAGCCGCTGTTTGTTTCGCTCTCCGGTTTGAGCCTCGAGGACAACAAGAAGATGTGCCAGGGTTTTGCCGATGCCAACCTCGACTGCATCCTCGAAGTCAACTTCTCGTGCCCGAACGTCCCTGGCAAACCTCAGCTCGGCTACGACATGGAAGCCATGGAGGCTGCCCTGACCGCGCTGGCGCCCATCATCAACAAGCCTTTTGGTATCAAGCTCCCGCCTTACTTTGACATTGCCCACTTTGACGCGGTGGCGACCATCATCAACAAGTTTGACCAGGTCCAGTTTGTGACCTGCGTCAACTCGGTCGGTAACGGTCTTGCGATCGACTTTGACACCGAGACGGCTGTGATCAAGCCGAAGGACGGCTTTGGTGGTCTGGGTGGTCTGATGATCCTGCAGACCGCGCTGGCCAACGTGAATGCGTTCCACCGCCGTCTGACGGGAGGCAAGCAAGTCATTGGTGTCGGCGGTGTCACGTCCGGCAAGGAGGCTTTCCTGCACGTCCTGGCGGGTGCGAGCGCTGTCCAGATTGGTACGCAGCTCAAGGAAGAGGGCCCCGCTGCTTTTGGTCGTATCAAGAAGGAGCTCGAGGAGATCATGGCTGCCAAGGGTTACAAGTCGCTGGATGACTTCCGTGGCAAGGTCAAGACTTTGTAAATTACATACAGCAAACCATACTAGATATACAACAACCCCATACATAAAGCATTCCTTTTTTTTTTTTTTGGTTGATTTTGAAGAAGACGCTCGTTTTTATTGGATGCCAAAATGTCAAGCTCTGTGATAGAGAGGGAAAAAGAGGTTAGACATCCATGTCAGATATTCAGGATCGCGGATACGTACTATTTCTTCTTGGACACACCGACGGTACGGCCACGACGACCAGTCGTCTTGGTGTGCTGACCACGGACACGGAGACCCCAGAAGTGACGGAGACCACGGTGGGCGCGGATCTTCTTCAGGCGCTCGAGGTCCTCACGGAGCTTGGTGTCGAGCTGGTTGGAGATGGCCTGGAAGTACTTGCCGTCAACGATATCCTTCTGTCTGTTGAGGAACCAGTTGGGGATCTTGTACTGCTGGGGGTTCTGGAGGATGGTCACAATACGCTCCAGATCCTCGTTGGTGCACTCGCCGGCTCTGTTATATATTAAGTCATATGTCGTCATGAATATATAGGGCCTACCTCTTGTTGAGGTCGACATCGGCCTTCTTGCAGGCAATGTTGGCAAAACGACGACCAACACCCTTGACGGAGGTCAGGGCAATGGTGATCTTGTCCTTGCCGTCAACGTTGGTGTTGAGCAGACGGATAATGTGCTGGAACTGTAAGACTCGTCAGTAAGCCCGTTCAAAGTGTAGAATTCCCAACGTCGTATTGTATCGTGTTTTACGCACCTGGTTCTTCTCTGGCACCGCAAGGGACTAATATCATAGAGAAAAAGAGAAGAAAGGTGAGTCCATGTGCCTTGAACGGGAAGCATTGAATTCCTCCATGGCATAATGACGACCGTGAACCCCACAACGAACTGCTTTTAATTGCATCCGTCGATTTATCCATTCATCCATTCATCCGTTCATCCATCGTCCATCCAGTGTCTTTGTAGGGCATTCGTGTGTCATCATGTCGTCGCTCATGCCGTGGAGGGTGTATATCATACCATCTTTGCGCGAAAAAGGGAGGCTTCTTCAGATGCTGTCGGGGAATCGCTATGGCCTCTCTCCGGCGCACGCGAATCTTGCTGCAGTGCCAGGCCCACCAATCCAATCCAGCCCAGCCCAGCCCAGCTTAGCTTTCATCCAAGCCACATCCATACGCACACAAAACCTTGCGGCGCGTATACCCTGGTTTCTTTACCTTCTCTTTCCAAAAGGTAATTTTTTTTTCTTTTCTTTTTGAAAAAGAAAGGCTCTATCGAAGCTTTGCGGGTGTTTGCCATGACCCGGGAAGTCAATATGAAGCCAAGATACCTTCACATTCTATGTACTGTGTTACTCATGTCGTATCATAGGTTTCTCTTGGACGGTTCTTTTTTCATCATCGATCATGATTCACAATAATAAAGTCTTTTTTTTTCACTCTATTCATACTTGTTTGGCTTGAGATTTTTTGGGTTTATCTCTAATCTATCTTCATCCTCATTGAACACATGCTCTGATGAATGGATAGGGCTGCAGCAAATCAATCATCGCCACCTTTCTTGAATTGGACAAGATGACGTGTTTTTGCCTTTTTCCTTACAGTTCCTCCTTTCATATCCAAACACACCCTTCCTTTCGGTAAGCAAAACGGGATGCTTGGCTTTTTCTTCCGCATTCTCTTTTCGGAAGAGAAAACTTTTTCTGCATCTATATCGATGGCCAGCATGCGCGTTCACAGGCGCGTATGGTAATCTACGAGGTACATGGAAACCTTGTGAGCCGACCATTCCATCTAGAGCAAATAGGTTGGGGGTACACCATCCCCATGCCCGATCCTGTGCTTCCAAATCCGTCATATCAGGCACACGCTCTTACACACGTTACGCCTGTGTTCTTCGAGGTGCATAACGGATGCGAAAAGATCGCTTGTCTCTTGAGAATCTCGACCTTTCGAAAAATATAAACATAGATGTGCATCAGACACCAGGGATGTCCGAAAAGTCCACGTATGACGTAGACTAGCATACTCGTCATGCATTTGCCTCCGGGAAAAGCAGACGCGCAACGCGCTGGGTAGTTAGGCTGCGTCATGCATTTTGCATTAGCCAGCTGTACATATGCTTCGAATCAGGTACATATCATATAGATCACAAAGATAAGCGGTACAAAGACAGGATGAAATCGAGTCGAGAACAAACTTGACGTAGAAGTTATATTATTTATAGAGAACAAGTCTATATGGTAAAGAACTCGGGGCAGGAGGTGATGGAATGGTTTGGTTTTGTATGGTAAATGGATGGTGATGGAAACGGGATAAGAGGAGCGGAGTATACGTTGTTTAAGCGTCAATGACTTGGCAGAAGCCAGTGGACTCATCACGCTGAAGCTTCTTCTTGCCGTCAACAATGGCCTTGGTCACATCGTGGACTTCCTTGAAGGTGTCAAAGGGAATGAAGGGAATCTTATGGCGGTTGCAGTAAATCTCCAAATCGCGGTCCTTGCGTGCAAACAGCACGTCTGCGTGCTTGGCGGCAGAGATGTCAGAGACACCATCACCGCAGAACACAAACACAGTGTCTTTGGGAGCAGCATCGCGGGCCTCCTTCAAGGCTAAAATGAAGCATCAGTTTCTGATACCCACCCTATATTTCATACTACTTACTTCTCGACTTGTCGTTGCCGTACTCACTACAAAAGGACGAGATATCTTAATATAACCCAATGAACCAATATATAATGTACTTACGAGTCATCATGGTAGACGATCTTCCAGTTACGGTCAACGCACTCGCCGTCGTTGGAGACAATGCGGATATCCTTGGCCTTCTCGCCCAAAAAGTTGGTCATGATCTTGGACAGGAGGGGGTACAGACCACTGCTGACGATGGTCACGGGGAATTTGTTCTCGCGGCAGTACTCGTTAAAAGCAGGGAAACCAGGGTCGATACGGCAGTCTATACAACAATGAATATCTACATATCCACATCTTATCGGTACTTACGGTCGAGGTACTCAGCCCAGGCCTCTTCCCAGCTAATGTGGACAGCATCCCACATCTCCTGAAGACCTTGCCTATGTAACACACCTTTCAGTCAGTCATAGCGGTTTATGGAAGAAGAGACTTACTTGTAGGTGATCTTCTCATCCAGAATGGCGTGCTCAATCTCGCGGCGGCGCTCAGGGCCGAGGGAGCGGTGGTCATCGATCAAGAGAAGACCGGTGTCTTATTATTAATGTGAGCTATCGATATATAAAAAAAAAGGACGTGCGCGCAGTAACGCGTGAAAACTTACCATCGAGAGAGAGGGTACCGTCGAAATCGGTAAAGACCTGGACCTTAACAGGAGACATTGTTGGTGATAGAAGAGTTGTAGAAGATGGAAAGAGGGAGAAAGAGAGAAAAGTGAGGAATTGAGCGACGGTTGGGCGGACGGTTTGGAATTTATAGAGCAGGCGAAGTGTTCCGAATCGGGCCTGGTCTTCAATTCCCCTGAGCTGACAGGACCCTACCCCCAAACAAGGTTTAATGACGTAGGAAGCGGCCAACCCGATAGGCAAGTGATATCCGTAGAATAAATAGCCAAGTCAACGAACTTCTTTATGGCTTGAGGCTCCGCTGCTATTCTCCCACACAGACCTTCAGTTTCTTGGAGCCTTCTAGATACGAGCTCAGCAGTGCTATGATATAATCCGTGCGGGCTCCATCTATAGGCCGAGCGGAAATAAATAAGTGGGATTTTCAGAGACAGCTAAACAAAATGGAATTTTGGAGAACACACGGTCTTCTGGGCTGTGCGCGCGGGAAATTATGTATTATTCCAGCAGGGCGGCCTCAGACGAGGCGAGCCAAAGTGGGAAGTTCGGCTGATCTGATCTCCGATTTCTTTCCCTTTTTCTCTTGCAGAAAATGCTACAATTGATGAGGAAAGATAAACGAAACGAAAAGCTGCTTCTTGAGGCCTGTCCGCGTTGCACATGGCAAGCCCCGTGTTTTCCTGTGTGCACACGGATTTCAGCGGTTGTCCAGGAAATCAAAAAGAATCAAAGTTTGGCCTTGGGCTTTGTGTGACATGCACACCGGCTTTCGGCCCTTGTTTCTGGGAATGATGCCATCAGTTCGTATCGCATCCTATCGTCGCACTAGGCCACGCTCTCCAGTCGCAATCCCCAAAACACGGTACCTCTGTCATCCGCGGCATATTCTCTTAATAATAAAGGGAAACTCTATGACAAAAAAAAGACCAATGATAATAATAACAATAACAATAACAATAGCAATAAAACACCACCCGCTGCATTTGTCCATTCTGCTATTTTGTTTCCGCTTTGATTATTGATGGGCGTGTTCAATACGACGGGTACAGACGTTCTCCACCCTGTCGAACCCGACTATTTACGCAAGCGCGTCTCCGATCGTGAGCTCGAACGTCTGGCCAGTGCCATTGTTGACAAATATGAGCTTGTCATTCAAGTAACTCTCTGCCGATTAAAGGAAAAAGACGAGGAAACTTTTGGTTGACGCGTTCATAATAGACGATTCTCGCCAACATTCGAGCCCACGATCACTGCCGCGGCGCGCCGAGACCCACCCCCGAGTCAGATCAGCTCGATGCGTACCTCGTAGATCTGTTGCTGGAAGGCCTTGAGTTCGAGGACAAAGTGCAGCGCATTATTTTGTCTGAACTGCACCAGATCCTGGTGGCGACAGACCCGCCCGAAGGCGCCCCCGTCAAGGCGTACGTGGCGCGTCTGATGGTTGCCCAGGAAGGCTGGACCCTTCTGGCGCGCATCGATGCTTATCTGCCGTCCCACAACGAAGAGCTGCGTCAGATAGCAGCTCAAATCTTTGAGCGTATAGCTGAACTGAGCAAACCCGCCGAGGTTTGGCTCCTCGCGCTCGAGCAAATTCCCTTGATGAGCTGGCGCGAAGCCTATCCAGACCTCAACAAGTGCGCTTGTCTCACCATCCGCTTGAGTCAGTGGTTCAGGATCTTTGGTCAAGGTAAACGGAGGTAAACCATTGTTACCTTTTTCCTGGCTGACAATGCCCTATTCCGCAGCACTGGAGCGCAGCCAGGGACGCGAACCCCTTCAGGATATATTATACATCGTGCGCCATCTCGACAAGGCGCTCTATTGGGTTAAAAAGATTACCATTGAAAAGATGAGCCTGGGTCCCAAAGAAGAACAGGCCGTATGGAGTACCATTGTTTTCATCATGAGCAACACCGTCCTGGATTATGTGACCTTTTGCAGCACTCAGGCCGAAGACTTCAAAGATAAGACGCCCGAAAAAATCGTCCAACAAAATTATCAGGTAATAAGCGATCCTTTTGGCATACACGTCTGCTCACCACCGTGGACTGTAGCAATACTGGCGCAACATCACTGATAACAAGGCCAGTTTATGGTTTCTTGCCGCCCATATGATCACCTTCATCTGTGACAGAGTTGTCCTCAACCTGGACCTTCGGCTGTGCGCCATCTATGCTCTCCTCTACCCGTGGAAATACAAGTCGATGCTGAATGACGACGAGCTGGAAGACGTCCTGAAAATTTTTCGAAAGGGCACAGAGGATCACCGAGCGCTTCTGGTGAATCGGATCACGGTAGGTCTTACCAATCAATGTTTACTATCCGTCTCATAAGCTATTTAGCAATTGGTTCAAACTCTCGGCGTCACCTTTGACGTCGTGGTCAGGATCAGACATGCACTCATCCAAAATCAAAAGATTTTCCGGCAAGATGCTTCTGCTACCGAAACGGAAGCGGAAGATTTTAATTTTGGTCCCTATGACTTTCGCCTGACCGACAATGGCCTCGTCGCACTCTTGGCTGTTTCCTTGTACGACGCCTATCTTTACCCAATGCGATTTGACGAGCCCAGCCGAAGTATCTTGCCTGTTGTGCTGGAACCCAAGTGGATCGGTCGCGAATTTCTCGGCCCCACCCTCAGCTTTATAAAAGAGTAAGCCCGCAAGCAATATACCGATCCGAGTGACTAATCCTTTGATCAGTTGTACCAATATCCCCCGGATAGACAAGGCGCTGTTTATTCTCATGTATCTGGCGTCCAACGTTATGACCAGCATCACCCTTGAATCTCTTGAAGAACTTCTCCCGCACGCTCTCGAAGAAGACGAACCTGAAAACCGATGGACTTTGGTTCAAGCCATGCAGGTACCGGTCATAGAAGCGCTTAGCGCTTGGTTTGCTAATTCTTTTTTTCTTTTGCGCATAGAGCATATCGACCGCGACCACAGTATGCCATGATGCACAGCTGCGTTTCGTGGGTTATAGCCTGCTCTCGCGGTTCCTCGACATGTGCGCCGATGACGCCAAGGTCTATATCCTCACTGAACTTTTAACAAGGTGCCCCTGGCCTGCCATGCGGGCTGCCTCGGTTGGTCTGCTAAAGGAACAAGTGCAGCGCGCTTTCGATGATACGGTAAGGAAAAGAAAACAGAGATACGAAGAGGACTTACAAAAGGTCTTTAGGAGCTCCGTATTTTAAAGACACCCCTGATAGTCATGAATATCTTGCCCCTGCTGTATAAATCAGAGATCAAGAGTCAATTTTGGGACAACTACGGTTTTCATATGCAAGCTCTGAACTTTTATCTTTACATTCTCATTCGCGACCGGCAGGCCAACTTGGTAGGAGGATGGGATTTCGTAGAAGCTCAGTGGCTAATTTGCTTTGAGTAGACTAAAGTATGGGATCAGCCGGTCATTGATGTGTTCCGGCAGAGCTACTTTGATCCTTTGAAGGAGATTGCCGAGACGATCAAGCAGGAAGCCCAAGAAAAAGAGAAACAATTGGACAGAAGCCAAGGCGTGCCAGAGGGTGATGAGGTAAAAAAGAAAGAATTGTCTTTTCGTCTGTCTTTCTGACCCTCCTCTCCTTTATATAGAGCCCTGTCGTGATGGCTATGCGTGTGGAAATTTTGCAAAACGTGATGGAGAGCATACAAAACCAATGGCATCTGATGGAAATGGAAAAGAAAAAAGTTGCTCCTTCCTAACAATTCCGCAGCTCTGGCTCGAGCCACGGGACGCCTAACAACTCAAACGCATGCTTCTCGGATTCGACTTTCATGGGTTCTCGGTTCTTGTCCTGGAAGAAACCATGACTTGTGACCTTGATGCCTTTCTCCTACATAGTCATAACCATCATTTTAATTTTTTTTCTCCCATATTAGCATCCTCCTCAAAATATCCAGTATCTAACATTACCTTTTTGGCATAATCGCGCAGAGCCCGTTCAAACTGACGGGAGCCTGTCCATCCCAGCACGGCTGTGGCATAGTTTTCTTGCGAAGCGACGATGATGTCGACTTGACGGAGGATTCCCGTCGAGGGTTGCAAAAAAGCGGTGAAGCACTTCCTTACTGCGTCAGTAGGAAAAAAAGAAAGAGAACGAATATCTATTCACCTTGTCCAGCTCGTCCTGGCTGGCTTGATGAAGGGCACTGCCGCTCGAATAATTAGACATTGAGGCACGCATAGCTTTGGTGCCCGGTCCCGAGATCCATAGACGATGCTTGAGATACCCTAGTATAAGGATTGTGTGGGTCAGATGCATACGCAGGTAGTAAGCGAGTCAAACAGTTGGTAGCACGTGCCTTGCTCAGTTAATCGCTCAACTACTTTTTTGAGCAGCGAGTCCGTCGTATGCTTGATATTTTTGCTAGTGACAATGATGTCCAAGTCACCATTTTCCTTCTTGCCTCGTCTGGACATCGAATCATTCAATATCTCACGGTATTCCCTTGGTTGATTGTGGTATTCACCTGAAACCTCCCACAGGTGTTGAAAAAGCCTGCGGATCCACTACCACGATCTCCTTGTTGATGATATCTATGAGCTCCTGAGTATCGCTGCGGCTCATACTGAAGCAATAGAAAGCATAAAAGGTGAATTTCTGGTAGGCAAAACCAGGCTTGACTATATACCTTTGTCCAAAGTCAGGGAACAGCTTGATGCCGAGTCGTACAGTCGAGGTCAACTTGGCCTGATCGAGCACGTCTTGGAGAGTACGATAACCAGTCTCCCACCAAATTCTGGCAGTATTGGGTCCCACGCCGAACACAGAGCAAAAGAGTTCCATTGTGAGATACCACTCGTTTGTCAACAACGCTTCGGCTTCTTCGATGGTGCCTGTACTAAGGTAGATGCGCGTCAGATTGGCGATTTTCTTTCCGACACCTAAAACACGAGCAGGTTACAAAGGAAAAAGTCAAAAACGAAATAGATTATCTTTATATACCTGTGATTTGTGCGACTTCTTTGTGTGAGCGGATCTGACGCGGATAGGCCTAGGCATGAGGATGAAATGTTGAGAACATGCATATTCAAGGCATTATGGGTAAGGTTAACCTTGATGGCTGAGATAGCATGACGGTAACTGAGTGAATTCTTATCCTCCATGGTGAAATACCTGCTCTTCTCAAAGAGCCTCAGGAGAAAGACAAGCTTTTGATTGTGGAGCGGCTCGAGAGGTGTCGGTCGAAGGCATTCGTAGCGTGAATTTCGATACGACGGGTCGAGGGGAATATCTATTGATCGTTAAATTTCTGTCGCTACACACCGTTGCCAAAGGCCTACTTTTGTCAATGTCTGACAGTCTTCAACGAATGTGAGATTGTTTTAAAACAAAGCGCTATTCTTATCCATACTTGATTTTAGCTTCTTCCGGAAATTCAGGCAGCTGTGGCGTTTCAACGTGGTTAAATCGACGTGTCAAAATTTCGGCATCACCCGCCGTCGTCACTTCCTCGGCTTCGTTCTGAGGCGGTGATGGTTCCTGCTTCTTCTTCTCATCGATGATTGTTTCGTTCTCGATTATATAGTCAGCCAGTGGCAAGCGTTCTTCCTTTTCGACACTAGAAAAGAGGTTACACGCTGCATATAGGAATGTATTTTGCATAAAAGATGATGTACCAATCAAGCACCCACTGTGATTGGACCACGGGGACCTGATCTCAGCACGTTTTAATGAACTTATAGCAATATCCTCTCGTGATTGTTCTACCTACCTTTGAGTTATGCAGATGTCGAGCAAGTCGCGATGCTGATTTTAAGGCAGTAATTATTATGGTCGCCTTGGTTTGATCGTTCACATAGGCACCGCCTTACGAGTGGATGTGTTAAAATGAATTCGAAACACACACGCGGTTCGATAGATACCGTATTCTTCAAGACTCGATTTCAACGCTTCCACCGACAAAGGATCGAATTTCAGAGGCAGAATGTAGCCGTAGACGTCTTTAAAAAAATTGTTCGTATCGTCACTCATGCAAATAAAAGAAATAAGAAGAAAAGCAGCGGTTAAAAGATATGTGCAAAAAAGAGCGAAGAAAAGAGCACGACTTCGTCGTCACTCTGATGACGAAATAATACTTGACAGGGCTTTTGCGAGCTGTTATTATATTTCTCTTTATGACAACACATCAACACATGGAGCTAATCTCAATCATGCCAAGGTCATGACAGGAATCAAAGTCAAATGAGGTCATGAGCCAGCATGGTCTATTCGTGTCTCTTTCTTGATAACAAATTTGCACGGTAGATATACCCTATAAGCGCACTAAAAGGATGGGGTGCGCCTGACGTTCAATATAGACACATCAAGCAAGTGAAACTGCCTTGCTTTCTTATAGCTACCTATTGTATGACCATAAAAACTTATGAAAGTATCGTGCAACATGTCAGTTCGTGCTCCTTATTCTTGATACACATATCGGCGCCGGAGAATGAAGTGGTGATGGTAGTAGACCGTCACCATTACTATCTACGAATGGATGCGGCCAATTGTACGATAGGGAGATGATAGAATGTATGTTTCCTCAGAGTTTATCTCACACGAATTCTTTTGATTACTATTCCCGGGATCCAACAGAGTTCCTTTCCTATCACGCGTATAAGAAAGTCAAGTGATCTGTGCCACACTACTTTGGTCCGGCCCGACGGAGGTGAGCTGGGGAGCAAATTTGCATTGAGGGTATGTCTAGAGCTCGTTGTATTTCTATATAGTATGCCCCCTATTGGTAGACAGCTTGAACTATATTCATCTAACCTATCAATGCATTGTAAGTAAGACTGCGGCAATAGAGATGCGCGCTATGTCCGGGACAACGGGAATACTCTTTGTCCCTGGCGTGGGTATTGCCTGAGGGATAAGGAAAAAGTTTCACTGACATGAGTACTTACAGCGGTGGGTGAGATAATGAAATCTCACGCTCGTGTCGCCGTGTCTATACTGACAAGATAACGTTGTCCTGCTTTTGGAAAGTACACAGTAACATCCATTACGCTTTAAATCAAATCTCAACCCACGGCAGAATATCGTCTCTCTCTCTTTATTTTTTCTCATCTCTTTTCCCACTCTCGCCACCAAGTTATCATAATGGTTGAAGAAAAGGAGACAAAGCATGAAGTTGTGAACGCTGTAATGCAGGGTGAAAAGATCGAGTCCAACACCGAGTACTCTATTGAGGAAGGCGGCACGACCCGAAAGTTTGTCAAATCAGCCGAAGAACGGCGACTCGTGCGCAAGATTAATATTGCCACGATACCTTTTGTCTGCGCTATCTTGTTTACGCAGGTTTGTTGAGACTGTTTCACGCATGGATATCAAAAAGGAATTTAGATACTGATGTTGTGCTTATATCTTTTAGTTCATTGACAAGTCAACACTCAATTTTTCTGCTGTGTTGAATCTCTATGAAGATACCGGCATCGATGGCTCGCAATTCAGCTGGCTTGGATCCATCTTTTATGTCGGCTACTTGGCATTCCAGGCAGGGTTGCCTCGCCTCTCAGTATTTACTCTGTTGACTAACCCTATGCGTATAGCTTCCAAACCAATTCTTTTTGCAACGCGTCTCGATCTCAAAGTACCTCGGCGTCATCCTGCTAGTATGGGGTGCCACACTTGCGTGTACAGCCCTTGCACGGGACTTTTCCCAGTTGGCTGGCTTGCGGTTCTTGCTTGGCTTTTTCGAGGCGTCTACTTATCCGTCAATCTTTCTGTTGATCAGTACGTTGTATCGCAGAAGCGAGCAGGTGTTGTGGTACGGGACCATGTTCATCTGTAACTCGATGGCGACTGCTTTCGGTGGCCTGTTTGGCTATGGGATTGGTCATATGCAAGGTATGTACGCGAGAACAGGGAGACATAACATGTACTTTATAACGTTTCATACAACAGGTGTCCGGGGTTTAAGCGCCTGGCAATGGTAAAGTAATAGATGTATGAGGTATCAAAGCTAACCGACGCACAGGTGTATGATTATTTGGGGTGCGGTAACGACATTCCTAGGCATTCTATTCTTTTTCTTCCTGCCAGATAAGCCTCGGTCGCGTTGGTTCCACCTGACACCCGAGGAGGAAAAAATTGTAGACGACCGGACACTCGACAATGCGGTTGTGCGCAATAAAGAGATCAAACCGGAGCATATGATGGATGCCCTCAAAGAGCCGCGCTTCTACTGTTATGTCCTGATCTCTTTCCTCTTGAACCTGCAAAATGGCTGCGTCACGATATTTAGCTCCCAGATTATCAAAAACATGGGCTTCTCCGTAAGTAAAGAAAAATGTCGATAAAAGCAATGCGGCCTGTCTCACTTTTCCTCTCTTATAGAGCTTGAATTCAATACTGCTAAATATCCCAAAAGGCTTCGCCACAATCCTGCTGATTGGGATGGCCATATTCTTGAGCCACCGATTCAACCAAGTTTGTTCAGTGGGTGCATTGATGAGTATCATCAGTTTGATCGGCGCTCTCCTGCTGGTGACGATCCCCACCAGCCCGGTCCAGCTAGTCGGTATTTTCCTGGCCCAGACGAGCCCTCCCTATACCTTGCTGCAGACGTGTATCTCCAACAATGTCTCGGGCTATACCAAGAAGATCTTTTACACCGGCGGTAAGTGCATGTGTGATTTTGGGAAATGGACACACAAAGGCTGATAAAGTTTGGGCAGGTAACATGGTGGCCTACTGCGTGGGCAACTTTGTGGGACCCTTGATGATGGTTGACAGCCAGGCACCGCGGTATTGGGGTGCCATGCTAGGATACATCATTGCCGATCTGCTTGCAGCGATCCTGTTCCTTTATGTCCGGTACACATTGGTGCGAGACAACAAGAAGCGTCAGAGCTTGCATATGGCAGGGCAGGTCCCGCCCGCTCCGCCGAACCGCGAGCAGTTGGACTTGACGGATGGCGAGGATCTGCACTTTGTGTACCGCCCTTAATTATGATAAATAATATACTATACCGCGTGTTTATTCAGTCATTCAAACAGCAATGCATTCATGTATGTTTAAAAAGAGAGAGAGAGAGAGAGAGAGACAGAGAAAGATAAGAAAAGGGGAAGTAGCCTGAAAAGCAAATAGACGGGAGAGGTTAGGGGGGTTGTTGCGTGTGTGTGAGTGTCTCCGGGAGAGAACATCATTTAGGCCGACGCGGCCGTCGCGGTCTTTCGTCCGCGTGAGGCGGCCGCCTTCTTGGGTGCATCGGTCTTTTTGGTAGCCGTCTTCTTTTTGGCAGCGGTTGCGGCGCGCTTGCGAGGAGCAGCAGGGGCCTTCTTCTTGGTCGCGGTCTTGGAAGGCGCAGCCTTCTTGGCGGTGGTCGTCGTTGTGGCGGGGCTCGCGCTCTTCTTTGTTGGCGCAGCCTTCTTCTTTTCACTCGTCGCCTTCTTTTCCTTGACAGGCTTAGCGAGCTTCACGGTCCCACTCAGACCTACGGCAACCATATGAGTACCAAAGACGTGGAAAGATAAGGAAGCGAACGGAGAAAGGAAAAAGGCAACATCGCGCTTGGTGAAAATGGCCTCTTCCCCTATCGTTCCGGCGATAGGTGTATGAAATGGATGGCCTTACCCTTGGGAAGCTGGAAGATGCCCTTGGCATGACCGCGCTTGATGGCCGCGTTGATATGACTGTCAAAGTGGGCGCCCTGGGTGACCTTGTTGTTGGCCAAGATGTACTTCTTGATAGCCTGGCGCGAGCTGCCCTTGCGTTCCTTGAGGGCGAGGATGGCGTCTGCAAAAACAAGTCAGTGGTGGTGATAGACAAAAGGCATTGATGGGCGTACTTCGGATCATGGTCTCATACTGCGGATGGTGCGGCGGAGGAGGGTCAGGCAGGAGCAGCCAGACAAGATGGAACGTGTGAGAACAAATACGAGTGGTGAAACATGAAACTTACGGGAGGGTGCTCTCCCTTTGACTTGGTGCTGGTGCTGGATGCCTTTGCTGAATCGGCGCCTCGGGTCATGTCGATTGGATTGCAAGTGGTTTCTGGTGAGGGGAGAAACAAAAGTCAAGAGAAAGTAAAAGAAAAGAAAAAGATAAATGAGGACGAAGCCTGCTTTTTCATTAAAAAAGGAAAGGAGAGTGGGCCAGGTCGGCTGATTGGTGCCCGACCGTTCATGCACACACACACGCACTCTGAGGTTTTTTTTTTTCTCTCTCTTTTTTTTTTCCTTCTTTTTTACACACACGCGCACGCGTACACAC
>VAFG01000239.1:1128570-1141516 GCA_013461545.1 Syncephalastrum contaminatum
CAAAAAGGGCACAGAGCCGTGCAACCTATTTAGGATCCCCGCTCCACGTTTGCGCATCTACACACACATTCCCACTTTTGATTTCCTTCATGTATCGTCTCTTTCTCTTTTCTCTTGTATTTATGTTATCTCTAGTCTCCTGAGAGCGAAAAGAAGAGCGCATGCATTATAGATCACACCCCCCTCGCCCGCAAAAACAGATCCCAGGCCTGTCGTGTTCTCCCTCCCGCCCCTTTCTTTTACAATTGCCTGGGTGGAGGTGAAAAAATGTGCAAGAGACGCTCCACTCTCTTGTCTTTGGCTTGTGTCACATGCAGTATTATGACGAAAGCCAACTGGGTCATGTGGTTTCTGCTCGGCATAAGACACAGTCCACCGGGTGTGCTTCGCATGACAGATCATTACTTTAATTGCTACAAGCTTATCTCCACCCATTGAATAGTAGCACTCTACACAAAGGGGAAGAAGGTGTGCGCCGCCGAAATTAGTATTAAGCTCAGCATTTGCTTGCTTGTGTCTCCTCCGCACCCACGCACACACTGTGGATCTTACTCGTGGCGGTTTTGCGCCCTGCCTGGCAACAGTGCGCGCACATGTACTATGTCACAGGCACGAGCAGCAGTGAAAAAAAAAGGGTGATCATGGGTTGTGTGTATGAGTCAAGTGTATAGCAAAATGCTGGCACATGTGTCCATTCAATATCCCAGGTTTGTTGGCGGATGAAAAACGTAAGGGGAGGGGTTATGTGTGTGCGCGGGTGTATGTGTGTGTCGATCTTGCCCAGCATCACTCTCTCGCCTTGTGCCACAGACTGCCCAGCGTGGCACACAACCACGCGCGCAGGCGGGCGGGCAATCACTGGAGATTGTGCTATTTTTGAGATATTTAGCTTCGGACTCACATCACTGCGCCCGGTAGATCACCTCCACGGCAGAGGTCTAAGTGATTGACAGTTTTTTATTTATTTGCCTCTGCAACGCAACATCGCGAAAGCGCTGTGTTGCTTGAAGGGCAGGAGAAATTGAGGGTGAATAGCTCTCTACTGACAAGGAGGAGGATGCGGCTATAATGAGAACGGAAGTCACGCATATGTAGAGCATGCAGGGTACTGTGAGGACCTATATTCGCACTCCTGAAGTTTGTCTTTGTCTGTGCCAGTCATGGTACAGATGTCTCTTTCGCTTTTTTTCATCGCGAAATATAAACAGACACTTGCGCACGTCAAAAAAAAGATATAATAAACTACACGTGTTTTTCAGCAAGAGTGGAGCTGGAATGCGCGAGAACGATGTTCGGAGCTGTTCCCTGAGTTGGGGCCCGAAAGTGATAACACGTTTCTCACTTGGCAGCTTTTTTTATTTTACCTTCCTTTATCCTAATGGCTCATTTTGCTTTCCGCGGTACCCTCAAAGGTAATCTGAACTAGAGTGTGCGGATGAATGGATGAACTAACAGATGGATGGATGGATGGATGAATAGGACACAATGGATGGGGTAAATGACAGCGTGTGTTTCAGCCAATCATTTTTGGCTGACCCCAATGGCCCTCATTAGTTACTTCCATCGTCACCTCGCCCGAGGCACCTGACATGGTCGTGTCTGCATCTCGAGGTATACTCTTCATTACCTCCAAAGGTCTTTGTTAACACCATGTTTACATAGACAAGTCCATCCTTGTATGGCATCTTACCAGGTATGTAATTAAAACGCGTATCTGACTGAAACAGGACTCTAACTTTTGTAAAGGTAAATAGAATGTCACATGATCTCCCCAGCTTTGAGAGATGATGATGGACGCCTCTAAAGTCGAGGTGAATGCCATTTTTCTTTTAATGAAAAATTGCTCACGATTGCCCTTAAAGGGATGAAATTGACTATGGCTTGCCACGCAAATCTCTGCTGGGTCACAACCACTTTGTGCAAGACCTTGCCATCTCCTCGGATGGTCATTATGTCCTGTCCGCCTCGTGGGACCAGAGCTTGCGTCTATGGGATTTAAGCACGGGCGAGACTACCCGTCGTTTCATTGGTCACGCCAAGGACGTCCTCTCCGTTGCGTTTTCCCCTGATAACCGTCAGATCGTGTCTGGTTCCCGCGACAAGACAATCAAGCTCTGGAACACTCTGTAAGTTATTTTTCTACTTTTTAAAGTTGTGGTTTGATACTTACCGTCCTATTTCATGTTTAGGGGCGAGTGCAAGTTTAGCATTACTCAGGATGGTCATGAGGACTGGGTTTCCTGCGTCCGCTTCTCACCCAACCCAGCTTCGCCTGCCATCGTGTCGGCGGGTTGGGACAAGGTCGTCAAGGTAAATATCAGAGTTAATTGGTTGGAGTTGGGGAAATGAAGGAGTGACAGTGATGACTATTATAATATTTGCTACTACGGAGGCTTATGCCGGTGAGATCAACACCACCACCTTCTGAGTGTCACTCAAGATGAAAAGCGATTGATGGGATAACATTATTTTTGAACCCGTTGACTGATCCATCTCTTTGTCTTAGGTATGCATCTCTACTCAGTTTCCTCCTTTCCTTGCTGTGCTGGCTGCGACCATGATGACCAAACAAATATTTGCTACTATGGAAGTCCAAGAGGGGCTTGTGAAATCAACAATACCACAAAAATCCTGACGCAGCCCGCACAGCAAACCGCATATTTCCTTGTTTTCATTTGCTGACTCGGATTAACTTTAGGTCTGGGACTTGACGAAATTCCAACTGCGCAACAAGTTCTGCGGTCACAATGGCTATATCAACACGATTGCCATCTCGCCGGATGGCACGCTCTGTGCGTCGGCTGGCAAGGATGGCCTCGTCCAGTTGTGGGATCTAAACGAGGGCAAGGCCTTGTATTCCTTTGATGCTGGTGTCGAGGTACACACGATTGCCTTCTCACCTAGTCGCTACTGGCTCTGCGCAGGCACCCAGTCAAGCATCAAGGTGTGGGATCTTGAGAAACAGGAACTCCTGGATGATCTGCGACCGACAGCCGATACCGGCGCCCAGGCCAGCATTTCCTGCTTGTCGGTGGCCTTCTCCTCTGATGGTTCCACCCTATTCACTGGCCATGCCGATAACCTGATCCGTGTCTGGACTGTCACCAGCACCTTGTAAAAAGTCGCTTTACGCAAAAAATTAACCTAGCATAGCTTATTCCATCTCTCGCTTTCTGATTAAAGTTTCGCTTTGAACTAAATGCATCATGACAAAAAAACTGTAAAGCCTTGCTCGATGCCGGTCATCTTGATCTTTGCGGTTTTTTTTTCTCTTTCCTTGATTGCTTTTTGTCTTCTACCATGTTTCCGGTACATGCAGGCACTCGCTTGTACTTGATTTGCAGGTATGAAAGATTCAACCTGCAACGGTTTTTTGCTCACAGTGTGATGTCTTCATGAAGCTTTGTGTCTCTAGGCGGTTATATGGTACAACGTTGTATGTCCAACAGGTTCGCATGACAATTGATATGGCTATAGTATGGGTAAATACAGACGACAAGCTCAAGCCCTACTTGGTCACTGATATATCTGTATGTGCTGTGTGCTGAACAGCTACGATACAGGAATGCTGTCAGGATGCTTGGTTATGGCTCGCTTCCAATCCCAGTTCTCAGTCTCGAATTTGCCCAACGCAGCCGTCGTGGCATCCGTGCCCCTGGTCGCCTCAGTCTTTGCATCGATTGTAAATATGGGCAGTATATCCCTACTTTGGCTAAAATCGTGGCTGTTCTAGTTGTCAGGCTTTATCGCAGATCGTATCGGCCGCAGACCCCATTTCTTTGTCGCCACCGTCATAAAATTCATAGGCTCAGTGGTCCAGATGACGGCAGCTAGCTTTGCAACGCTGCTATTAGGAAGAATCCTTGCCGGCGCGGCCATAGGGTAGGTGGAGATGCTAATATTAGCTGCTTTATGTAACTTGTATATCCACATAGTATTTTCAGCATGCTTGTGCCTCTGTGTAAGATTGATTATATCTTCAACTCGATCAACAAGATTCATTGTCTGGACCTTTTATAGACCAAAGCGAGATATCTCGTCCAGGCGTACGTGGTCGTCTGATCACGTTTTATCAATTTGGAGTCACGGTGGGATTTTGCGTTGCGTTCTGGATCGACTACGGCACGAGTCATATTCCGAACGATCTGTCATGGCGCGTTCCTGTAGGGCTCCAGATCCTACCGCCAATTGTGATGTTTATCGGTCTTTTTGCGCTTCCAGAGAGGTACTTTATGCGTTTGATTTGAGCCGCATAGTTTTCACTGACGCTTGGAAGCCCCCGCTGGTTGATCTACCGCGGTCGCTTTGAAGAGGCGCATAGCATCTTGACACGTCTACGGAGCGACGAAGGCGAGTGTCAGATGGAGTTTATTGGAATCGTGCAAGACGTGACCTTTGACAAGAGCTATTCGTCCAAAAAGTCATATTCCACTCTCTTACAAAAAGGCATTGAAAACAATCGGCGGCGTACCTTGCTCGGTATCGGTATTCATATGCTTACCCAGCTGACGGGCATCAATGTGCTCTTGTAAATTTCTTTGCATTATTGGATGTGCTACCTCTTATATGCATTTACTAGGTTCTATCTGCCGCATATATTGCAATCGACGGGCATCACGGAGGTCAACTCAGAGCTATTAGGCAATGGCGTGAGTGGCATGGTGAATATGCTGGCGACGATCCCTGTCTTCTTTTTCGTAAGTCTCTTCTCTCTAGACAACGTCCGCAAACATGCTCCATAGATAGACAAGTGGGACCGGCGCCGCATCTTGAAGGCAGCATCAGTATCCATGGCAGTATGTATGATTATGATTGCCACGTTACTTGCTGTCTTCAGCGACCAGATGGTGCAACACCCTGGGCAATTTTACCCGGGCGCTTTTGTTAATGTGACAGTGTACATTAGCAACGTCAGCGCCACATTTGGCGTTATTGCCTTGCTCTGTCTTTTTGTTGCTTGTTTTGCTCTTAGCTGGTATGTCTCCTCCCAAAAATCACTCTTCCCTGACCATAGTGTAGGGGCCCGTTGGGGTGGATTTACCCCGCTGAGATCTATCCTCAATTGATTCGCGCCAAGGCCATGGGCGTCACGACCGCCGCGAGCTACTGCTTTAATGCGGCTATATCTCAGGTCGCCCCTCTTCTGTTTCAATACATTACGTGGGGCACCTACGTTGTCTTCGGCTGCTGTTGTCTCTTGATTACCTGGATCGTCCACGTCTACTATCCCGAGACACGCGTAAGTATATTTCCCACCATTCTCAGATACTCATAGGTTTCATTATGGCAGGGACGGTCGCTGGAAGAAATCCATCTGATATTTAGTAACGCCTTGATTGACCAGCGGCCAGGTGCGCACCATCCATCGACCGCGGCAGAAGCACTGGAGCACCTAGAGCTCGTCGGTTACAATAGTAACGATCAGCAGCTCATGACAAGCAGCAAGCACCAAAATGTGCCTAAACTAGTGTGAAATAGATGTACATGCGTAATATACATTATGAGTCAATGAAAAAAAAATTATATAAGCTAGAAAAAGAATTAATGCATATCTATTTACAAAAGGTATGTGTTCTCGCTCAACCTCAGTCCTGAGAGAGCATAAAGTTTAATCCATCCACGCTCGCCACCGTCCCGGGAAGGGTCTACGTGGCATGAGTACACTTGGTCAGCCTTTTTGTTCACCAAAAGTTACCTTTTCCAATTTGGCTTGTAAGGCCATGCTCGTAGAAAAGTCTTGTATCACTTTTTTATCCACGGGTTCATCTAGAGTGCTAAGTGAATAATGCAGTATATGTGTATGAGCCAGTAGATAGAGTTACCTTCGGGTGCTTGAGAAGCGGTGTCCTCATCCTCTTTTTTTCCATTCTCGGTGGGTGGCATGTCAGGTGGTGCTTGTCGCGCAAGCATATCGCGCACAAGAGCCATTTGCCTGTCCATATCCTTTCGGGTTGGAAATACTTCTTGTTCCATCAGCTGTTGTAGACTTCGTTCGGCTTCACGTGCTTTTTCTTGCATGGACGGGTCAAAGGGTTCTTTAAAGCGATGAGTGTCATATACCAAGTAATTCTTCTTCCTGCATACCTAGCTTATATTTCTCCAAGCTCCAGGGCGTTGCAAATTCGACGTTGGAAAGGGTCTGGGTGCCTAGATCACACATGGTCTGAACACATTTAGTACGCTTATTGCAATTTAACTCTTCCATTGTCTTACATCGTTGACGAGCTTCTCCACTAGCTTTTCCATTTGGTCCTGCGCATCTTGATAGTGGTTTTCTTCTTGATTTTGTTCACTGGTAGTACGCTTGTTGCTTTCTCTGGAATCCAACAACAGTTCCTCCTCCATAATTTCTTTGAGATCATTTTGAAGTTGAGCAAGGACGGAAAGATACTGTTCGCCTTTATCGATCGCCACCTTCATGAAGAATAAAATATATATATTTACGCGAAAAAGTAGGAAAAAGTGCTTCTCAAGAGATCGTCTGTGGTTGAATTTAACTGCGATATAAGCAAGAAAGGTACTTTATTACATTGGATAGTGGAGGGAATCTTTTCTTTTCAGAGAGAGCTGTAAGGGGAATCAGCATCCTATCAAACACTCTACTGGCCGCTACCACTGCTGGATGCATGACTCGATGCGAGTCTCATACCATTATTGGCAGTGGGAGCCCCATTGCTAATAGGAAGACCAGTACCACGGAAAAGATACAAAAGTTCTTCGAAGCCAAGTCGTCCCAGCTGTTGAGCACCTCCTTCCCCAAAAGCACCGTTCGCGAGCGCCTATCAAGCATGATAAGTCACAAGATAACAGCATGTTCTTTTGCTTACCTGTTTGCTCTTCTGTAGTTCAAGGATACGGTCCTCCACTGTATTCTTTATGAAAATGCGGTGCACCTCAACGTCCTTTATCTGGCCAATACGGTGAACACGATCGATCGCTTGGTTCTCGAGTGCAGGATTCCACCAAATATCCATCAGCTACAAAGCCGAAAGTCAGCATGGGATTATGCTCAAAGCCATTTACTTACGATCACACGATTGGCAGCCGTCAGGTTCAGACCGAGCGAACCGCACTTGGTCGACACTAGTAAGACATTCTTGCCTGGCTCGGACTGGAATGTCGAGATGATCTGGTTCTTTTGCTTCAAGGCCATGCTGCCATCGTACCGCAAATAGTTAAAACCGTTCTCGCGCAGAGGCTTCTCGAGTAGATCCAACTAGATGTATTATAATGTTAGCGCCAATTTTCCATTGTCAAGCAATCATACGCACGAAATTAGTGAATTGCGAAAAGATAATCGTCTTGTCTTTATCGTCCGTTGTCTGGCGAGTCTCGTTCAGAATCTCGAGCATCTTCTTGATCTTGGACGTCATGACAATCCGGCCCATCTCGTCACGCATTTTCTCCTCGGTCTTGTTCGTTTCTTCATCGCTTTGCTTGAGCTCCTGGACGAGATCGGGCGCGTGCACCTGCAGGAAAACGCTCATCGGCACAATCCTATCCTTGTTGAGCACACCACGGCATTGCGGGCATCTTTTTTCCCCAACGCCAGCCGAGTTCATGTAAGCTATCACACGAGTGAGCTGCAGGAAATCTACTGTTTTCGTTTATCTTACTTGTCAGGCATTCTGCGCACATAATGTGACCACAGTCCGCCAGAATCTGCGCATTATCTGCCATGTCCATACAAATGGGGCACTAACAAAGCGTATTGTTAAAGATACACAGATACAATGAAGACCACGGAAAACTTACCTCAACCTCACTGACGTTGTTACTGTCATGCAGGATACGGTGAACCACGGTTTCAGGCATCTTCTTGGCTGATACCTCGCGCTCTTCCTTGCGACGGCCAGCTTCCTCCGGGTTCATCTCGTACTTAGTCAAATCTGGATGCAGACACGATTGGCGCAGACGGAGAAGAAGTACCAGAACCTAAGGAGGAAAGATGAGAAACACTGTCTCATAATGCTTTGGTTTCATACCGAGGAATAATTTTTCATAACTGTGCCAGCTTCCACAAAGCGATTAAAATCTTTCTGACAGTTCTCGTTGACGAAATCATAGAATTCACGTTCCTCTTGGGTGAACTCAATATGCGTGAAATGGACATTTCGCTCGGGCAGGGAAAGAATAGGGCGACCGTCGATCTTGGCTTTCTTGGAACGGCGCAATGAGATAGCTACACGACGATGTAAGTAAAAGGGCCTTTTTCCTTTTTTCCTTTTTTTCCCCCTTCGTGTACCTTTCATCAGAGCCTGGATTCTTCGCATGCCCTAAGTATATAAATATAAGTATGAAATACAGTAGCAAAATTTAAGAAAGACTTACCTGTTGAGTTTTCTGGCCATTGTTGATATCTTTGCGAAACTCGTCCCAGTCGCAGTAGGGAGGGATACGCAGAAAATGGACGAGCGAGAACCTTGAACAAAATGAGTCTCAAACCCTCTGAATAACTAACAGAAAAACTTACAGCTCTTCGATCTTGTTTTGGATCGGGGTGGCCGTCATGGCGATGCGGTAATCTGCTTTGAGTCTGAAACAGGCCAAGGCTTGATTCGTTCTGCGATTTTTTATCGAGTGTGCCTCATCCAGAATGACACGATGGAACGTAACCTTGGCGAGCGGGCCTTGCCTGTACGTCTGATCAGTACATTCGCCCGCCACGGTGGTATAAGCTGTCACTACGACATCGTAGTCAATTAGATCCAGGGGATCTTCGGCGCGGTTGGGTCCGTGGTGCACAAACACCTTGAGATGGGGCCGTGTCTTGGTGTAGACCTCGTTAGCCCACTGCATCACAAGCGAGACAGGGCACACAACGAGGGTTGCTCTGGACTTTAGCTGCGTCTCACGCGATTTGCCACGTCGCACCATCTTGTCAATCGGGGGCGCATCCTCACAGGGTCGGGCCAGAATAAGGGCCATGGCTTGGATGGTCTATTCGGAATATAAACACCTTATTTCGATAACAAAAAAACCAACTTACCTTGCCGAGGCCCATGTCATCACACAAGAGACCTCCCTTACTGGATGTCTCCATCTTTATGAGCCAGTTTAGACCGATCTTCTGGTGTTCGAGTAGGGTGACAGCGAGGCCATCAGGTGTACCGGCCCGACTGTCAGGTGCGTGATTTTCGTCATCATTAATGTTCTGCAACAAGTTGCGAAGCTGGCGTTCTGTTTCGGCTGCGCTCATCGGTCGCATGCCTGGCGGGGTAGGACCCAGCGGGCGATAGGCGCCGGAGGAGGTAAAGTTGGCAGCGTTACCCAATGAGACAGAGGGCTTAAAGTTTGCAAAGAGCCTGTTCGTGAGAGGGACCGAGTTTACGCCGAAAAGGGATGCGCCCAGGCTACGCTGCAGGATGGCTTCCATCTCATCGTCGCTCTCATAATTCCCGGCAAAGTACTCGTCGTCGTCGTCGTCGTCCGAAATGACCTGCGTGGATGGCGCCCGCCAGGCGTTATACGCGGACACAGGGCGATACGAGTCAACGTCGATCGCACGGAAAGCGTTCGTACCTTCGTTGCCGTGTTGTGTCAGATCAATTATGTCGTCGTCGTCGTCACCCAGGACGATGATATTGTCATTGCGATTGGAGGATGACGGTCCTGCCGCAGAGGATGAAGAAGAAGAAGAAGAAGAAGAAGAGGAAGCTCCATGTTGTGACTGTTGAGCATGTGGAGCTGGAGCAAGCGGTCTTGACTGGCCGTTGGTGCTGTCTATTGCCATGGGTGTAGTCCTGCGACGCTTTGTGTCGCTTTGCACTTCCCCAAAAGTATTTGGCCGCTTGGGTGGTGCATCCTGCAGGGAGGCTGATTTGGTATAAGGACGTAAAGGAGGATATGCGGTCTTTGGCTTAATAGGACGCGGAGTCGGTGGATATTGAGTCGCTGATGGTGGTGTTTTCGATACTGATGATGAAGACGGAGCTCCTGAGGGTGGTGAAGCAGGATATTGGCCCGGGATGTGAAGGGCATGAAGGTGACGTTGCTGTTCCTGCTGAAATTCTCGGTAGAGCCGTCGTGCTTCAGCGAAATCGCTCGATTCGGAGGGTGGATTACTGCGACGCTCAGAATCAAACTGCTCTTGCATATGCCGTGCTATCTCGTCGTCTCGCTCCGTTTGCGCAGCAAGTTGCCGTTGCGCACGAATCTCTTCCAGGTCAATGCCCATCGTCGCCAGTGCTTCTTCAGACAAACCGGCTTCAGACAAAAAACGCAGGGTCTCTTGATCGACACCATTGTCGTTCGACGGAGGGCTGCCGTTGCTGTTTCCTTGCGTTGAAGAGGACGCTTGAGTTGTGTCTTGCGTCAAGTCAAGCGCCTCTTCATCGTCCGTCTCGAAAGCAGCACTACCTGAATCATGTTCCTCAATATTTTGTGAATCTCTTGGAATTATTGAGACTTACTCGTCACCGAAGGAATCGACATTGAACAAAGACAGAAAGGAATAGGGACGCAGCGAAAGAAATTAAAGAGACAGAACTGTCCAAATAACTGAGACGCGACCAATTGACATTGTGGCGCGCTTCCAATCTTTGATAACTGATACCTCTCAATGCTTTGCACTCTCTATGCCCCATTATCGCTAGTAATCCCAGCATTATGTCGCAGTGAGAGACAGCATAGGCAATCACTCCTTTCATTCTGTAGATAACTCTGTTTATTTAGAGACTACTCGGATAATATATAGACATGATCGTTTCTTTTGTATGAAGATCGCTACGTACCAGAGATGATTGGTGCCATAAACGAAATGGATGGACACAAATACACTTCGGTATATGTTGACTTTAACTGGAGGCAATGCTCTCTTAACAGACACTGTTCAATGTGCTAACATGTATTATTGTGAATATGTGTAGAACGTAACAGAATAACGTGCCATATCTCCTAGAAAGAGTCTATTATGTACTATATAGTACATGAAGCTATCATCAAAATACATACATATGTAAGATATGGTGAATCTCATTTGTCATATGCGAAAACATTGGGAAAAGATCAAATATAACATTTCGATCAGTCTCGCGCTATGGTGCTTCTTATAATAATACATGCAACGCATGATGTCTATGTGGCAAGGGTAGCTCATATAAGATACTCTTGCGCCGTGGTCCCTAATACAAAATGATGTATTCTCGACTGATATCTCTCAAACGATAAACAAGAATTCCTCTCGCTCATTTGACCAAAAAGAAAATCGGGTGAAATATCGTCCGAAACAAAACTCTGGACCTTCACAGGTTTTACTGATTGACTTGGTCCCAGCATAGGTCGACCAACTTCATCTGGAGAAAGTTTCTCTTCTCCAGCTGTTCCTGTCAAATACCAAAAAACGATGTCTGGAGTGTCATTCGCGACTTGCTTCATTTTTGGGTGGTTATATCGCCTCAAAAATTGGTCGAAAAGGCTGTAACATGCACTCTATGCATATATTTAACGGTGACGTATATCAATTCCTACCCAAGTACTCTATTATTAGCTGCTCTACTCAAGCAGCCGACATAGCATAGTAGCTATTTTTGGTCAGTATAGAATTGTGTACACAGCAATGTACTGTTTTAGTCACCGATCACTGACCACCAGCATAACACCATAAGTAGAGTAACCAATATGCTAGAAAAAATATCCCGCTTTTGCGCACTATACATATGAACACTGTGTATTGTGATATTGCTATGGCGGACACAAAACACGCGTAAGCGTTGTGGGTTTGTGCAATAGAGTGTGTAGTAGTATTAGCTTCCAATATTTTACATTCCAGTGATGTTTTGGCTTTTGTAGGTCCACTAAACATGCTGGTGGACCAGAACAGGGGGACACGCCATGTCATACTCTACTGCTTGAATGGCATCGGCGACTTCCTCGCATATCTGGTCAGGGCCGACGAGGTCCAGGATCCCTGATCTGTCCAGAAGCGGCATGGCGTCGGGATGTACGCGTGCCAAAAAGACGTGCGTACGACGCGCATGATAGGATTCAATGATTTCCAAAAGACTTTGGACAGCACTTTTTTAAAGCAGAATAATGAAAAGTCATTATAAGCCTTGCTTTTTTTAGAAAAAAATATGCTTACCTTGCATCGATAAATTCCATGCCATCAAGGTCAAAAATCATATAGCGTACGTCATCATGCCGGCGCGGTGCCTCAGATGGGTGGACAGACATGTCCCCGTAATGCTCGAGTCTTCTAAGACGATCTTTGAGCTGACCTGCGCCCAGAAATACCTCATGTGTCAGCCAGATCTCTTCCTACGGATAGCAAAACAGACCTGTATTGGCAAAGTAGAGTGGCTCCTCCACGCGAACAATGAGTACATCTTCAAGATGCTCCACCTTTTTCTGTCGACTGTTCTTAATAGGTCTAAACTCGTAAAGAGTTTCTTTGACGCGACCCTGCAGAAAATAAGGATTGCGTAAGAAATTCTGGTCCCAGCCGACTAAAAGGGGTACGCCGATCCTTCGGTTGATCCCCTATCTCAATCTCCGTTTCTACTGTATATACATACCATAATAGTGATGCGTGGATAGCTGGTTTGTCGGATCGTGATGAGCAGACTGAACAAGACAGCGACGGCGGTGCCAAATTCAAGGGAGAACACCATCGTAGTTGTAAACGTCGTGGCCAGCATGGCCATATCCTTCCAGGCACGCACTCTCCACATGAAACCCAGATCATGCGGCGCCTCCTGAAGAAGGGCAATGACAGCCATAAATATAATGCTGCTGAGCGTCGCTGAGGGCAGATAGTAGAGTTCAGGCAGCAAGAGACCAGTGACGGCGATCGTTGTAAGGCCTGAAATCATGCCAGACATTTGAGTCTTGGGTCCCAACGCCTCGTGAACTTTGCTGCGGGGAAACTATCCATGTCGTACGTGGAATAATATAGGATAAATGGGCCGACTCCTTTTTCTTTTTACAAAAAAAAAAAAAAAGAAAA
>VAFG01000239.1:1141712-1164180 GCA_013461545.1 Syncephalastrum contaminatum
CATTCAAGACGTTGGCCGACCCGAGCGCGACGAGCTCGCGGTTCGCGCTGACGAAATAATTGTGTTTGCGCGCAAACGCCTTGGAAGCCGCGATGGATTCGACAAAGCCAATGACGGAGATCATGGCTGCGTTGACGAAAATACCTTGAATGTCCGCTCCACGGGGCAAGGCCGGCATGCTAGGCAAGGGCAAGGGCGCATTGAAATGGCTGTGGTCGCCGACGCGGCCGAGCACCTCGACGCCTAGCTCGTTCAGGCGCCACACACGACAGACGAGGGTGCTCGTGACGACAGCGAGCAGCACCTCGGGCACACGGCGTAAGCTCGCACACCGCTTCTTGAGGAGCGAAAAGGAAATTAGCAGGACGAGGACGCCCACGGATAAGGCGGCCGTGGGTGGGTGGATCTGATGTACATGCGTCCCCAGGAAAAGAATGCGCTCGACCGTGGTCGACTCGGGCGTGATGCCGGCTGCGTGCGCGAGTTCGCCGAGACCAAGCAGAAAGATGGTCTGTTGGATCAAGACAACCACCGCGACGGCCGTGATAAAGCCTCGCAGGAGGGCGCGACTCATGAGACTGTCAAGGAATCCGAGGCGCAACAGGCCAAGACCGAGCGTGAACACACCGACCAAGATCGCCATCAGGCTGGCTGCCGCCGCCGCACTGTCTGGGTCGTCTTTGGGGAGCTTTTGATGAGCCAGGCCTGACCCGACGATCAGGGATACAGTCGCCTCAGGGCCTACCGACAGCTCCCTAGAGCATGTCAAAGGAAGCCTGTCTACGTGGATTTTCATCTAGACTTACGGAGACATGCCCAGGCATGCGTAGACAAGCGTTGACACCGATATAGTATACAGACCGTGGATGGCTGGAAGCCTGCAAAGACCGGTTGCGTATGAAAGAGCCTGAGGAATGAAAAGTGAGGACAGACTCAGACCTGACATCAAATCGCTGGGGAAGGTATCAAGTGAAAAGGCAGGCATCCATTGTAACATGGGCACGTAGTATTTGGATCGTGTCTTGAGCGTCTGCCACCGTGAGGCCGAGTCGCGTTTCCGGATATTGGTTGAGGGGACTACATGGTGATCGTTCGTCTGTATGCACAAGAAAGTATACCGCTTATTTCAACTTACTTGGGCTGGTAGCCGATATGACTCGCTGGAGAGCATCGTCATCATTTCCGGAGGAGGGTATGGAGAGGTAGGTGGTTGCTTTCTTCTTGTCGGTCAAGAGCGAATCGGTCTCGTCTGCTATGAGGTTCTCACTGTCGGTATCGACATCATCATTGCTCTGAAAGCTACTGCTGCTACTGCTGCTATCGCTGCTATTGCTGCTATTGCTGCTGCTATTATTGCTGTGGGTGCTGAGGGGCATTGGTGGGTAGACGGTATGGATCGTGCTGCTGTCGACCTCGGCGGGTACACCATCTCTATTGTTGTCTGGAAGGAGACACACGAAAAAGCATAAACGTACATATATGAAACGAAGCTCTCAATGAGATTATGTGACATACCATTAAGATAAAAAGGAGGAGAGGATCGGTGTGCCATGGTAATGATGCTGTCAGTGGAGCAGGCAGAAAAGAAAGGAAGGGTCGTCCGTGTTATGCAGAGATGTAAAAATAAAAAGGTGGAAGAAAGGATGATGAAATAAAAAAAAAAGCAGATAAGGATCCCTTTTTTTTATATATTTATATTATTTGTCGTCTGGCTTTCGCTTAACATTTCCATGACAGTAAAAAAGAGAGAAGGAAGGTGTGTTAAAGATAGATAAGATGCAGATGAGCATGGAAGCAACATTAGGTGTTACTTGCAGAAATAATCCCGCTGCCACTTATTACCCCCGATTCGGTTGTGGACCCCCCAATTGGAATAGGCCTTTTTTGAATATGTTAATGGGCAAATATCACGGCAGTGACAATAGGAAAAGGACCCAACAAGAAGGACAGCATAACAGACAACGAGTGGCGAATCAAGAAACTCCCTTTTGATTTCTCAGGGGAATAACGAAAAAGAAACCCCCAAGTGCAAGTGTGGCTTGACCCAAAGTCAGATGACTGGAATATGGATGTGTCCAACGAGTGGGTGTGTCTCCTTTGTGAAGTAAAAAGAGCGCTCTTTTTTTTTTCCTTTCCCTTTCTCTATTCGTCACCCCACTCAGTTCAGTAACTCCCCAATCCAAAGCTCATCCCAATCCACTCCACTCCATTCCACTCCACTCCACTCCACTCCAGTCTACCTTTTCTTCCTCTATTTCTATCTGGAGACCTTTACCCGCTTCTTGTCCAGCCAGCCCTTCAACTGCCCACCATTACGTTCCATACGTGCACTTCCATTCCCGTCAAGAAAAGCCGACTTTCTCTCATGGACAGTGTCGGCCCCGAGGATCTCAGCCCACCGGCGACTCCTCCCAGTTTCTTTGCGACCTCATCCCAAGCCAATCTGCCATCGTCCGTTGCTGGCTCGTCAAGGGATCCGCATCCCTCGCTGCGCTATCCGCTCTCGTCGAGCTTCGTCGATCCTTCACTGGGTGAAAATCCAGCTCATTTAGCTACCATTTTCGACGAAGATCAGCTCGAGCATATCCGGCATCTCAAGGGCTCGTTCCAGCAGCTCACGTCTCAGCAAAAGCAGTACCTCCTCTACGAAATCATCAATTGCTGCGATAGTTCGCAGCTGACTTATCTCAACAGCCTGATAGCCCCTCGCCTCAAGATCGATTTCCTCAAAGAACTTCCTATCGAGGTCTCCTTACACGTTCTTTCCTTTATTGATGATCCCAAGACGCTTGCCCGCGCCGCCTGCGTTTCTACATTTTGGAACTCTCTGCTGCGAGACGAGGCGACGTGGAAGACCCTCTGCATGAAGCACCAATACCGACGACGTAATTCGAGCATATGCGGCGGTGAACTTTTGGCTCCGCCAAGTCAGCGCCGCAACTTTTCCTACCGCGAATATTTCAAGCGCAAATACAATATTGCCTCTGCCTGGGTCCACGGAGGACGTGTCAAAGTCATCGAGGACGGCTTTGGCCAGGAACTCGTCACTACCTTGCAGTTCGACGAGAAGTACATTGTCGTCGGATGCGATAACCACCGCATCGAGGTCTTTGATACGCGTACGGCCAAGAAGATCCGGACGCTCGAAGGACACGAGGGCGGCGTCTGGGCCCTTCAGTTCAAAGGCGGTGGAAAGTATGACCCCAGTCGCGTGCTCGTGACGGGTGGTTGTGATCGGTATGTGCCCGTTTTGACTCTTTATTTTTATTGTCTACTTGTTTTCTCACGTAGAGCCATTCTTTTTTCTTTATTTATAGCGACGTGCGTGTATGGGATTTGGACACAGGTCGACTACGACACATCTTGCGCGGTCACACCTCCACCGTCCGTTGTCTCAAGCTCAAGGATAAGACGATCGCCGTCACCGGGTCGCGCGATACCACCCTGCGGGTGTGGGACATTCAGCGCGGTGTCCTCTTGCATGTCCTGCTCGGCCATCAGCACAGCGTGCGCTGCCTCGACATTAGCGGGGACGTCGTTGCCTCTGGATCGTACGACAATACCGCACGTCTTTGGGACTTGAGGACCGGACGGTGCAAGCACGTGCTCGCCGGCCATTATCACCAAATCTATGCCATTGCCTTTGACGGTCAAAAGGTCGTGACCGGCTCGCTTGATTCAAACATTCGCGTGTGGTCGGCCGAGACCGGTCAGTGCCTCGAGATCCTGACCGGCCACACCTCGCTCGTCGGTCAGTTGCAGCTCAACGGATCTACTCTAGTCAGCGGTGGCTCGGACGGTTGCCTACGCGTCTGGGATCTTCAGCGGTACGAGTGCGTACACCGCATCTCGGCCCACGACAACTCAGTGACGTGTCTTCAGTTTGACGATCGTCGCATGGTCAGCGCGGGTAATGACGGGTATATCAAGCTCTGGGACATGAAGCAAGCGCGTTGCATCCGGATATTCAGCGAGCCGGCGAAGACAGTGTGGAAGATACAGTTTAACGAAACCAAGGCCGTTGTGCTGATGCAGCGGCGGCAGCATCCCGATTCAGACGTAGGCAGGACGGTGATGGAAGTGCATGACTTTGATACTGTAGACGATGGCCATACGAGCATCGGTTCCTCAAGTCAGCCCAACTCCCCCTTCCCCAACGCCTTACCATCTGCATTCACCTCTCTCACCTCGGGTTCCACGTCGTCTCATCCCTTTGCATAATAGTTTTACTATACAGTAGTTGTCTCCTCAATCTCTCTCGTACTCTTACTCATCCCGCTCTCGCTCCCGCTCTCGCTCTCGCGCTCTATCTCCTTATTCCGCCGTTACCTTCTCTTCTTTTACCTTCGTTCCTCAATTACTCACATACATACAATGCGCGCTCACACACACTCTCTCACACGCTCTCTCGTGCGCGCACAAAGTCTTCCCAGCCCTCAGCAGCTGTATATCCATACACACTCGTTTTTTTCGCATCGTCCTCACTGTATCATTTTTCTTTCTCTCGCTCTCTCTTTCAAGTGTGGTCCTACCAACATACATTACATAAGGTTTCTTCTCGCCCTTTCTCTTATTTTTATTATATATCTTTAATGCAGAAATTGGGGTATGCTGATCTGGGTTGAATAGGATGTAGATGAAAGATGGATGATTTGAAATAGGAGAGTGGAATAGAACGGACGGAGTTTTTAAAAGTCATCGAAATGCATGAAACATGCGGTTCAGTGCCTTCCTGCGAGGACAGAGCCAAACGGGGCTACACTTGAGTTCTAGGGGAAGCATCTCTCGTTCTCCCGGTCGTTTTACAGAACTCGTCTCCCGCCTTGCAACCGTGTAGCTGAATTGGGCCCCATTCATTAATTTTGTGGAATGCCCTCCCACATGGCGCACATCAACTGCCACAGACGATCCGAGAATGTCCAGCTCGTCCTTGTTTTCGTCGGAATCGTGTCCACTCAGAAGCACCTTGTAGAGCACCGGTCGTCTGAGAACACGTGAGGCATACAAGAAGCAGTCGTGTTTGGATGGGAGGGGGACAAAGGCAAACTGAGCGGCGGTGGCGGTAGCCAAGGTCATATCGACTGCAAAGCGCCACCGGGATTCTTGGTCAAAGTACAGCCTGAGCTGGCAGCCTCGACTGGAGACAATGGCAAGTGCCAGGTCATGGAAACGAGGCGTGACATGGCAGGCGACGAGCAGATCAGGTGTGGTGAGACCGCTTAGAATGAGATGAAGTATTTCGTTGGGAAGGCGCATAATTGGCACTCGCCTAGGTTTGTTGCTTTGCCGGCTATGGGATGGAAAAAAGGTGAAAAAGGCCATCTTCTGGTTAGGACGTTGTTTTTGAGCCGTCTTGCTCTTTATATGTCGATTCGACAAAGCCTGGGAGAGTTTAAATGACCCGCTGATGTGACATTTTGTGCCACCCATCTCTCTTAAATGCAATGACCCCTGCTGCCAATAAAAAAGTGGCAAAACCATCAAGGAGAGGGAAATCATTGAAAAAATGTGCGTCATGCTGTGTAACCTGCTCACTATTTGGAGAGAGAGAGAGGAACGGTTTTTTTTATAGAGTCTATCGTCGAAGTGCGTTCAATTCTCGCAGTATACCAGCTTCAGATGCTAATTTCTGAATCTAAAGAGAAATGAGTCGCTACCCTTTAATTGCCCAATATACCAATCTTACCTGTGAGTTATCGAGTTTATCACCTCGGCCCTGTTTATCCCGCAGATCCTGAATCTGTCTCAGTTTCTTCTCCAGGGTGCGAATCTTCTTTTGCTTCTCCTCATCCGAGATGGCCGGGCTTGCGCCGGAGCCATTGCCGCCCCGGCCATTGCTAGCGTTCTTCTTGGTACCGGGCACGTTGCGGGGAGCCGCGCCGGGAACGCTGCGCTGGTTACCGACCGAGCCACGGCCGTTCAGAGCCGCTTCGCGCTCAGAGAGCGTCGTCGATCGCACATTGGCACCGCGCAGATGCGGGGGTCGATAGGCACCTGCAGGCTTCACGGCGGGCTTGGCCGAGACGTTGGAGAGCACCTTGACTGGGGTAGGTGCAGGCGAGGACGAGCGCATCGGGTACCGCGAGACAGGCTCCGGACGCCAGCCGACCTGGAAGAGCTCGTCAACATTCTCCTCATAGATGAGCGCACCAGTATGGTGCCACATCTTGAAACCATTGTCGACACGCAGGCGGGGCGTGAGCGTGGCCGTCATCAAGTAGCGGCCACAAGGCGACCATTCGCAGTGGGACGCGTTGGGGGCGGAGAGCTGGTTCAGCTTCTTCAGGGTCTTGCGATCCCAAAGGTCAATTGTGCCGTTCAAGTTACCGAAACCAGCAATGGCGATCATGCAGCCCTGCGGGTTGAAACGAACATAATTGCGCGGCTCGATACCAAAGTTGTGGACGGGGTTCGCGCGATGGTCAAAAAGACATGCTTTGGCGGGCATTGAGCCATAGACGACCACAAACTCTTTCGAGTTGGGACTCCATGTCACGTCGTGCACTTGACCTTCCTTATCTGTATAGAGTTTAAGTACTTGTATAATATGTTGTCATGGCGACTTACCCAGGGGCACACGACAATCAAAGTTACCGGCCACGGCGAGGTAGTACAAGTTGGTCTCTATAACATACATGAGCGTGTGATGCGACTACTAAAGCGAGTAAGACTTACCGCCATAGTATGATTTGCCCGTCTTGTCAACGTCGGTCTGTGTCAGGACAAGGAGGTTCGTGCCGAGTTCGTTCCAGAACATCTGGACCTGATCCGCCTTGTAAAAGGTCTTGTTGGACAAGGGGGCATTGAAGGTTGGGATACTGTACATGCGCACGATGGCCGGAGCACCCTAATAGATGCAAATGTTAAATAAACTAAATCCTATAGCTTTTCAGGGCGTACCTTGCGCTCGGGAATAAAAACGGCGACGGCAGGCGCCTTACCAGGGCTTAATGAGAACTGAGAGACACCCTCAAGTCTGAGTTTTGCCCAGACGCCCTTGCCGATGTTTTTGCTCTCCCAGAACTGAATCTCGTTGGTCACCAGGCGGGCGCAGTACTTTTCGTCGCTGGTCCACTGGAAGCTCGAGCTGTTCAGAGACTTTTGCGAAAAGGCAGCGATCTGCTCGCCCGTTTTGGCGTCCCAGATAATCAAGTTCTGACTTCCTGAACCGTCCTCGAGTTTGGCTATGACGTGTGTCAGGATAAACAAATGTAGATGGCTGTATCCATTGATATACTTACTGGGTCGCTCCCAGGTGGCAATGTAGTTGCCCTGGGGGGAGAACCAGAGATCAATGATCTTGGGTCGCTTAATCTCGCACCACTGCGTCCATTCCGAAGCATCAAACACCTTGACACTAAAGCATGGTCAATAAAAAAGGAAAGACCGAGAATGTGACATGACGTACCTTTCATCGGTCGCGTAAGCGTAGGCATGACCATATTTGCTGTACTGAAATGTCTTGACCGCTGTTTCGGGCCTGTTCATAGCATCGTGAGCGACGGATTCAAAGTAGAGCTAGAAATGGCACTTACTTTTCGAAGCCCTTGATGGGCTTGTAATCGGGATAACCCGACCACACTTTTAACTCTTTCTGGGACCGATCTGGGGGAATAGATGAGTATCTGACAGGTGAAATAGAATAGACAGCATACAAGAAAACTGGGTGGTAGCCATCGCTCTGTAGGGTGTATGCCTGATGAAAAGCGGGAGAGGGAGGAGTGGGATGGTTAGGAGGAGGAGGAGGAAGGAAGAGCGACACACGCAACACTCGCCCACCCGCTCACGGACCCGACAACTGCCCTTCGCATCCACATTTCAAAATCAGTATAAGCCACTTCCGACGTGCTACTCATGCAAATCAACGGCGTGGTCTAATGGGCCTGTTTATTATTATGCAGCTTGTGTTTGCTATGCAACACTCTCCATGCTCTATCCTACGCTTCATCCTCGTCTTCGGGTTGCACCACCAAGAAGTCCGTCGCTGTGCTGTTGGTGACCGATAGATACTTTGGAATGCAGCTTCCTCCTGTATAGTCTATGCACATCATATCACCACAATCAGCTTTTCTCGTAGTCCATGCCTTTCCACGCTTCACACGTACCAAATGAAGTGTTTGGGTCACAGTAGCATTTTCCAAGCGTCAGCCAGGACGGTCCCGTAGGACAATGCTCAAAAAAGTCGTGTTTATACCCAATGTCATAGAACCAGTGGACGTCCTTGGCTCCGAGCATAAGAGCAACCGCAATGCTATGCTATAAACAATATACACAAGTTTGTGTCAAAGCAAGTAGAAAAGATGTGGAGCTGATATAGCAACGCTGTACATACCACAGGGGCGTCACCCCATCGTTCATAAAAGAAGCCACCTGCTTGGTCAAGATGTCGAAAGTAGGCCTGATAGCCTTCTGACCGCATGAACTTGACCGAGGCAATCTGATGTGTTTCCTGTTAGCCTGAACCCAAACAAAGAGAAGGGACGCCACCGCCGTTGATTTTAATACCTCAAAATTACTCCAAAAATGACAAAGATTGTAAGACCAGCCGTTGTCATCCGTGATCCAATTGAGCAGACTGTCAGGCCGGGTGCGCGGGTATATGTACTGAGGGTGCGCTTTTACAAACTCGAGGGTCGAGTCCCACAAGGTGGCCACCGTTGCACGGTACTCACCCAAGGCAATTGTAAAACCTGGGTAAAGAAGAAGGATTCGAGGGGTAAATATAAAGAACAGAGCGGGGGGGGGGTGGTAGGGCTGTGAGGTATGCATGGTTATACATACCATATTTCAGGTCTCTTTCTTGCATTAAGCGGAAAGGATCGTATTCAATATCACATGAGAACTTGACACCCGGCTCTACACGCCTGAATATATTCTGTGAGTCTTCTTGTGGTTTTTTTTTCTTCCTTTTTTTTTTTTCTTTTCGATTAATACCAGTAATAATCCAGGCCATCCAAAAGAGGATGCAACATAAAGAACCCGGATTGGTATCGGCACATGTGGCGATAACTTTCGCTGCCTCCGTAAGGAATGCCCATGGCCCGCATGTGCTCGCGGCACTCTTGGGCATAAGTTTGATTGATATAGTCAGGGTAGCTCCAATGCTCGGTGGGGACAAGGCCAAAATAGGTCTCGGCATTTGTCATTTGGCGTGACATGTTTTTAAATTCTTCTGTAAATGGCTCCTCGTTTAGAAAGATCCAGGGATAGTTGTACTTGTGATTGAAGCGATCCTCCAGATACCGCATGGAGGATCGCAGGGCATAGATTTCCTTGTTGCGGGCCAAGACGACAAAGGCAGCCTTGACACGGCCCTGGCTCGCGTCGGTGAGACGCGCGTACTCGCTGTCCTTGGGAGGGGCGGTAAGCTCTGCAACCTCATTATCCATATCGGATTCTGTGGAGGACAAAGCACTTTCGGTGTGGTGGGGTGGAGCTTCCGTTGATGTAGAACGCGAGGGCATCCATAAGGCTTTGTCCGGGAGTGCATTCTGGCCAACCCGCCGAGCGGCGCTCATGAATACCTCATAGCACTCCTTGGATGAGCCGCAGTTCAAAGCATCACTAGTCTTGTCGTGGATAAATAGGAGCCATACAGCACCGAAGGTAGCCAGCCCGACGAGGATGACACTGAGAGTCCACCGGGACAAGCATTGCCTTGCCGGACGAAACATTTTAATCGGAACGAGAGAAAGAAAAGAGAAAGAATATGAAAGAAAGGAGTCATCTGTTGATGAAAATGGCGGTTCGTTTTCTGTGAATGATAAAAAAAAATTCCATGACAAAACGCTTTCACAAGAATGCAACAGCATGCATACAGTTGAGTCTGCCTGGCCCGTGCAGCGTTTTCTGCGCACATGCATTATACCAAAATTGGCACCATGGTCCAGCCGACTTTGCGCTTCCGTGCGCATAGTGAGTCGATATAGGATCGTATCGTGTATGCACTTTTTTTATTCTTTTATGGAATACGTGATATCTGGATGCATGCATGCGCGTATCGAGAACCCAGCTCGCAGGTAACGCTATCTACGATCCCTTCAATTTATTTTTACTGGTCCCCACCCCAATCCCAAGGTTAAGTAAGTCGTCCGGCATCAAGCGGTCGGCAATGAATTTGGTGCTTTCCAAGAGTGCGTCATAGTCAATGTATTTGAGCAGGTCGAGCGTACAGCTTTCAGGCCGAATTCCTACTACGGCGTAAGCACATTTCTTTCTTATAAGCAATAGAGTCTTACCAAAGCTTTTGTCAACGTCGCATGTGCATTTGGGTGCATGCTTTTCTGTCAAGGGGCAGTGGGATGCGACCAAGTAGTCGTAGCCAACCCCGTCAAAATACTGAATTTGGTCGCGCTTGAGAAACATTGCCATGGCCAGTGTATGCACGGTCCCCTCCGACCATCTAAATACGTATGGTAAGCAATCGTAGACGAAGAACGAGGCTTACCTTTCATAAAAGAATCCACCCACGCGATCAAGGAATTGGAAATACTCTTGGTAGGCGGGCGACCTGAAGAAAGCAAGATCGACGACGGCAAAATTGGACCATAGCTCGCAATTGTTGTACTCTTCGTCTTCGTTTTGAATCCAAGGCATCACCGTCTGATCCTCGGGAAGGACTAGTTGTGGATATGCATTCATAAAGTGACGTGTGATGGGCCAGAGACTCTTCGATGCATCGGGCAACTCGCGTGCAGAGATGACAAAGCCAACCGTCTTGTTGTTGGTGCGCATTTGCAGAAAAGGATCGGTGTCTATATCGCAGGTATACTGCGATCCGGCTTCAACACGCCAGGCATAATCTACGCCTTGCAGAAGAGGATGGTGAAAGAAAAAGCCGGAATGGTACCTGTCATATGGGTAACGGGGTCAGGCACCGACTACTCTGTATTCCCTTTTTCCTTTTACCTGGCTCGCTGTCGATATTGCATACTGTTGGCTTTGTAGACATGCGCTGCCTCCATGTTCTTCATTCCCATCTCAGCCTTGGCAACCGAGACCCACGCCGGCATATCCCATGCGACCGAATCGATCTTGCCGAAATAGACACGCGATGTCGTGACGCGACTGACATATTTACGAAACTTGGAAGCAAGAAACTCGTTGCTGAGAATCACCCATGGGTATTGGTGGTGTTTGTTGAAGCGATCCTCGACACTGCGCATGGCTTGGCGTATGTCCTGAATATCCTCATTTCGCACAACCATGTAGAGCACGGCCTTAACTGGCAGGTGCTGCCATTCCGTGTCGTCAATCGGTCCCTCGTCTGGTGGGATCTCCTTTTCGATGTATGGGACCTGCAAATGCTCGGGCAATGGTACGCGTGGCGACAGGTTTGTAAATTGATGAAGATGTTCGTCTGTTTCTGGTATGGCTAAATCTGCCTCTTTGCGAAAGCGGTTGCACATCTTCTGAACAAACTCAAGCCCACGAGGATCGACGGCCGCGTACTGCTCGTCACTGACGTGACTGATCCCAAGATACAAGCCGCCACTGACGATACCAAGAAAAACAAGTATACGGAACAAAAGCCGCCATTTCCGACGCTGTGCAAGGCAGGTTGAAGGGGTTGGATGATATGATTTATCGTACTTGTTGGATTGATAGGACATACAGAAAAGAAGGAAAAAGGGGGTATAATGAGGAAGAAGTCTTGGTGTTATTTAGTGAAAAAATTGGGGTACATACCGATTGACGTCGAGCGTTGTTCCCCTTGCAACAGGTGTGTGTGCATTGACTGTCAGGGGACGCATCTTGCCAGTTTAAAACGCAAGATATGACCCTGACTGTGGTATGCATAAAATGAAAAATCAGGAAAAAAAATAATAGTGTTCTGTCTGTCCCTTTTTTTTGGGCATTTTCTCTCTTCGTTTCACTTATTTAACAAAAGCATCAACATTATGCTCGCGGCAGCGGCGCGACGATACCCGTTCATCCTTTTGCAAATAGTCGTGTTCACATATGTTTTATGTGGTCTCGGCTACATCGTCAAGAAACAGTACCGTGGACATCGACTACCATGGCAAGAGACACCGACGCCACCAGATATGGAAGGTGAACTGATCACCTCGACGGATTACACCTTTGGCGTACACCCAAGAAATTATACTACCGGGCCTCGCTATAATCCTCATCAAATGACTGTACAACTGCCAGAGGCAGGCAACCACTCACCCCGCGTCAAAGCCGGATTTATTGTTTTGGTGCGTAACAGTGAACTTTTTGGCATGCTGCAATCCATGCGTGACCTTGGTATGCCAATAATTATGAGAACAGTCTGACAAAGTTGATGCTGACTTTGCCGATTATCTGCTGTAGAAAACCACTTTAACAAGAAGTTTACGTACCCATGGATTTTCTTAAACAACGAACCCTTCACCGAGGAATTCAAGACATTGACAACTCAGGCCACGTCAGGCAAGACTTATTATGGCTACGTAGATGAAGCCATGTGGTCCTATCCTTCGTGGATCAACCAGACGTTTGCAGCCGAGCAACGCGAGGCGATGGCTGGAGTTCCGTATGGTACGAGCGAAAGCTACCGACATATGTGCCGTTTTCAAAGGTAGGTGGTTTGAGAAAGAGAGGAAGTGATCTGGACTCACATGCTGTCGAATACAGCGGCTTCTTTTATCGTCATCCTTTGGTGAAAGAACTCGGCTGGGAGTACTACTGGCGTGTGGAGCCAGATGTGCGATATTACTGTGAGCTCGACTATGACCCGTTCCTGTACATGAAAGAAAACAAGAAACAATACGGTACGTTCTTCGTATCTCGCCTGAAATGAATTTAGCTATTGACTTCAATTCAGGCTTCACCATATCTTTTAAAGAGCACGCGGGTACAATTGGTACATTATGGTACACTGTACGCGAGTTTATCAAGCAGTCAAGAATCTCTGGCAGGGACTATTTTAGCAACCTTGCCAACGAAAGTCTGTATCGATTTATCACAGATGAAAAAGGCGGCGCATATAACCAGTGTCACTTTTGGACCAACTTTGAGATTGCGCGACTCGATCTCTGGCAAAGTGAGCCCTACTCGATGTTTTTCGAGTTTCTCGATAAAACCGGCGGGTTTTTTTACGAGCGCTGGGGCGATGCGCCTGTTGTATGTACCTGTCATCAGGGATCAATATGAGACTGACCTTTTTCCTAGCATTCTATTTTTGCATCCTTGTTTTTAAGGAAAGACGAGGTCCACTACTTTCACGATATTGGCTACAAGCACTCGGTATACCAACATTGTCCAGAGTCGGAGAACCTCTCGCAACGATGCTACTGCGACCCAGGAAAGACACTAGGTAAACGTTGGTCTCTTCTGAGAGAACTGTAGCTCAAAAAAATGGGATAGACTATACCGACCCTATGAGTTGCCTTAACGAGTATATGGATGCACAGAACGCACCGGCGCCGGTGGGTAAGACGGTCGGCGAAATATTCGATTGATTTATGTACTTTTCTACATGAGGTGAATAGTTTTCATTTTTTCTTGGATCCCCATGCAAATAAAATACTCGGGAATTATGACAGACTCACTATTGTGAGGCATAGATGCACAGCTTCTATTGGATATATAATATCCATTACGCATACATGAATATACTCGTAAAGCACTAATGCCGAATTCCATGAATTAGAGCATTCGGGGCGTAGGCTCTGGGTTGCTCTTTGTGAGCGTACGTACTTTTTTTTCACTGTAGGAACGAAGCAGCAAGATTCAGATAAGCATATTTGTTTTTTTGTCAGATCCTGAAGGTTTATTCCAAACAGATGTGAACGCATCTTGAGAGTGGTGACCGTATCTGTTCTTTACGTCTTTTTGTTCTCTTGATATTTCGCCCTTCTCCTCTTTTACTATGACGAGGGATTACGGAAATCTCGATGCGTGTCCAGATGTCGTGTGCCTTGCTGAACTCCCAGGTGGAATATTCAGGGTTCAGTATAGGTATGGCCGACGTGTCATCGACCACATGTAAGTGCTACCCGGGTGCTAGGGTTCAGCTCCACGGAGAAAAGTAACGCAAAATCGTGTAGATTCTCGAACGCCACCTTAAAGCTTGTCGAAAAACAGCATTATTATGCATTAGTCGTGAGTAGCACAGGAGATATAAACGAAGGCAGTCCATGTAGGTATTCACCTTCACGCATTTTGAAGAAACATCCTGAAAGTTAGGATAGTTGCCAGTCAACAAGAATTTGTCGTAAATGATACTTTACACTTGACGTGTCACCTCTCCTCTGCCATGGACGAGGAGGAACCCTCAAGGAACACGGTCGCACCCTACATTACATGGACAGAAGAGGTAAAGAAGACAGGATAACGAAAGCTCTTTTGTTTCTTGCTCAACCCTGCTGCGATGTGTCAGGATCGTGATGAAATTTACGAATTTATTTGCGAGACGCAGGCATCACTCACTGTTCGAATATTTGCCGAAGCCGTACATCGCCGCCTGTATCAGGGTCAGGATCAAGAGGGCGGCTTTGATGAAAGCATCATGCCGCTGTAAGTTACCCACAAATCCATGTATAATAAAATATAAATATACCCATACTTATAGAAGATCCGTCATGGTAGAAGCCATCTTCTCCGGCGAGCACGCTTCCCCCAAGAAATGCAGCTATTATCCGCTTCTGCCTCTTACACTCGAAGCCAAGTTTGTTCCCATTATTGGATAGGATCTGGAGATTTCCCAACAAGTACGCTTGATCTTCAGGCCGATGTCTTTGTCTACCGGTTCGACTGAAAGCACTACGTGTCTCTCATGTTCCTCCACAACGTCGGTCTCATGCGGTACATCAATTTGGCTGCAATATCCAATTACAAAGTCTCTTGCCTCTGCGTGCTAACTTTGATCCTTGGTAACAAGCACCATCCCTTTATTACGCAGCTCAACGATATGCACGTCAATTTTAAAGTTCAAAAGTAGAGAGTCGTACTCTGCAACTATACCGGAGTATCCGCAACGTATCCGCTGTTCCTTAAGCTCCTGTAGGATGAGGACTGGTACGAATTCATTGGTAGTTTGGAACGATACATTTTTGAACTAAGAATACCGTCCTCGCTGAAGTATCCAAAAGTATATAGACTTTGCATCATTTTATGTGAGTACTATCTGAGAAGCAACAGAAGAATGACTAGAAATAGGCAGAGTCTACGAGCATGTCAAAAGATTAACCCTCCTGATGCAAGGAAAATTAAGACTTATTATGAGTTCTAAATAGATGAGACACTCTCACGTATAAGTAAATCATGCTCTTTATGGCCTGAGGAGGACCAAGACGACGTAGACGACGACGATCATGATCCAGATTAATTGATCGATCAGCGACAGGCCTCCTATGAATACACAAATGATGGCATGCATGTCGGCCTTAGCACATTAAATGCGTTCCTGTTTTGAAATCAATTGACGCTACAAAGCTGACCAAGGCGCGCTGTGACTACCGACTGACAGACGATATATAGAGCCTAAATTCGTCCCTGATATTGCGTATTTAGCCCAAATTCCATACCCTGTCAGAACGGATCCTCCTTTTTATTCTGGGGTGAGATGAGTATCTCAAGTTTTGACCTCAAAAATCTCCAGTTCTCGAGGGACGAAGACGTCGGCCAAGAAGATGAGCAATGTATTCTTTCCATGATGCATAAATATACATCCAAGCTGACCTAAGGACCACGTATGTGTAGTGATTAATATTGTATCGAACTCGAAGTATGAATAAACGACAGTGGAATCCACCTCGATCGGGATCACATCCTCAAACATATACCGCATTGTCCCGCGCGCACCCGAGGTCAACAAGGCGGTGCACCACGAGTACAAAAACGCTCTGTCAAAAGAGCCATTCCGTCCGTCTTCAGCTTTAAGGAAGACGTTTTGGCTGCGGGAAGTCTCATAGCTGACGAAAGATTATTTGAAACATTTGGAAGCACGACCAAATATGGGGTTCCTCTCAATTTGCTCCGATATTACGGATCTAGACGTGTTTAATTATGCGCGCTATAGCCTGTCCATGTCTTCCCACTGTATAGCCTGTATGACGTGGCGAATTCGGACCAAAAACGTGGGGTTTGGGGTTGGCGTTTTGCGGTTGATTTCAAGCCTGTCTCGACAGTTTAAGCTACCACCAGATCACACAGCACTCATGCGAGGCAACATTGTTCTGATATTGGCTTGCTTCAGCATTGGTGAAGATACAGAGTGGTATATCACTATGGTAAGCGGGTATGAATTGGTCTAATGTTAAATACTGAGGGCTGATATACTATAGTCGACGGGTCCTTATCTTGCTCTGCGGGTCTTTGAGACAACGTACAATTTATAAGATGCAAAATATGCCGTGAAAGCGGGGAAACAGGAAAGAAATATATAGATTGTTATCTACAGGATGTATATCTATTGAATAATTTCCACACACCTAATCAAATCATTGAGATCTGACGGTTCCGCAAGCCTACGAGCCGCTTGTTCCTAGGTCCAGAATACACAGTACCTGGTGTCAAACCAGATACTACTTATTCGTACGTACATTAGGTACTGCGGTGACTGGTCTTGCTTGCACATTATACCATTTTCGATATATAATACAGCCAATGTTATAAGTCAATGTCCATGGCATTCGGGTCGTGCACCGTACCATCGTCATCGCATTCCTCGTCATGCCTTTTCTCGTTGATCTACATAATTTCAACTATCAGTAAATGTCTGCAGAAGAGATAAAGATACTTTAAACCTACACTTTTCTCTTCCTCGGCTGTAGCATAGCGCCAAGAGAAGTCGCGATAGAGTAAAGTATCAGGCGATGGGCGGCTAACAAGAAAGAATGAGCATATTATCTTCTATGTGAAAAGGATATACTTACATAGAGCCTCTCAGGATAAAATCAGGAATGACAAGTTTACCGTCCGCACCCTTTTGTTCCATGGGTAATACAGCTCCATTCACGTGGGTGCCAACAAGGGCTGTCTTTTTCACTTCTACATGCAGGTCACGATCTTTGGCTGTGCTATCGTTGAACCCAGGATAATGACTGGCAGGTTCAGTCATGGGCATTGCGTCGGTCATTATTGCTTCTTTTAAACTGGGATCCCACTCTCCTTTTGGTGATTGTGTAGGCTCATTACTGAGTGACAGCGCTGCAATGTCACGGGCAAATTGTTCCGAAATGTACTTTTTCCGGGCATGCTCACTGTTGAGCCGATCATAATCCGTGGGTGATGGAATACGCTTAATGTGAGTGGGAGACTGATTGTTGTCAAAAGACGGCATTGGAGGTCAAATAAGCGGGAAAAGGCATATGAAGGCCGTCTCGCATGAATAAAGCAGGTAAATTAATTCCAGCTCATCGGCAGTTTAGGGTTCTATCCGGCGATTCTTACCATATGATCAATAGTAACTCAGGATGTTAGTATACTTGACTGATGCACTTATGTTAAAGGATTGAACCAATATAGAGTATTAACATAAGACGCTAGAAGTCTTAAGGGGAAAGACTGTATACATAATATGTACTTGAGACGGAAAAAACAACCGTACTATCATTTACTAATCACGTTCTATCTACTTCCTTCTGTCAGGGAGCGGATTGCATGTCAGCAGTTGAGGATAAACTGCAGCTGCACCTTGTTCACTAGGTGGATTTTGTTTCATGGTATGCAGTGAGACGATAAAATTGATACGTATGCTACACAGACGGGGATGATATGCTACGGAGACAACAACAACAATTTGAGCGGTGAGTAAAGTTACATACAACCTTCTTTTTTTTTTTTTGTTTCGGATACCATGGGCGGCTGCGAAGCCTGTGGAGGTTGTTTCTCAAGCACAAGTCAATGTCAACCGACAAAAGTGGGTGGAACTGCCCTCAGCCAAGACCAGCACTTTTATTCATTGTTACAACAAGCCCAATCAGCAAAAACAAGAAGTGAAGATCATGACCACACGATTCCGACGATTGTCAGCGTCATGTCCCAGAACGTCTATGCGTCACAAACAGCATTGCTTGGCGCGTACCGCGAACTGGGGCTTTCTGACTTTATGGATTTAGCCAAGCTGTGCTACGAGCGGCACATTGTCGGATCGCACGTTGCCTGGGCCTGGGAGTTCTGCGACAACAACCCAAGCATATTGTTGTCGCTATTAAAGCAAGGCGAAACGAATTCACTATACGACCATCTCGATGGACAGGCAGAGGTGCATGAAGTTTTTAACGGCATGTCGGAAGGTGCTGCTGGTCGCATCACACGCATATAAAAACATCATTATTATTATTTTTGTTGCTATTTTACACTTTTTGTTTGTCATTGCCTTATTTGACAACCAAAAGCATTGGCCGAAAACAGAAGCTGTTCTTGCCATCCTTCCCTTTTTTTATATTTACATTCTACAAACAACAACAACGATGTCTCTTCTTCTCTGCTCTCCTACACCCATCGTTTCGTAAGTCTCTATCTCCGTACGCACACGCACATACCCTACGCGTCTCTAGTGATCTATCGTATTGACCAAGAAACCCCCCTCCTCTTCAAAGACCGAAACTCTCTATACACACCACTAGACACAATGTCATTTCTTGCTTCCTCTGCTGATGAAGACGCCACGCGCTCTGATGGTGATTCGGGTTATGCGCCTCACTTTCTGATGAGCACTCAAGATGGTGACGACATTGTGATGGGCAACAGCGGGTCCTACTATGGCAGTGCACCTGGTGCAGGTCACGCTGGTTGGCCCGGTAGCCACCCCACCCGTGGCATCGTAAAACATGCCCGGAGGACAAATCATCACACCGGCCGTACAACTGCTCCCACCATGCTCTTCAACCGTATTGCCTCATCTCCGAGACTGTATGAGACAGGTCCTAAGCTCGGTAAGTTAAAAATTGAAATTCCCAAAACAGGCAAAATGGGAGTGGAAGGACAACAACAAAGTACCAAATTTCTAACTCTACTCCTCACTTGATTGGACAGACTTTCTCAGTCGCCTTCCTTACGAAGTCGCCTCACAAATCATCATCCACCTCGATTTGCGCACCCTCGCAGCCATGGCTCGCGTTTGTAAATACTGGTACAGCCTCTTCAACGACAACTCAATGTGGCGGAGACGGATGGCGAAGTGCAACTGGACCGTACGGTTACCCCGCGAATTGGGAATTGTTTCTAACGACGACCACCGCATCGACTGGCGCTACTTCTTTCGCCAAAAATACCAACTCGAGCGGCGGTGGACCTTGGGCCAAGTCACCTCCCATATTCTAATGGGCCATCAGGACAGCGTCTACTGCGCCCAGCACGACGAGCATAAGCTCGTCACCGGCAGCCGCGACTGTACCATCAAGGTCTGGGATCTAGCTACCTATCAGTGTGTCCGCACTCTTCAAGGCCACCGTGGCAGCGTGCTCTGCTTGCAATACAAAGACCATGTCATGGTATCTGGCTCTTCTGACGCGAGCGTCATTGTTTGGGATATGCGGTCCATGCAGATTGTTCGACGTCTCGAGGTACGCTTGCTCACACACGACAGGGTGATGTCAGAATCTAACTGTTTTTTCCTGCGCCCAGGGTCATACTGGACGGGTTTCTGGCGTCCAATTTGACGAACGCTACATTGTAAGCAGCTCCAAGGACGCCACCATCCGGATATGGGACTTCAAAACCGGAGCTCTTCTCAACGTAATTCAAGGCCACCGTGGCCCGGTGAATAGCATTCAACTTCAGGGCAATCACATCGTCTCAGGTTCCGGTGATGGTCTCGTCAAACTCTGGGACGTTCGGACCGGCGCGTGTATCCATCAATATGTCGGTCATGCTCACGGTATTGCATGTGTTCGCTATGATGGTAACCGTATCGTCAGCGGGTCGAATGACCATACCATCAAAGTATGGGACGCCGAGGTATGTTACAGAACAAAAACAGAAATATTCATGCAACGCTTCTGACAACGAACATTTTTGTACCTTTTATTACTAGACTGGCAGGTGCTTGGCAACCCTCGAGGGTCACCTTGGGCTCGTACGCACCCTCGATTTTGACAATGACAAGATTGTAAGCGCCAGCTACGACAAGAGTATACGCGTGTGGGACATGAGGTAGGACTTCGGTGATACTGTAATGATGTATATTCACTCACTCTTTTTGGTTTGTGTAGAACCGGCGCCTGTCTCCTAAATTTTCAAAGCGGACACTCTAGCTGGGTGTACGACGTTTGCTTTGACAAGCAAAGGATAGTCAGGTAAGCTAGAGCGGAAATGCAGAATCTTATTTCGCGATGTGTTTGCTAACCTGAAGTGTACCCATAGTACTGGTCAAGATGGCAGAACCTTAATCATGGACTTTGCCGAAGGCATCGATACCCGGTACCTTGCTTAAGGTCGAAACAAAAACAGCGCCAAAAATTGAATGCAACAACCGGACATGACGACGCACAAGGAAAAACTACCATTCGCGTTTACAAGCAATCACATCAGCTCACACGAATCTACTGCGCGCGCATTTATTTACCTCATCCTCTCCTCTCCTCATTCTGTCCTGTCTCCCCGCTGAAATACATATCACACGCACATGCACACGCAAACGCACACGTACACGTACACACATTTTCGTACATTACGTACCTTGAACATATCGCACAAAAAAACTCACTATATCACGCACACATTTCTTCCTTTCTACCGTTGTAACACTACACACCTACATTGTAATAATAAACATGGAACCCGACTCAAAAGGCATCTTGACTAGACTGCGGAAACAGCGCACGGATCACCTACTATTCAGGCAACACACACATACACAATAATATACTCAGAGATAAATCTTATATACATACTCAGATCCGGAAGGGCTCGCAGATCAGCAGTCGATAAGATGACCCAAAAAATATTTATTAGGAAGGTCTTTCACGATGATGACCGGAACCCTTATTCGATGACGACGACTACGACACACAAGAAAAAGAGCGCGTTGCACGACAGAAGTATTAGAGCCTCGATTTTCACCTCCGTCGTATATTTTGGAACATTTGAATGGTTGTGGTTGGATTGTGGGTGGAAACACATACACAAAGCTCTTGAGATGTGATGCTTGCACGGCAGGTCAGCTGCATGGTCGTCGCTTGCCTTTTGGAGTTACTCTGGTAGTACATGAACTTTAAAAAATAAAATTATATTTGCACACGGGCCCAGCAAATAGAGGGACGAGGTATCTAAAGACTTTCACTCTCACGCAACACATTAAACATAATGCACAAAGTTGGCCCCGCCTCGGGGTGGGGTGAGCTTAGCAGATACACATTCGATCAATTTGATCGGTACACATTCTTCTTCCGCACATGAAAGCTGTCCAGCCAAAGTGGACAGGCTACCCAAAGTGAATTCAGGACATGGCCCCGTGAACAAAATATGGCTGTTTACCTGTCGGGATGAGTCGTGCTACGACATATAAAGACAGACAGCACAAAAATAATATCGCTGCGTGTGCGCGCTCAGACATACATGAGGAGAATAAATCAAAAGCCTAGACCGGCCCACTGGCTCACCACGCGGTTTCATCGTTGGTAGTATCATCCTTTGTGCATAGCTGTTTTTGTTCTTGTAGAAAGTGTGATTCTGTTTTGTATCAGTGTCCGTGCTTTCTCTCTTGTCCTACGGCTCCCTCACCCCCAAATCTCCCATTGTGATAAAGAATTGCTCCAGAATCAAATATTGACGCGTGCGTTTGCAATGAATAAGAAGGAAACTGACCATAGCTCTGGTTCAGCAGTGTACTCTTGTGTTCATTCATGATTTATTTGTTTTGCCTCGCTTTCCATTTGTACTCACCGCGTTGCTTTACTCACAACAACAATGGCAAGAACTGCATTCTATAATTATATATGCTAATGAAAGAGCGACATGATGATGGTAGTATAATAATGGAATATGTATGCACTGACTGGCCTGCGCGGCGGCGCGGGCACAAACACGCGACCACCATGCAGGTCGCGCAGTGTATCAGGGTCCAACCTCATGCGTGCACGCTTACGGCACGCAAACGTACTCAAGGGGAATGCGGCTGCGACCGAGAATACCAAAAACCTTGTGTGAGATTAGCACGGGATCGCCTGTCCTTCCCTTTTATTTGTCCTCTCACTATTCCTCACCCCCAAATCAAACCAAACCAAATTTCACTTTACCCGCCTTACCCCTCGCCCTACAAGACGCCCGCACCAAATGCGTCTCGGCGCGCCGCCGCCGCATGGGTCGTGCACTGCTAGTTTTTTTTCTTCTTCAACGCTCTGCCTGATGCTATCCTATTACAGTACAGTTCTAATCGTCCGACCACGCGATTGTTTTGTTCCTTTTACCCCCCATTTCGTCCCTTAACTAAACAGAAGCAATCACCGAGCAAAAGCAGAAGAAAAAAAAGCACTAGGGTTTGACAGGCCTTGGGCGTTTTTTTTTTTTTTTATTTTCGGGAAAACCTTTTTTG
>VAFG01000239.1:1164383-1203032 GCA_013461545.1 Syncephalastrum contaminatum
TCCCACTCATCCAACCGGATGGGTTATAGCTTGGGCCCAATGGCGGGTCCGGATGATTATTCCTAGCATTTCTACGGCATTTGGCGATCCACAAGATTTGCTATCCTCTTCAAGTAGGTCACACCGTCCAACCTTGTTTTTCTATCTTATATAAAAGCCATCGACATTTCACTGTCCATTCTTCTTTTCCTCTTTTCCTTTCTCTCTCATTACCACAAAGATGGCGTTATTCTACCAAGAAGAGCAGAAACATCCTCAGCAGCCGCAGCAGCAGCAAGGCCATGCCTACTATTATCCTGCACCATCAGCAGGGAGTCCAATAAATAACGTTTGCAGACCGTCTCCGGGGGCAACTGTCGCTGCCGCGTCTGTCATACCAAGCAGTACGACGAGCTTTGTCCAGCCACAACAACAACAACGAACAGCCACAGCCGCCGCACACTATAGCAACAACGATATATCATGGTTACTGGACCTCCCACCCGCGCCATGGGTCGATCATACTAGCGCAACTCCTGTTACAACTGCCACTACAGCTATCACGCCTACCAAAACATCGGTTCAGTCATCGATGGTGTTGACGAAGGATGCTTCCGCGTCCTATTTTGTTTCGTCCGCGTCCTCTTCACCTGTCGATGGCGCGGTTGCTTATACAACAGCTGCGGACACTAGGAATGACATGAATGGTATCGTGCCGCAAGTATCACAACAGCAGCAACAGCCTCTCACTGGCAGCAACCCAACTCCGTTTCAATATTCGATGCAGCCAAGTAAGAAAAGAATACATTACTTTGGTTCTTCCTAGAAAAGCTTATAATTGTCATGTGAAAAGATTTTTTGCTCCAGCAGCAACAACAGCAGCAGCAAGCAGCAATGCCTCACTCGAATGCGGCAGCAGCAAGATCCACCAATAATGATTTGATGGATTGGTATCCAACGACAGCCGCAGATTTATACCCGTCGCCAGAGCAGCAGCAGCAACAGCTACCTGCACAGACGCCAACAACCTCGATCGGCAAAATGGATGATTTTAACACGACCTATCAAGAGTGTCTCCGCTTGATGAACGGTCAAGACACGTTCTATGAACCGAACAAGGCAACCACAACGACGGCCTACTATCCGTCACAGGCGCAACAGCAACATCACCAGCAGCAACAACAGCAACAACCCGCAGCGTTTCCATCCGTCGAGCATCACCAGCCCGTGGTCACGTCAAGTCTAAGCGAGCCATTGGTACCCCACACGACTGCGTCAACGACACCGCCTCCGCCGACAATGCGCAAGCGGATCAAATCGCTTGGATGGATCGAAGCAGATCGGACAGCGTCTATTCCGCCCACGCCACAGCAGCAAATCAATGCAGCAAGCAATGACATGCTTCTCTACCATCACCACCATCAAAGATACCCACTCCAGTACAATCCCAAAGCACCCGGCATTGACTGGCACCTTGTGCAAGAGGATCCAGACGCGATGCCCCGTCAGCAAAAACCGCGTTACCCCGGCGACGAATACAGCCCTCAATGGGTGCGCTACTCGGGTCATCTCAAGGAAGGCTATTGCGATAGTTGTGTCCCTGGGAAATGGCTGCAATTGAAAAATAGTGCCTATTGGTAAATGTTACTCTCCTTTTTTTTCATTTCTCCTTTAGGAGGAACCCAGAGGGTGAGCCGACCGTGCACACCGATGGGGTGTTTTTTTTCTTTTTTCTTTCATCTTGCTTTGTACTCACTTTTTAAATCGTTTGTTGCTAGGTATCACAAGCAATTTTTCCATGGCATTTCGTCCGTGTCGGGTAAACAGTTCCTAGAGCCGGTTAAACGACGCATGGGCGCCCATGATACCATTGAAGGCCTTTGCCACCAGTGCGGCCATTATGTCCCCGTCTGCAATGGGAAGCGTAAAAACAGTGTCCTGTGGTACAGGCATGCTCACAAGGTAGGGTGTCTAAAGCACACACACACACACACACACACATTCTATACCCATCCATCACATCATCATCATTACACACACACCCCTCGAGAGACGTATTATAAGATTTGCTCACATGTGTGCGCGAATTTTATTACTAGTGCCATGTGTATGATAAACCAACCAAAAGCCAGCCTAGTACTGTGCCGCCTGCCCTCCTACCCGCCAATGGCAAGTATCAACACCAGCAGATGTCGCCTTTCTGAAAAAGCCAACCATTGCTTTCGACCCAATCCCCCCACCATTTACACCAAAAACAACAATTATCATTCTTATACCCCCCTCCCTGTTCTTCTCTCTCTCTTTTCATGGTATTGCTCTGTATTTTGCACGGATTATATGTTCTGTTCCTTTCCCCCCGACCCTTTACAGTACCTAGTTTTACTACATACTATTACCTTTTAAATTTTTTCATTTGTGTTTCCAGAGTATGATCTATATGAAGTACAACGAAGAAAAAAAAAAGTCAAATGATGTTACCATAAGAAACAGATAACTATTTTCAATATAAAAAAGTGTATGTATACGTAAGATGATTATTATCTAATGCGTAGAGTATTAGCGAGAGAGTATTATAAGATGTGTACAGTATAAATTGGTTCAATTGACCCGCTTCCTGTATAAACTGCGTTTGGACCGCTGTTGCAGACGTGGCAAGGCTTCATCCCATGGACCATGGATCTCACTTTTGGAAAGTTGGTGGTGAGCAGCTGTTTAAAAAAGGTGGGACCGTGTCGTTTCCAAACCGGGCAAAACTTACTTTTTGTATCGCTGAATAAAAATAAGCCAGTAAGGGCAAATGAATGTGATAAAACAAAAGCCGAACAAGTACAAGCACACCACCGCTTTAGATATGCGTATGAACATCGCGACAGATAGGAGAAGCATGACGACGGTGAGCGTTGCCTGCACGGTAGAATCTAGGTCTTGCAGGTATCGGCGAAAAATGGGAAAGAGCGCAAACCATTCGACGGCAAAGGACAAGAGGCCAAAGACGTCAAGGTTCGTGTCCAATCGGGAAGCGAGCAGCACAGAGGCAAAGATAGCTGCATTGGTGGATAAAGATCCGGGTATCCTAAGAACTAATGTCAGAACGAGGATTGCACGAGTGTTATGCTCTTACTTGACGCGAGCTTTGCGCTGCGAGACATAATCATGGAAAAGGACGTTAGCCAGGAAACAGCAGACAGTGAGAGCCCAGATGGTGTCATTGCTGATAGGACTGGTGAGGGTCTTTAGGATGGGCGATAAACCGAGGAGAGTGGAGAAGAAAAAGATGGCGCTTTTCGCGACGCGTATCCCTGCAAATATAACAAGATGGTAACATTGCGACTTAGCGTCTTGATAATGTTATAATATCAAAGCTTACGATTGAATGCATGATGACGATTAATACGTCGGATCATGACAGTATCCCAGACGAGGTAGCCTATACCCGTCAAGGTGGAGCCGGTCCAAATAAGCTGGCTTCCTGCCAAAGCACCTGTCCGCAGGTAGATGAAAAGAGCAACAAAGATGACGATGCTACTCAGGTGCTGTGTAATTATACCAGACTGATGAACCATTGTCCAGTAGTCATAGTCACGAATGTTAACTATTTATAACATAATATGAATGGACACGAAATACTGTCATAATGTAATAGTACCATTCTTTTGCAATTCATCGAGAAAGGTAGTGTCGACATAGTTATCCGGATAATTCTGCTTCACCCACAAGAGCTTTCTCCAGGGTGGACGGACAGGGTACTCTTCGCTCGGAAAGAAATGAGCCATCCATGAGTTGACGCGAACACGGAAAAGAGTGGAAAAAAAAAAATATGGTATATGTGTGACAACAAAATTCTAATCAAGCAAGTTTTCAAACGATGCCTTGTAGGAGGGTGACTGAACGATCTTTTTGAGTTCCTCTGCTGTTAGCCAAGCGAAGTCGACGATCTCCACTTGGTCAGGCTGGCACTGGCCTGCGATCCACTCTGCCCTGATGTATTCTACCTATAGCAAGTATTAATACGCTATAATTTATACACAGAAAAATACGATTCATGTATTTGCCTTGTTGCCATCCAAGTTCTCCCAGCGTTGGAAATGGGCAGGATAAAGGTACTCATAACTCCCACAGGGATGGTCATCTTTGAGGCGAACTTGGATGTCTTGGCCGCACTCTTCTCTCAACTCACGCAGCGCAGCTTGCACGACGGTTTCGCCTTTGTCCACGCCGCCCTGAGGAAATTGCCATGCGTTATCTTTGCGTGGTTTGCGCACCACGAGATACGTCGCTTGGTCGGAAATTCGGTCTAGGCACCGCGTATCATTATTACTCTGGCGGCTTGTTCGGGTGGGGCTCTTTTTCACAATGATGCTCGCTACATGACGAAGACGGGCCTCATTTGTCTCGCTGGTCAAGTTCCGCGATGGCAAAAATTTTGGCAAACAAGTGGAATGGTGGCAATAAGGACTCAAACGACGGGCCCATAACATGCTTAAAACAGTCTCACAGCCGACTAAAAACAGGGTTCAAAACCCTCATAAAGTTTTTTTTTTTTTTTTGCACTTTGTGCGACCAGACACAGTGAACCCACGCTCCCACTCAATGTGGAGGCGGAGTTGCGTGGCCTTTGTCATTGGTGGCCTCATGCCCGACATTCAAAATAAATGTTCCTAGCAAGAACGAGAGAAGAACACAAAAGATTACCTCATCCAACCCATTGAATCCAGATCCAGTTACAGAATGGCTTGTCAGATCAATGCATTCGATGGTCCATATATCCATGCATAGCCTGTCTTTAACAGATGCTATGTATGTATGTGATCCCATGCACACTACGTGGGCTACTTTGTAAAAGTAAAAGAAATAAATAAACATAAAGGAACTGCTTAAAAAGCTGATTGTGTTAAATTTGGCAGCAACAGAGTGACACACCATCACATTTCCCTTGATTCCTGTGTACCTCTCACCAATATTTTACTTTCCCGCAATCCGTTCCCCAATTGCTCCCCTTGTTCTTTCTCTCTCTTTGTTTCTTCTATTTCCTTATTCTTTTCCTTTGTTTTTTCTTTTTTTACTTACTTCTTATCCTTTGCACTTTCCTTTCCTTCAATTGACATTGTGTTAATAATGCATCCACGGTCCTCGCTCTGGATCACATTGATCCTGCTGTTACATCTCGTTGTGCTGGTGCGTCCGCAGGCATCCAATCCCGTCGACCCTACCGTTGTCGACCCGCCTGCCTCATCCTCGCCACCAGTACCCACCTCGTCCGAGCCAGCAACATCGCAGCAGCCCTCCACCACCGATACTACGCCGCCCACCACTTCAAATCCGCCTGTCGTATCGTCTTCGGCACCTGTCCCTACCTCATCGGCTGTCACCACCTCATCGGTTGCCCCCACCACCTCCGCTCCCTCTTCGTCCCAGAATCCCACTACTTCCAATGTCAATCCTTTGCCGTCGTCTGCTGCAACAGATAGTCAATCATCTGCTTCTTCTTCCGATTCGTCGAGCACAAGCTCTTCGGCTTCTTCCTCTGCCTCGGCGAGTTCCAGTCCCAAGAACGATAATTCAAGCGATCACACGGCTACCATCGCAGGCGCTGTTGTCGGTGGCGTTGGTAAGTACACAAAATAATTCATCAAGTAATGGGCTTGATCAATCACCGTCATATCCAATGGAGCAGTAGTATGCTAATCAATCTTACCTGCATGTCATGGATTATCCTTTTATAGTTGGTATCGCTTTGATTGGTGGTGTTCTGACATGGATGAATCGTCGTGGTGGCTGCACGCGGCGACGTGCGAAGCCCAACACGGCTGATTATGAGGACTTTGGCATGGCCGAGACAGACTACCCGCACCACCGCTCGCCCCCCATGGGACATAGTAATCTTGCCCCAGCTGCTGTCGCTGGCGGTGCTGCTGGTGCGGCGGTGGCGGCAGGTGCGACTTTGCCTCACCTGAATGACCAGGGTAACTACTACCAAGATACCGGAAACGATTACTATCAGCAGCAGCACCATATCCCGGATCAGCCCTATTATTACGACGAGTCTGCTCAACAACAGCAGTATTACAATAATGCCAATTACAATGCAGGTGCTTATGATGCAAATGCGGCCGGGTACTACTATGATCCTCAACAGCAGCATCAAGGCGCCCAACAAGAAGCAGCAGGCTATTACAAGCCTGATTTGGCCGATTTGCATCATACCCCTTCTACCACAAAGGGATATCAACAGCCATAGGCAGGAAAAAGGTCACATGTTTTCGAATAACGCTTACCCTGTTCGTCATCACCGTGTTATGTAACCCTACATACGTACATAATAGTGAATAAAACTATTTATAAATATTGATATACTAGAATGAGAAAAAAAAAGGATCATAGCCTGACATGAAATGGAGAAAAATAAATGAAAGATAGGGAAGAAAATGCATTAATATGGTATGATAATGGTACAACAAATAAGTACAAAAAGTACAACGAATAACAAAAAGGAACAACAGAAAATGGGGAAGAATGAATTAATAAATAAAAAAAAATAAAAAGGCTGGCATACAGGGATGAAAGATGAGGGTATACAATACAAGAGCAAAAGGAAGGAAAAGAGAAACGAAAACGGGAATGGAGACTTAGTCGTAAAGAGAGGAGCTAGATGATGATGTTTGGCTCGTGCCACCTCGCTCCCCATGCGAACTCGATTCTGTCACAAGCGCGTATGACTGACGGGCACTCTCGAGTTCATTCGTAGTCGCGATGCCCATGTCATGGTACGACTTGACGCGCTCGAGTGCATTCAGGTCGCCTGATGCGGCGAGGTCCATCCAGTAGCCGAGCGCCTTGGCCGTATCCTTGTCGACGCCGATACCGCTTTCGTAGCATTTGGCCACTTGCTCAAAGACCTCAACAACGCCTTCTTTTGCAATGCTCAACAGCTCTTGGAAGCCGCGTGCCGTGTCTTGATAGGCCGGCGCCCAGCCGAGGAGATGGTACATGGCGACCATCGTCTTGGCGTCTACGGTCTGCACGCCCGGTGCACCTTGGGCGGCCTTGACGAACCAACCATAGGCTTCTTCATGTAATTTCTCTCCGGTTGATGGGGGTTGCTCATTGGCGAGTGTGTGCTTGAGCTGACCCAATGCTAGCTCGACGAGGGGGCTTTTATTGCAGCGGTCGTATGCGGTTTCGTACCAAGTCAGGGCCTTGTGTCGGTCCATCAAATCGGGCAGATAGCCTTCGTAAAAGTAGGTACCAATAATCAACGACGATCGTTCATGGCCGAGTTCAGCGGCCTGCATAAAATAGCCAAATGCGCGGCGGTAGTCTTGGATGACTATACAAATCTCGCCCCCGCTGCTGGACGCGGAGAAGCCTTCGTGGTAGAGCGTGCCAAGATCAAACAAGGCGTCGGTGACCTTGATGGCTGCTGCCTTTTCGTACCAGCGCAGGGCTTCCTTGTATTCGTGCTGGGCATCCCAGAGTGTCTTGGCGAGATCGTACATGGCGCGCGGGTGATTCTGGTTGGCCGCCTTGACGAAATAGCGGCAGGCTGCTGCAGGGTTCGTATCGAGGCCGGCCAGACCATCGCGGTGGGCCAAGCCGACCTGGTACTGGGCCTCGCGGTGTTCTTCTTCGGCGGCGCGGCGGTACCAATCCAATGCTGTCCGCTCGTCTTTGGCCAGCCAAGCAAGGCGGACCATGGCCTCGGTATTGCGTGTCTCGAGAGCGCTGCGTTTGTACCAGGTCTCGGCGGTGGAGAGATGAGAACCGCAGCCGCGACCGTTCTCGTAGCATTGACCGAGCTCAAAGAGCGCAAGGCCTCTGGCCTTACCGAGTCGTATGGCCATCTCATCGTCTTCCGGACTGAACTTTTCTCCCGCGAGATACTTGAGCTCGTCAAACCCGCTCTGCATGTCTACTGTGACGCCGCCATAGCCATGGAGGCGATAGATAGCGAGCATGATGCGCGAGAGAGGGTGGGAGGTTCGGGTAAACCAAGCAGCCGCGTCGTCGTACCGCTTGATCAGGTGGTATGTCTCGGCCGCATAGAGCATGGCGCGCACGTGATGCTTGCGCGCCGCCCGCACATAGAAGAGCAAGGCTGACTCGAGCTGGCGCGGCGCGATACTGCGATGAGGGCCATTGCCTAAACCTTTCTCGTGGAAGACGCCGAGCTGAACGGTGGCTTCGACGTCACCGAGATGCTCTGCGTCTTCGAGCAGATCTTTTGTTTCAGATCCGTCCCACTTTAGATTGTCGCGGTTCTCGCGCTCGAGCAGTAGGGCGAGCTCGCGCTTGCAGCCCGCGTGCCCGAGGCTATCACCTTGGTTGAAACGGTCATGTGCGGTTTGATCGTCGTCTTCCCGGACGGCCAGGCAGCCGAGCTCATACGCAGCCTCGCCATGAGCTTGTTCAGCTGCTTCGCTTAGCCACCGCTTGGCTTCCACTGGGTCATGCACTTGGTTGCCGTGCAAGTAAAGGAATCCTATAGGTACGATGAGAAATGATGGAATCGCCTTTTTTGGAAGGACTTACCCAACATGTACCGCGCTTCGCGCGCTTGCATGACTGTATCTGATGTCTGGTGGCTTTTCATCTGCTCGAGCTGAGGAACAAGTCGCAGAAGCTGCTCCAAGGCTTCGACGTGCTGTAATTTGGCAATTAAGAGCTTGGCTAGGCGCGCGCGCGCGCGCTCATGCGCCCAGTGCACAGACGACTTCGGGGTTGGCGTAGTCGCGCGCTCATAGCAGGCGAGAGCTGCTTCGAGGTCGACAGCAGTACCAATGCCATTCTCGTGGCAAATACCTAGGATTCAACATGGTCAGCAAATCAGGTGCGATAATGTACAAGTAGGAATTTAGAAAAGCTTTTACCTAGTAGTTCGCATGCATCGATGATATTATCACCCGAGCCCTTCTCGACCATGACGCAGAGAAGGTTGTAGGCGTTGTCCTGGTCCTTGTCAGTGCCCACGCCATGGAGCACAACCAGCCGGCTTCGCGCAATACGCGCGTGCCAGCCAAATGGGGTCAAGAGGGCATGTTTGCGTACAGCAACATCGTAGCGTGCATAGGCTTCGTCGTGCATCGCATGCCGCTCGTAAAGTTCCGCGATCGCCAAGGTAGCTCTAATAGAAAGAGCAAATTTTAGCCATTGTACTCGCTTGCGTATGCAATTCATCATACCTTGCGTAACCCAGAACTTCCGCCTTTGTGAGACATTCAATCGCCTTGTTCATGTCGGCCTCGACTGACCAGCCGTTTTCGTGGTACCTTGCCATGGCGTACCATGCCTTGGAGTCGTTTCGCTCGGCTGCTGCTTCTAGCAGCTGGAAGCCGGCCTGATATCGCGCTTGTTCATTGTCGACTGGAACGATGCCGTTCTCATAGGCCGAGGCCAGTTCCCGGAGAGCGGCTGAGTTGTTGGCCGATGCGGCCTTTTCGAGCCATCGCAAGGCCTCGTACTGCTGCTGCTTTTGATCATCGCCAGTCTTAGACGTCGCCAGTAGCGATTCGGCGAGGGTGACCATGGCATCGGTCAGACCCTGGTTGGCAGCCAGGCGGAGGAGGGACTGTGCGCGGTCGATCTGAATCTCATTGACGGGTGCGACGCCCTTGAGATAGTATACGGCGAGGCAGTATTGCGAGAGAGCGTGGCCCTCTCCAGCGGCTTGCATGTACCACTGAAAGGCACGCGTACGGTTGGTAGTTTGGATGCCCTTGTGGACATAGCCGTTGGAGAGTAAATTGGCGGCCTTGAATTGGCCATCGATGACACCGGCTGCAGCTGCTCTTTCATAATACTCCAGGGCGAGTGCACTATCAGGCTGAATGATCAAGCTGCCATCTTTGGCCTTGATGCCCTGGCGGTAAAAGTCGGCAACCCAGCAGGCAGCTTCAGGCACAGTGTGCTGGTCTGCAATGGTGCTAAATTCGTGGAAGAGGTCGATAGGCTCTGCGTGCAGGCCACAGTAATTCTTCGACTTGTAAACCGCAATCATGAAACGCGCAGTGCTGTAGTACTGAGCCACCTTGAGGTCCATGGCTACGCTCAGCTTGGCATGCTGGTCGTTGGTGAACGTAGACGAGGACGTCCGGAGATCTTTGGAGGCAGCCACGATCTTTTGTAACCATGGCAATGCTTGGGCCTGGCGGTTGAGACGGTCGAGCAGTAGGGCCAGAGCAAGTTGAGCAGGCAAATAGCCGAGTTGAGCTCCTTTTTCATAGCAGCGGATGGCTTCATTAATGTCTTTGGCGCACCCGCGTCCGTTCTCGTACTGTTTGCCGAGCCATCCAAGCGAAAGCAGGTCGCCCTGCGCAGCAGCAGTCTTGAAAAACTGGTGTGCTTTGGCCTCGTCTTGAGCAGTGCCGATGCCCTCAGCGTGCATGAGACCCAACAGGCGCTGCGCTTGACTATACCCGGCTTGGGCAGACAGTGTAAAGTGATGGAGCGCGAGCTCAAAGTTTTGCGGGATCTGGTTGGGAGCATCACCATTGCGGTAGGTGATGCCCATCAAGTAATGGGCTGTCGCATAATTAGGCGAGGACGGCTCGGTGTAAAATCGGTCATAGTAAGCAAACGCTCGGGCCAAGTCGCCTTGCACCAACTTGCCATCCTCGTAAAGCTTTGCTAATCTCAGGAAGGCACTTGCGATACTCTATTAAAAAATAGGGGTCAATGAGAAATACACGAAATATGGCATCATCATGTGGCAAAGATAAAAAAAAAAGATAATTTTTCGTGTCGTAAGAACGTCAAAGGTGTAACTTGCCTGGTCAGCTGCCAAATTAAGCCAGTGCAGGGCGTCTTGCACGACGCGATCGCGCGACACACTGCGGATCTGGACGATAGTGTCGATATGGTCCAAGACAAGTCCGCCGAGCGCCGCACAGGCCATGCCGTAGCCTTGTTTGGCCGATTGTTCATAATACTCGAGCGCATGAGCGATATCTCCCCGTACATGCTGAAAGTGGTGAGCGAGTGTATGCTGCGCAACGCGGTCGCCCTTTTTGGCTGCGGCCTTAAAGAATTTCAGGGCCTTGGTTGGGTCTGCCGTTGAACCGTGTTTGCCCGCCGCGAGCATTTCTCCGGCGCAATACTGCGACCGGGCAACGTACGACCGCAGCATTCCTTGGTCTGGCTGAGTAACGAGGAGCTTCTCACCCTGGATGGCGAGTCGCGTAAAGCAGTCGTAGGCTTTGCGGTAGTTGGGCTGCCGCTCGGGCGTGAGTCCGCGGTAATAACACACGCCGAGCTGGTAAAATGCTTCAATATGACGTCGAGAAAGCTCCGTCAGCTCGCTAAAGGCCTCGTCCAATTCTATCGTTGTATCGCAGTTCTGAAGTTTATCTTGTGCGACATGGATGCGCCACAGTGCATTGGTAGTCTCATTCTCATTTGCGGATGCTGCGGTCGCTGTGATAGAATCGAAGCGCCGGCTAGTGCATGAGGATTCTGTCGTCATTACCGAGCTCCGCCGTGTGGTTGTGGAAGACGCGGGTGACCGTGCTCGGCTGGGTGGTTGCTGAGTTTCTGTATTACCAAGGACACGGGCCAGCGAGGGTGATGACGTGGGGGAGTATTTCGACTGGATGGAGACGGTTGAGAGGGAGGACGGCGACGAGGTGGTCGAGAAGAGGGCGGAGGCGAGTGATGCCGTAGACGAACCGGTGGATGAGGTTGATACGTAGGACGAGATGGTGCCATGGAAAAACTCGGGTGGTTCATTGGGAAGGTTATCAGAGATACTGCTGTCTTCCTCGACCAACTGATTTTGGATGAGTGCATTCGACTGTCTTGGTGTGTCGTTCGAGTAAAAATCGATGGATGGCCGTCGCCGTCGGTCAAATAATACACTCTCCTCGTCGTCGTCGTCACTATTTACACTCGCGTCCTCATAATCTTCAACAAGTCTCGGCGGGGGTGCGGTCGCTTTGAGAGACGCCAATGAGCGACGTCGCTCTTGGTCGGATGATGAAGACGAGCAGGAGGACGACCGTGGACTAGAAGAAGACGCTGCAGATTTTTGTGAGTGGGAATGATGCTGTATCGGCTGCTGCGGTCGTTGCGCTGATGCAGCTGAAGACTCATTCGAGCGACGAGTCTGCTTTGCAGTTATTGCTGGCGGATGCTTAGCAGCAGACGCTCGACGCTGCTTGCTTGACCTGCTTTGATTCGCACCCATTAAAAATGCAAAACAATGGCCAAATACACAAACAAAGAAGAAGAAAAAGGAAAAGGAAACAATCTCAAAGGACACGCACACACCTTTAAAAATGTCAGCACCAAAAATGGGATCTGGGATTTTTCTCAGAGTCAACTGGCTGTTTGCGTGACAAGACTGACTCGTTGAGATACCAAATATATTGTTGGCGCTAACTTTGTCACGTCTTGTCCTTCCCCGATGATGATGGTCCCCCCCCCCCTAAAAGCGTACAATTCAACATAAAAAATAGATTGCTCAGCCTTGACCTAGTTCTTCTTGGCCTACCTGCATTGTCCCTTTTTTTCATGCGCGCGCGCTTCATTTTCGAAACGTAACAATCACATCGTCTAAAAAAGTAAGAAAACCATCCTGCATCTGCTTTTGCCAGCATAATTGGCAGGTTTTACAGTGATATGCCGCACGCCACCCAGAGGCTCACTACTTGTGCAACCTACACGCTCGCACGGTTCGTCGTCGGGAACAAAAACGAGAAAGTGATTGATAAAGTGAACATGCACTCACGATAGAAGGGCTGGAACCCATCGTCACGACGTACAGCCCACGAGTTATCCGCTTAAGGCTTCCATGTACAGAACAGAAATAACAGCAGCTTCCCATTAACGAGCACCCAAAGACAGACGCGCGCCGCCGCCACATTTGACTCTCGAACCCCTCACTCCTTTTGAACCCCACACTTTTCTTGTTTGGTTACAAAATAAAATAATACGTACAAAAGGAGCCTCAGGCCGTGCTCTTTTCCTGTGTGTACCCTCAGGAACGGGCGTCGGACTCTACATGTATATTCTCATTTTGATGTAATTTTTGATAATTGAATGATACAATATAAAGACGGCACCCGGGCTGCGGAGGTTTGGTAAGCGAAGGACCGGTACCGATAGGTACCAAGCAAAAAGTCGATGCGGCCGACCCCCAACACGTGTCTTTTGGCTGTGTGAGGGACAGACTCGCATCTGTTACACCACTTGGCGTTAAAGTGGATACAGGCTCATTTGGGCCGTAGCAAAGAAACGAGAATGGGCTCTCCTTCTCTGAATAGCCTTAAACTGCTACGTGATCGGTACATATGCTACGACATGCAACCTTCTCTGTCTCTTTAATTATTTTTTTACACTTGTCTTCTCGCCTTGGCACGCAGACATCCCTTTTTTTTTCTTTTGCTTTACCTCATGTATGTATACGAGGTACATGCATAGATTGCGTGTTTTTCAAAAGGACTAATTTGGGAATAGCTGTACAACGATGATGACGAGCGCAGGGAAAGCAGCCCCAGGTCGATCTTTTTCTACGACAACTATGACTACTGATCTCGAGACGTACCTGCGTATCTGCATTTTTCGAAACAGCTACACAAAATGAGTCTACTATCTATATCGTGCTGCTGTGGTTGATTCATATGATGGACCAGCCTCGCAGGTCAGAGATGCAAGTAAGGTTCTCACCGCCTGACAGGACAAATAAGTTCTGCTTTTTGTTTTTTGCTTTTGCTTGGCCCAAGCTTTTGCTTTGCCGATGCATTTATATCGAATCATACATAATGCAAAACAAAGGCTGCATAGACAAAGAAATTAGGAACTCCTCGTATTTGTCTTTATACATCCTACTTGACCGAATTCTTGGTATTGTCATAACCTACGTTATTAACACGCCCATTCAAAGACCGCTCGTCTTCTCGAATACTGTATGTTGGCATCAGGTGCCTCTAACCGTCGTAGCAGTTCGTTCTCAGATGTCACGCCCTTGGCATCATAGCAAGTGGGCGTCCGTCATAATGTATCCGAGTGAAACTCGCAAAAGACTCATGAAAAGAATGACCCTGCCTGAGCGTCACGCCCATGTTTCAATCTGGGATTCAAGAAAGTGAATTGGCATATCGACTGCGCAAAGTTAAGCCTTCATGCAGGTGTAGCTGTACTACAACTTTATGCTACTGTTTCACATTGGAAGATACTTTTTTTGTTGAAATCTCCTTTCATTATCATCCATCGGAAAAAGAGAGAAAATGGACCTCTTGTCGCACGATGGTCACACGCATCTGCACCTAGGATGCTGTGCACGTCCTTTATAATTTATTTGGTTCAGCGGTATCAGAGGCAAGGAGTCTGTTATATTTTCAGCCACAATGGAGAATCCAGTGACCTGTTCTTTGACCAATAGCAAGGTCAAATCGCGTAACAACATAGGATCCATCTTCTTGTCGTGAGGTGATAGCATCGCCCGTGGTTAAATAGCCCTGTACGCTCCGTTTCCTTGTTTTCTCCTCTTATCATTGACGACTACTGTACGGTACTATGTGTCCTTTCTTTTTGCTCGCCCCTGCGAGTTTTTTTTGTTTTTTTTTGAATGATCTAGTCTCTTGGCATCAGGCGGAGAAAAGGAAGCTCTATATACGTACTTCCTTTTTTTTTTTTACCTTTGTGCCTATCGATTGGATATACAGAAAAACACATAACCATATCGGTCACAAGCATAAGAAGACGATCTGCATACGTAGATGACATACATAATGTGTGTTTTTTTGTTGGGGAAAAGGCACACACATGACCCACTGCTCTCATGATACCATTGACGATACTGACGCCTGTCATAAATAGATGTTACGAGCAAGACTAGATTAAGCGGCTAAATATAAACAAAGCGGAATATGCAGTGCTAAATTGTGGGAAAACAACGATAAACGTGATTGTTTATATACGGCGCATTGATACCTTTTGTCAATAACAACGTAGAAAGTTTTGCAAGAAACATTCAATGACGCCTCATTTATGCAAAGCATAAATAAAAGATACGTACCAGGTAGTAAATTATTGCGATGGCTTTATGCTTATGATAGAAAAAAAGAAAAGATAGAATTACTATGTGGATTATGCGCTATGCTCTAACATGGACTGGCGAGGGGTGTGTGTGTGTGTGAATCTGCATGTGTGCAAACGAGAAAGTATGACGAAAATCTTGAAAGTTTGCCAGGAGCGCGCTAAAGGGATCTCACGCGTGAACCGCCTTTCGGCAATGTACGAATCATGCATAGAGATGCATGAAAGCCGCACGTGGATTGGGTGACCCTCTGTTTTCAGCGTCATTACGTTTGACCGAGATCGAACAACAAGAAAAAAAGGAAGGCAATCCCTATGCATAATACGAAAAGGAGAAGACGTTCCCATTTCGAATTGTCGTTATTCATGAACAAGAAGGAACAAAAATGGTACCAAAAGTTTAACATTTTCCCCGCAACCAAACTATAAATTCGCCAACGTAAAACAAATGTTCCATTCGTTTCTCCCTCCTTATATTCTTCTGGGAGCCACCTTCCTGCAATGTTCGAAAGTTATAGAGGTAGACGTTGTCGACCGTATACATAAATAATGTACATGATATCCATTATAGCAGTATTATGCACACGGACCAACGTGTATGTGCACAACAACAGCCAAAAGTTGAAACATTATAGCTTTCGTTTTAGTAGTGCATGGAAATCGGGATCTATCTGCAGCTAGCCGCTTGGTCATAACGCTTTAACATTACTTGTAAGAAAAGGGCAAGCGCTACGTGCGTATCTGTTTAATAGGAGCCACCTTACTTCCTGAATGTATTTTGACAGACATACGGGACGGAGGAAAATGAAGGGGAGAGGAGAGAGCTCGATTAGTGACACCTGTGGCGCAAGTTGACTATTCCTCCCGCTGTCTCCTAGACTTGCCGATAAAAAGTGAAACTATAAATTTCTTTGTCGAAGTAATAGCAGCATATCATAGGATATCAAAGACCAAAAAGAAGCTTCAGTGCATTGCTTATTTCGTTCGAACGAAAAAAAAAAAAGATAACAAGCCGTTGCAGGTCGTGCATCGTTACACGACCCACTGCTGTTGAGCATAGAAACCCTGAAAATCCAACACATTCTATTTTAGCTCAAGACGCAGTCTAAACTCAAAGCCTTCACGACATGCAACATACGAAACATGATATCCCAAAATGAGGTGGAACCCACTTGCCCATCAGAGGATGGTAGGGCTCTAAGGCAGATGACTTTATAAGAAAGTGTGGTCTCAGAATAATAGATACTAGTGGGTAGGGTGTACATACATATAAGCTGATCAGGTACTCTATATATAGGGTAAAAAGGAAGAAAAAGGGCGACACCCTTTGGGTCTGGATATTAAGCTGCAGCCTGCTCTTCGAGCATACCATCCAGTTTTTGGATCACAGTATGGATGTCCGGTCGTTCTTTGGGATCGACGGTCAAGATGGATTTTATGAGCTCACGGACACTTTCGCTGTATGGGTCTTGTTCGCTAGGCGGAAACTTGTAGTTGCCATTCAGGATGGCGAGCGACATGCTGCCACCCATTTCTTGCGAACTTGCCTCAAAAGGGCTCTGGCCATAGGCCGTGGCGTAAAAAAGACATCCCAAGCTCTATAAATCAAGTCAGATAGAGAGAGAGAAATCTTACAGATAAAGAACATACCCAGATATCCACTTTCTCGTTGAGCTCCTTGCCAGGCTGTACCTCATACAACTCGGGTGCCCGGTAGGGCATGGTGGAATACTCGGCTGCGAGCTCCTCTTGCACCATGGCATCCCGCCGGGATTTTACGGGAATGCGTGCGCGCTTGATGGACCCAAAGTCTGTCAGTAAGGGCGTCAGACCGTCGTCGCCAATGAGGATATTGCCCGGTTTGAGATCGCGATGTGCTACGAATAGATGAGTTTTGTTTCCGACTTGCAGTATGCCCCTTACCAAAGGGTACGGGCGCACCCGCCTCTTGTTCGGCTGAGTCGTCATCGTCTTGGCCTTGCTCTTGGGTATAATAGTAAGGTGCGTTCGGCATAGTGTTTTGCGCAAAGCCACTGTCCGGGTTGGCTTCTTCTTCTAGGTTGCGCATAGCGACCTTGGGAAGGCGGTATGAATGAAGGACACGGACAGCATAGCATATTTTTCGAAAGAAACGCAGCAGATCTTGTTCTGGGAAATGAGTTTTTGTGAGATTGTTGGCATTGATACTGTCTTGTAAATTGCCGCGCTAAGAGCCGAATAAGTTTGATAATAACAGTATAAAAACGGGTTTTACCTTGTAGTAGGGCAGAAACATGTAGACGATTTTAGTGCCGTCTCGCTCTGTAATGATACTCGTATTCTAATGATTGTAATCGTTATAACCTTTCCATGAAGGAGGAATATGTGTATATATACCAAAAGCTTTATGATATTATCGTGCTGGAACATGCGATACATATCAACCTCACGCAAAGCGTCTGAAACGGCTTGCTGATCGCCTGGTGGGCAACGAATCTTTTTCAGTGCGTACAATCGACCGGTAGGAACATCTTGTACAAGATAAACAAAAGAATATCCTCTAGAAGAAGAAATAGCACCATGAGTTTCCATTTGTTTTATTTCTCTTTGTAAATTCGTTCCAGTCATGCAGAGCCCATCCTTCCAGTTTTATGCATTTCGGTTCAATTACCCTTCTCCGAGCAAGCGGATTACTTTAAAGGTTCTTTTGTTGATTTGAATAGTTGGGTTTGGGAAGCAGCATGAGGTGATGGCATAAAGGGTGTCTCGCAAAGTGGACACGGACATTGTAAAGATACTTTAATAAAAGTGGAAGCTGTTAGGCAACTTCTGAGGCAAAAGGGAGTGTTTCCCCGAATTGAGCAAATTAAATCAAGCGCCTCTTTTCGTGACCGGTGCACCCCAGTAACATAAACGTACACAAGTGCATATATGATAGTCACTACTTGTCAGGCCCAAGAATGAATATACATACAAGAAATCCCTAAATTATTTGATATCTAAGGTCGCTTCAGACATACGAAGAGCACAAAGCACCTATCTACGCCGGCTGATCGTGCATATATAGAAACAAGAAATTTGCGTCAGCGAACGCCACACCACCTACGCTCAAACCATTCTATCCTCAACACGCACGCACGCAAAGCCCCTTCGCACGTACACAGCAGAATTGTATGTAAATACGTATGCAGTTGGCGCGCGCTCTTTTGAAATGGTCAAACAATAAACTTTTACAAGGTATGCGCTGAGATACGCGCTCAGGAGTACTCGGCACAAGGGTGACTGGAGAGAAAGAGGAGACCAGAAACTGTGGGGGGGGGTGGATATGAACTCGGTCTAATGAAAGAGATAGAAAGATAGAATAAGTTACTAGGGCGGACCGCGATGAAGGAAGCCCTTGGATGTATACGCAGCACGGCACTCCGAGTAAAGCACGTATGACGAAGGGGAAAGGCGCGGGGTAAAGCAGCATTTGTCGGAGAAAGCCCAAATGCGAACAAGAAACGATAAATGTATTGCGGGAATAAAGTGGGTACAGGGAGCATGCAAGGGCCTCGGGCGCACAAGAAGTTGGCCACACCGCCTTCTGTATCCTGCTTGCTGTGTCGTCTCTTTAACCTGGAAGGGGGGCAAGGCGAGGGAGTTTAAAGTGATACTGCTGCGAAAAGTATGGAAGTTACACGCAAAGGGGTGGAGGAGGATGGGGCAGGGGGATGTAGAAACCAAACGACACTTTGATGTGCCGTTCTTGTTATCTTGCGATAAGATCAAGGTCGTCTTTATGTATACAACGTCCGGGCAAGCCCAAAAATAAGAATCCCATTGACGACAAATCAAGGCTAAGTCAATACTTGAATTAAAGATGAAACCTTGTTTACGACTTATACTTTATTGCATGCACCGCGGTCACTCTCCTTTCGCCTACCGTTGCTCCTTGTCTGTTTCTCTCACTGTGGTTATTGCGAAACAACAGGTTTCGTCATGTTCGTGATGCCACTGGCTGGGATTTTTGTGTGTGCGTGTGCGTGTGCGAGCGAGCGGCACGATGATAGGAGGTGAAAGTATGGCTCAATTTTTTTTTCGAAGTCTTCGCTGAGACCTAAACTGTACATATTTAGCCTTTTGCATGCTATATGTATGTATACGCCTTTTAATAACAGACCCGTCCACTGCAGTTCGTTTGTGTTTTTCTTTTCTTTATCTTCTTCTTTTTTTCCTTGAACATGAACAAGATTTTTCTTCGTCGTGGCAACAATAGCAAACGGTCGTCCTCCAAAAAGCATCAAGCTCCTCATCATCCGCTATCCCCTTCCTTCAGCAGCCCGGAGCCCCTCCACCTAAAGTTGAATGAGGATGCTTATCCATCCTCAAAGGGCCCGTCTGCTCATTCCCCCATAGCTGACGCATTCCTCAGCTCCACAAGCCGTGCAGAAGACTCCTCTATCCAGTCTGCCATTCCCAACAGTAGTTTATTTGACGACATAGTACATGAGCTCAACGCGTCCCGAATGTCTTCACCTCCGCTTTGTAAGTGTACACTTCCTGATAGTTTGATTCGATCAGTAACACGTATTCCTATCCAGCCTCCATTCCACTGCAACCCAGTACATCGTCTCAGCTTGTCTCAGACAGACCTGTGGTATCACCGAACGAAGGCCATGATTTCACCTCAAACAGGCAGCTGCAGCAGCAGCAGCTGCAGCACCCTGCATTATTCCAATCGACAATGACAGGGACGCAGGCCAGCAGCAGCAGCAGCAGCAGCAGCAGCAGTGACGAGAATGATCATCATTGCGACAAAAGGAGCAGCAACGACGCCCCTGTCGCCACTTTAGTCCGTCCACCCCTTCCTCCTTCCAAACCGTCGACTGGAAATACCAAATCGGCGACTGCCGCGCGCATGCATAAATCCATGTTGCCCGCATTCAAGCGCAAAAGCAGATCTATTCCCGATTCGGATGCTTCGGACTCGGACGCAGGCTCCTCTACCACCGTCATTTCTTCTGTAGAAGATGCTTCCCATTCGAGTCAAAAACAGATCAGGCACAAGTCAGATCCGCACATTCTCTCGCCCGAAGTCCTCATGGGTCGCATGAAGGAACGTCATCGCCAAGAATGTCGCCGTTCCTGGCAACACCCCTCTCAACCGCATTTGCCACCGTCACCACAGCAACAGAGACACCCGCAGCTGATGCAGTACAGGAACTCACCCTCCATGCCAACAATATATCCGCTCGACTCGCTCGTGCATCCCCACTTGTCCCACTCGGAGTCATTTTCGCCTTCCATGTTGCATGGTATGCGCACCAGCCCCTCGCCGGAGCCATCGGCATCCTATCAGGCGTCCAGACAATCACCAAAACGGACTCCTGCACCAGGCGTGAGCGTCAATAATATGCCTATCCTTGATATTGACTACACGCGTTCACCCCTGCCAAGCCAGCAGCATCATCATCCTTCCACAGCGCGCGCTTATCTCCCTTCGTCACCTTCAATGTTGCGTTACCAGCAACAGCAGCAGCAGCAACAGCAGCAACAGACAGAGGAACCGGAGCGTGCTGAGGTGAAGCACCAGCAGAAGACCGATCTGACTGAGCAGCCTCTAAGACGCACCGTATGTTGGACCGACAGCGTCGGCCAGAAACCGACGAAACCCAAGCGGGGCCGGTCCTTGCCCAACTCATTTACATCCCAACCGGCCCAAGCAGATCAAGCATCACAGCAGCCACCGGAGAAGTCTTCCGACCTGAACACTAAACCCACGCTGATTCACCCTCATCAACCACTGCCTCCTACTCCACCCCCCGATCTTTTGCAACAACAGCAACAGCAACAGCAGCAACAACAAAAGGATCCTGCAGCACATGACGTCTCCGCTATGCGCCAGTCCCTCTTATCGCCTAAATCGCTCGACGAGCTCGATGCTTTCCGTCATTCTCTACCGGATCTGGCTATATTCGCCACTGAAGAAGACTCCACACAGTACATGTCCAGGCGCGCATCCAAGTCCATGTCTAACCTCAACGCCGCTCTTGACAAGGCGCCGCTCAAGAGCGATTCTGCCCCGGGCCTTACAGAGGACCCATCTCAGAGGATTTCGACGGAAGTGCCTGGCATACAATACGATCCTCAGCAGCATCAGCTTGTGACACTTACGGAGGTGCCAACGATCTTTGTGAATAAGGACAAGCAAACATACCATGTTTTGATCCCTAACACGATCCACGCGCAACAGCGCCACCAACATCATCATCCTATGCCGGTTTGCGCCATGGCGACCGCTTGGCCACCGCACTGTCACCACCATTACCACCACCACCACACGCCTCCTCCTCCTCCAATGCCTCATTCACGCTGTAGCCAGTATACTGCGCCTCCTCTTTGTTCGTATCGTTGCCAACACCAGGAACAGCAAAAGCACGAGCCGCAGGAACAGCGGCAACATACCTGCGGTATCACCTCAGGTCATTGCGATCACCACTTGATGAATCAAGAGGAAACGCCTCAGGAGCATCGTTGCTGCCAACAATTGCCGCCCCCAGACTCGTCTCAGTCGACCGTATCATGCGGCTATCGCCATCATCATCACCAACACCCCTCTCACCACCATCGGTGTCGCCATAAAAAAAGCGCTGGACGCAGCAGGCACCATCGCCACCACCACACAACCCATGAAACTACCTCCTGATTCTATTACTCTTTCTAATTTGTCTAATATCTTCAGTCGTTATCAATACCATTTATACCCTCGTAAAATTAAAAATATAATATCACGCTTTTCAATCTATTTTACTGTATGCACCTCGAACTACCAGCGTATGCACGTCTCATGTTCATATCTTCTATTTCATTAGTTTAGACCTTGCTTCCGTTCAATCGAAACGATACCCCACGGCGGGTATGCACTATGTGTCCCAGGGTGTCAATCATGCATAGCGCAGAGACATAGTAATAATTTTGTTTGCGCTACTTCTTGTGAGTACCATATAGAAAAGACTAAATACAATCACCACATCTGGGATGGTGTAACACTGGTCCGAGCATTTTCAGTTACCAGAGATTTTTCACCTTTTAAATAGTGAATAACATATTGAATAGATAATCAATGACTATGTCTATTGCTGTTGCGGTGCAGACTGCTGCTGGGTACTGTTGAGGTAGTTGTTCCATTCATCAATATCAAAAGATGTTGGGACACCCCAGAACGCCGTACCGATGGGGTCAAAGGGTCGTGCTTCCTGTTGTCCCTGGTAGCGCTGTTGGGTCTCACCTTGCTGTGTAAATGGGGAGTTTCCATACTGATCCTGAGTCACAGCAGGCTCTGGTGATGCCGGCACTGCAATGGCCGGTGCTGGTGGAGGCTGCTGTCGGTCGGCCGGGATCGTAGGGTATCCTACTTCGTGGGCACACTCTTCGTAATTAATATCTCGCAGACCAGCCAGCTCGCCCAGGATATTGGTATGTCTTGCTGACGTGCGCCATGTCGTCTCTGCTTGCTCCATGCCACGCATGATCTTGTTGATGCTGATTTTCGATTCAAAGGAAGTCATGCTGTCGCCTGTGGCGGCGTCGTTGATAAAGATGATGCCGGCCGTGAACATGAAATAAAGCGTGTAGCTGTTAACATTCTTGAGTCGGCCTTCCTCGTACAGAGACACAGCGATATCAAGGATCTTGTTTGCAGCGTAGGTGCAGATGGCACCCGAGGGAAATACAGACGGTGCAACGGACTGAGTAGGACCTGGAATGAATGGACGGTGAAGTAAAATCAAGGTCGTGTAAAACAGCATGTGGAGCTGGCAGCGTTCAATGGCGGGGGCGGGTTGGCGCTCATTCTCTCGTGTGTTTGGCGGGCTGTACTGTACGCCTTGGGGCAACCGTGCGAGCCACATGTTGAGCTGCTTGTCCAAAGAGGAAATAATGCGATCCGGGGTCGGAACGATGGACAGTTCATGTTTACCGTAGACCGTGTAGAGCTGACGTAGGACCGATCCGAGAATGCTAGCGAGCTTGATCAGCTGCAAGAAGTTTTCTATGATCTGCGGCTCTCCTCCGTCAATGTCAGAGGGGTAAGGCGTGTCATAGTCGCGTTCGTCAATCACAGGTGTCCTGCCAAACATGGCACAGGAGAGGCGGTCGACGACGAAGCATACAAAGAAGCACCGTTTACGATTCTCCTTTTCTGCTTCTGAAATGTTCCATCCATCACAGTTTCGGTAAAGGCCGAGATTTTGCAGCATACGGAAAGCCTATTCGTTTCATGTCAGCACACGCGCGTGCGAGAGCGGGGAATACAAAAATGCATGAAAAAAAAGGGAAAAAAAAACTTACCAATCCGCTGTACAACCAACCACGTATGGTTTTCATGGCACCATTTTGATGGCTGCTCATTAAGATAAGCGACTGTACAGTTTCGACGCGGAAGTGGTCCCATTCGTTATTCAGTAGAAGTTTGGCACGCTCGAAAAAAACATCGCCGGCTGTGCTTGGCAGGGAAGGGTCGGTACGCACGCGTAGATCGGCAGAGACGCGTGAGGCCAAGGCATAAATAGCGTTCAGGAGCAAGTGAGGCGGGCGTCTATCCGAATGAAGTGATGCGAGAAAGGACTTTTTGTGAAGGATGGGCAGGAACGGGTAAAAATGTGAAAAGTAAAGGTCGATAAGGTGGTTGGACAAGTCATCTGGTGGCAGTGCATAAGGATCGACCGGTATTGATTGGCCAAGGGGTTGATCGTCATCGCCATCTATCCGGTATCCACGAGAATCAAATCGGAAAGCACCACCCTGGAAGTTCTTGCTGTTGCGTAGCATGTAGTAACCTGAGGATTTTCCATAGTAGCGCACCTCGCCACTCTCGTCGATGTATTGATTTCCAAGCGCATCTTTGCTTTCACTGGGTTCGGTTTTGAGCGGTGGTGGTAATATAGGCGCAGGACTGTTACTAGACCCAGTTTGAGTGATGGACGGAAGAGAAGGTGGTGCAGGGGGTATTGACGGCGATGGTTCCTCGTACGTGGGCGGAGAAGCAGAGTGCCGTGGCCGAACGACTTCTCCGTATGGTGTTTGAAGCGGTGCATTTAATTCAGCAAGGATCGCCTGGGATCGCGGATCGTCTTCGCGAATCACGCTCCCCAACAGGGCTTCCAGACGGTGCAGTCGACCTTCGATAGCTTCTATATATCCTTTGGGAGGTCCTCGCTACAAGAGATAAAATGAGCAAACGGATACACGGTGGAGTGCTCTAGTTACTTTTTTGTTGGTCTCATTGTAAGTGCAGATCAGACCCAGCATTTGACAGTTGCAGCATAAGGGCATCGTGCCGTCGCATTTTACTTTTTTACGTCGGCATTGCTCGCTATTAAGACGAATCAACTGAAAACGTGATTCAGTAGCTTTGCTTAATACTTACCAGGCCTTACTCACGCGTTGGCGTTTTGGCGTAGGCTCTGTCATGGTTAATGTTGTTTGAAAGGGAAAGAGAAACGGTCCAAACCCTGGCAGAAGGAATTGCCGTTCAACCGGCCAAATGATTAGCCGACTATATCATGCAAGATTTTTCTTATTGACGACCGTTACCCCCGCAATTGGTCCGCATCTTTGGACAGGTACAGCTTTTCTTCTTGTGTAAAGCTTCTGGCCAGTTTCTTAGATGAATGTTACTATAGAGCAATTCATATAATCATACTTCGATTTACATGACTACTGATACTTACTGCCTCATTACGCCACAAATAGTACTGGCAGGTGATCGGACTGTATGCAGCGTCATCCTGGTTGGGTTATCATGATAATACCTGATTCTAGGTGTATGATCTCAGGATTATTTCTATAAAGTATCGATGCTTAACCAGGATGAGGTATTGCTATTATATCTTGCAACCAAAATGAAAGGGACAGGGATCACACCCCTTTTTTTCACGGGTTCTAGTTTTCCCATGGCGGTGTCAGAAAACAAGGAGAACCCAAATACAATCATTTACGAAAGCTATTCTCTCGACAATATTTGCTACATCGCTATTGGTATCTGCCTATAGTCAGGCGATACTCTATGCTTTAAAGAGGGACGCATCTACAACGTATAAGTCTTAGTACTAGATATATAGGCACTGAAGCATTTCCTGTTGTAGAGTAGCATTATATTGACCTCCTGTCTTTTCTTACTCAGAAAATCAAAATTTGTTCATAAATCAGAAATGGAAGATAGAAAGGAAGATATGCTCAAAAGATGTGACCTGCAGCGCTTTATGTGATTTTTATTCCTTGAGCCTTACCCAACCATGGACAACTGTCAAAGAGTATAATAAAAATTCAGTGGAACTTGAGAAAGGGAGTCGTATCCATGACACGACGAGTTGTTTATTGTAGTTTATTGTTGTATGGTATTGTATACTGTACTAAGTGGGCGTGGGATAAAAGGATCACTAGATCGATCTGTGAAACATCTATCGAAAAACGACTATGGCTATAGCAGCATGTCTGAATCTTGTGGATTCGTTGTGGTGGTGGTGGTGCGTGTGTGGGAGAGATAGTAAAAAGTATGTGGAGAATGCTCACGGACCACCTCATTTCCGTAAATAGAGCCCCAGTTTTTGTCGTTGAAATTGGTCAGCTTTTTTTTTCTCTTTCTCACTTATTTCATACTTCACAATGGACAATGTTTCAAGACGCTTGCTAAAAGAACTTCGAGACTATGAGCGAGAAGCAGCTGCTCACCCCGAGATTCTCGAACTCTCTCCCGAATCAGACGATTCGCTTTTGAAATGGAAAGCTCAATTAGCCGGTCTGTCCGGTACACCTTATGAAGGTAAACCAAATGAAAATGTCACCTCATGTGGTGTCACTGTTACTAATGGGAAAGCGTTCACAAGGTGGTGTGTTTGACATGTCGATAAGCATTCCTTCGAACTATCCTATCCATCCGCCCACCATTCACTTCGTCACCAAGATTTGCCACCCCAACGTCCACTTTAAGGTAAATATGATTCATTTTTGCGACCGTAGGGTCTGACTTTTTGAACAGACGGGCGAGATTTGTCTTGATATTTTAAAAACGGCATGGTCACCAGCATGGACACTCAAATCGACCGTCCTTGCCGTATCGCTTCTGTTGTCCAATCCTGAGGCATCGTCTCCCCTCAACTGCGATGCTGCTAATTTATTGCGCTGCAATGACCAGCTTGCTTACGAGAGTCTGATCCGCATGTATACCCAACTCTACGCCATAAAAACCGATCAATAATACTTCCACTTTGGCAACCATTCCCTTGTATGTCTCTATTCGGCTACGAGGGTACAGCAAGCCCTATACTAGTGTGTTAGAACACTGATATGTGCTGATTAGCTGACAGTATCAGCTCTCATTTAGACTAGGGCGCACAACACCCTGTTTGAGTAATAACTACGGAGAGCTTTCTTTCAGTAGCACTTGTGTTTTGTCTGTATATCTCGCATACAGATCATCCTTTTTCGCTCCTCGTATTCGCGTACTTTGTATGCAAGCTAAAATAGAACCACCATGAGGCCCTGCTTATTAATGTGCCTGTCATGTAAACAAGACAATCCATCACACTCCTAGTAAATCTAGTCCAGTACGTACGTAGGAAAGTAGCAGTATACGTTCTTTATTTTGCATGTCACGAGTCGCTGAGAATGTTATCCCACCGTTTTGGTGTCCATATCTTGTAGTGATGACCCAACAGGATTTTTAATATTCGCGCGAAAATCCGTTTAGGACATGACATGTGACATGCATCGCCTTTGGGGTGAAACGTTACTGACACTTTGCAAAAAGGTGGAAAGTAACCTATATTTTGATAGGCTGTGCGACAAACAAGGAAAAATGATTTATGTCAGTTAACTCCATCTGATGACAACCCAGCAGTGTTCTGAAAAGAAACTTTTTATACAAGATTTTATGTGTGTGGATAAATGCCACGATTTGCACAATTTTGAACTAGGAGATAAAAAAAAAGTTACAGTATATAAAACTATCCTACGAAGAGAATTTTTTGTACACAAGGAAGAAATATGGGCAAACGGAGGGTCGAACTTCAAGCGGCGGCAGGAGTGGGTGGTGGCGGGGTCGTATGAGGATAAGGATTAGGATCATGGATGCGCCTGTTCTTGAGCAAAGTCGCATTGTCCATGTTGAGCTCAAAGCCGGCCGGTTTGCGGCGCTTGGGTGTGCTCATCGCAGTGGATTGAGCTTGCGCTTGTTCAATCGCCTTCTTGTCCTTGTCGGCTTGCTTGTTGCGTTCATACACGGTGGGCGGTATACCCCGGCCATGGCTGGCGAGTTCTTTGGCGAGCTGCCGTTTGTCTGCTTTCCGCTTGTCCTTGTTCATACTAATCACAGCTTCGGCATGCTCGTTCATGAATGCATCGTCGTCGCTGCCACTGCCGTTTGGATCAAGCGGAGCAGTGCGGTACACAGGCATTGTGCCATCATCATCAAAGCCATGGTTGTGTTTGACAGTCGCACCACGCCACGTTCTCTCCTCGCCCATACGTTGGACAGCGTAGGTAATGTCAAGGATCTCCTTGATGGTTGGCGCGCCGGGCGAGAAGACGTCGCGACGGCCACGGCCAGACGTTTGCGAGTCGAGGTCGCTTGCATAGGTAGTTGTCGCGGAAAGGGTGGTTGAAGTCGCGATGGGTGACACACTCTGTGCCTGGACATACTCTGGCGAGATTGACTGCATCCCCGTGGAGGTGAAGTCATCCTCGGCCTCAGTCACCCATGGGTGCTCGAGGAACTGATCAATTGTATATCGCTTCTCGGGGTCGACACATAGCAGGTTGGTGATGAGATCCTTGGCTGAATCCGAGATGGGGTCCCACCAGGGGCTAAGGAAGGAATACTGGCCCCGAGCCACCTTATCCGTCAAGGCATGGATGGACTCATCGTAAAAGGGAGGGAAGCCGCATAGCAGCGTGTAGAGGACGCAACCGATGGCCCACATGTCGACCGACTTGGAGTACCGCTGGTCGCGTACGATTTCCGGTGCAGTGTAGCCGACTGTGCCGCAAGGCGTCCACGTCGAGCTATCCCAGATCACCTTGGACAGGCCAAAATCAGCAAGCTTGACCTGACCAATGCCGCCGCCGCCGACATCCTTGATAAACACGCCCTCATCTTCCTTTTGGTCATCGTAGCCCATTTTGGCGGCGCGCTCGCGAGGCGAGGACGGGATATACGGGATGGGGTCGAAAAGGATATTCTCGGGTTTAATGTCCCTGAAGGTATAAAGCTTAAATGAGTCTTATGTTTTTGTTTACTGTAAACAACATACCGATGGACAACGCCGCACTCTTCGTGCAAGTACCGCACCGCTTGAGCCACCTGTACAATCACATGACGCGCCAGGGCTTCGCTGAGATAAGTCAGCTTGACGATCCTGTGGAAGAGTTCACCGCCGTCGCAGAGCTCGAGCACGAGATAATAGTTCTCGTTGGATTCGGTGAACTGGATGAGCTGTACGATATTGGGGTGCTTGACATTGCGCATGATCTGAACCTCCTTGAGAATATTTGCTCTCTATGTGAATTTACGGAGTTGTGTGAGCATGTTTCATAAATATGTATCCAGCGGATGACCTTACCTCGGTAGCACGAGGCTTCTTCTTCATGCTCGGATGAAGGTGGCGATTGTGCTCATTCTAATAGGAGGAATCAGAATCTGGGTTACACATGTGCATCGAGCGAGGGGACCGGGCATATTCTGCATACCTGAGCAATGTCGACCTCTGGCTTACGGACCACCTTGATGGCTACCTTGCGACCCGTCCGCTTGTCTCGTGCCTTGTATACGTTCGAAAAGGCTCCGCTGAAGACAGAAAGAGAGATGCAGAAAAAAAAAGGAAGGTAAGTTCGGGAACGAAACCGCCAAAGGAAAACAAACAAATTGTGACAAGTTGTCACACAATAAGGATACTTACTCGCCCAGCTTTTTGATGATCTCGTACCGTTCAAGTCCGGGATACTCGGGCAGACGTGATTTGCGTAGTCGCTCCTCTTCAATCAGACGCGCCGCCATCTCCTCGGCTCTCTGACGCTCTTCCTCTGCTGCCCTTTGTTGTTGTTGCTGCTGGTGCTGCTGATATTGCTGGTGCTGCTGCGCTGTGGTAGGCGCATTGGCAAAAATGGCAGCGAGCGACGTATACGCAGGCGTCTCTTCCGACTTTTGTTGTTGTTGTTGACGTTGAGGCTCTTGTTTGGCGATGATTTGCATGTCGCTCGTGTAGGCAATGACGTTGACAGATCCTTTATTGTTGTTGCTGCTTTTTCTGCTGCGGACCGAAGTCTTTTGGCTCTTTTGCTGTTTGGGTCGTGGTCGGAACAAGCTTTTGAGCTGTGTGAGCATGGCAGAAGAAAAGAAATGTCTGCTGGATTTAAAGAGAGAAAGGAGGAAGAGGAGATGGGAATTGTGAAAAAGAACACGGGATTTATAAGATAAAGCGTTGGGTTTCCTATAAAGAATCAAGCCCGTCGCAGATGACGACAGGTGCACCAGCTTTAAGCTTCTTGCTACCTTGTACATATTTGTGCTACGCCGCAAAAGGAAACTCATCACAGCATATCACGCTCCACTAGTTTCAACGGTCAACAGAAAATGGAGCTCTCATAATAATTGTGCAGTCTTCTGCTTTGTTATCGCAAACGATCCTTGCCTTGAAAATAATGCATACCTGCTTCTGAATATTGCGTTTAGCGCTCAAGGAGCATAAATTAACAATCGGCACGCCCGACTATGTATATTCTCAATGACTAGAATTTGTCTCTGTCTATTTCTCTCAAAAAAGGTCATCAGGTCAGTTAAGTGATGACGATCGTCGTCATAGAGCACGGACGCACCCGCGCTTGTCAAGAGTCTTTTGGTTTCTCGTGATGGCTCACAGCTACTACGCCCTGTGTGTGATGGTTAATAGCGTGTGTGAGAGCGCGTGGGCCATGGGGCAAGAAATGAAATCATAGCACACATCTTACCTCGCTCGCTTTCCCGATTCCTCTTAGTCCACCCTGGTGAATAGTATCCACAGCTCTTTACAATAGAAACTTTTATTTATGTAATTAAGCTAATGCTTCCACCATTGACTATGACATATAAGAATTTGTGGGCGTTGTTAGCAATAGCTTCATATTGGTTGCCCCTGTAAAGACCATGGCGCCATACCAGATGTTTTCTTTATTGACCTTCATTTTTCTGTGCCCGATTAGGTGAGTGCTTTTCTCCACGGGATACATAGGACAGCCCATGCGGTAAGGTGAGGGGCTCAGTGGGCATAAATGTGAAGAAGCGTACATAAGCATCACACATGTATATGTATAAACACACGGTGAGAACATGAAGAACAGGCTTTCTTCGTGTGATCTGAACTTCGCATGAAAAGAAAAAAAAAAGCCGCATCCGACGACGTATGTCTACGTAAGGCCGAATGTGTCCCTGTTCCTCCGAATCAGCTCCGAGTGAATACATATGTCATAGGAAAAAGTGCATGGTACTGCAGATGATTAAGGTTTCCTCCCGTTGAATCTACGTGTGTCCTCTTCCGAGTGTTATGACAGGCTTCCGCCCACTCATGTCGTAATATACGCAGCCGACATAAAGCTGTGACTCTATAGACATGACACACTGCGTGCTCTTCGACGATTCTGAAAATTAGATACTCTTTTCATGTCTCCGTCTGTATGCGTTCCTCTATGTACCTGCCTGTGTTCATCCTATGTGCTGAATATACGCCCTTTGTATCGAAAAGCAACTTATGTACTACGTCCGATTGTTGCATATGACGGCTTATTAGACACTTAAAGGTTAGTGCCCCATGCTTTTATGCAATATGGCAGAAATATCGGATGAAGATTGTCATTATAGGCTAGAGTATTATATACGGCGCAGAATAGCAACTCTCCATGATAGTCGAGCGTTGGGGTGGGTAGGGTATCTTATTAAATAGAAATCCCTCCAATCGGCACCTTTCCGTGGCCACATTCTCATTTAATGTCATCTATTCAAAGTGGGGCTAAGCTTTCCTGGGGACGTCTGCGACCATCTGGAAAAAAAAATCTCATCCAGCGTCGGAGGTCACTATGCTCGCCTGACATGAGCATGTGTACATCGATTGGTTTGCCGCCCATCAGCGGCCCTATTTTTGGTTTGCTTTCGCTACTCCATTTGTTCAAAAAACCCTCACGCACGGCCGCCATTTTCATCGACTCATTCGAAACCAAACCTGTGGTACGTTCAACGAAAAGAAGGTCCGAGCGCCGCACGCTTTTTGCTTTGACGTTGTTGCGGACACAAGGTTTTAGACTAGCTAGTAAGATATACTGAGCCGATCCTTATATAATACCGCGCTTCATGTCGAGTTTTGCTTTGTAATACGGAGATGTGTATTTTACATAGACGCAGAAAAGGTTTGGATATGCCTTCATATATAGCTACCATTTGAGGATCTTATGATGGCCAGACACAGGACTGGTAGAGGAGGAAACACTATGCTTGGGAGGGGGCGGCGCGAGTTTGTGGACGTTGGACTCGTAAGCCGGCACGACGCTCTTGGGCGGCGGCGGGCGCTTGTGCAGCGTCCCGAGGTCATCCACAAAGCGATCGGGTGTGATAATATGCGTGGATCCTATAAGTGCCATTAATATTTCTTCCCAAACTATACAACTCGATCGAAGTTACCAATGTAGACATCGCGATCAAACGCCTGTGAAAGCTCATATGCGGATCTGATTTCGGAATAGGTCATACCGCCCGCAATGAAGATAATGACAGGGGGGCCCGAAGGCGGTTTGGCCGCGTTGGCGCTCTTGTTGGCTGACTTTTTGTGCCATTGGGTCTTGTACACACGTAGCTGGAGACCTTCCTTGACTTCCTGGGTCGATTCGCGTCGCAGATCCTCGGGCCGCGCAACACGTAGCAACGGAAACAGGCTTTGATCGATAGTCTCTTTGATGTGACCCTACAGAATGCGTCAATAGGCGTACTTGTTAATGTCATGCGCCCATACCTCTGCCACACGTTTCACAATGGGGACATAGCGAGAAAGGTCGAAAGGCACATCTTGCTGCTGACTCGTTGTGCTCTCGCGCTTCTTGCGATGCCATCGCGACGTCTTCTGACCCTGTTTGTTTGCAGATTTGGAAAGCTGGACGCCGAGGAAGGACAGATTATCGATGGCGTCTTTGTATTGTTGATCCAGACGAGCGTGAGCTAGCAAGAGCTCCAGGTCGTCCTGATTCACCTTGTCCGACGTGGCGATCCACAACATGATCAATCGAGTCTTGGTCATTTGGCTTCCATCCACAGTTAGCGTCTGTTCTGTTTTTGTTGCTTTTCCTTTGCAAAATGGTACCTGGTATAAGGATCATCAAGGATAGGGATCAACTCCTCGACCAAGTGTTTGGGAGTGCTGCCGTCTGGCATTTCACCGCATGCCATATTCTATTGGATGTTAATCGATATCGATCCATATGGGCATTGAGAAGCCATACCTGTTCGATAAGGCCGATAACTTCTAAGTTTTGGTTTCTGAATTCGCTCATACAATCGCTTGCGATGGTCATATGCGACGAAAACTAAGATAACTTTAATACCGATCACTGACGTAATTTTCTCTAGACGGACAAACCTTAGTTTTCATTTCCTGGAATTGGGGAAGGTTTGCAATGACATTCTTCATATCCGTCAAGCTGCGCACAGAGTTTTGCCTGTAAAGCGTATGTCAGCTCGAGCCTCATATGTTTGTTTCAAGTTACCCTTGGCCGCCCGAGGAGCCTTGGTTCTCGTCGATGAATTTGTTAAAGTCGTCAATCAGTTGTTCGGTTGTGTTGGCGATATGCTGATGTCGGATGGCAGTGTAGACCGTATCTTGGTCGTTGAGCGTGGTTTCTTGGTCTTTGGTGGTGCCGTCTTCCTGGGTAAATTCGTAGCTGTATTTCAGGCCACTAGCGGTCTCTTCGACCTTTAAAAGGTCAGCGACCATGGCTTGGTAGGTAAACTCGTGCAGAAAGGGTGAAATAGGATCGATGGTGCGGTCGAGAAGAATCACAGTGCCACGCGCCATGGGGGTTTCGGGAGGCGGCTGGTATAGGTGAGCTTTCTTGTCAGTGAGCCTCTTTTGAACTTACCGGGAAGTTGGGGTTGATTTTACAGAATTGGTCCAGCTCATCCTGCAAGAGTTTGGCAAGATGCCAGGGTATATTCCGGTTGACAGTACCCTGCACATCCAGCGGCCGATGGTACCTGATCAACGGGTTTTCACCAAGGGAGACGCACACACAAAGGAGCTAAAGCGAGGACACGATCAGAAAATAGCCGAAAAGAGGTTGGATTCTGCTGTACCTGTTTCGCAATATCATCAAGCTCACCCGTAATCTTGGCTGCGGACACAGCTCCTCCTTGCCCATCGTCATCTTGACCGAAAAGCGTGAAGAACTTGCGATCATCATCCAAAGCGTAGACGGCAGGCTCACGCACTGAGAACAATGAATGAAAAGAAATAAATGGAAAAGGAGGAAGAACTTACCGAGAAAATCGACGTACATTTCTTTCAGGTTTTTGACGCGATCTTGGACATTCGCGTCCTTTAAGCGACGGGACAGATCCTTAAAGAGATTGTTATCCAGACCTGGGGTATATAGACAGATCAGAAAGAGCTGGGATGTAGAGTGAACCTGGTATTACCCTGGATGAAGTGGACGTGGGCTGCTGCATACATCGGCCCCTGTGGACGAGCAAGATCATCCACCAGACGTCGGCACGAGTCTTCACAGGGTGTCAAGATATAAATAGCTTCTACACTTGGATACTGTTGTCGCGGTTTCTCGATATTTTCGACGACTGTGCATCCAATGTTAATATTACGAATGTCTTGTGAAATTCATTGTTACCTGTCACCTACAAAAGAAAAAGAGTGTTAAGAACAGACTATATCAGCAGCTCATATCTTCTTACATTTTCCTCGAGAATGTCGTACATTTTACAAGCCGAGTTGAGGATTTTGAGGGCAAGACTGTCGCAAACGACGAGCTTCCATCGGCCACTAGGCTGGACGGACTTGATGATGTCCAGGAAACCTAGATGAACAGTCGCTTAGAAAGGACATCCCGAGATATTTACTGTTTATTATAGCTTGCGTACGTGTCCTGAGAATCTGGTCAATGCCTCGCGCGGTAGGTGCCTTAAGGGTGGACATGATGCAAGTGCAAAGAACAGTAAAAGGTACCTTTTTCAGCCAGAAGCGGTAATAGAATTAGACTTGCCTATTTCGGATTCGAGGGCTGAGTGCAGTACCCGATTGTGAAGTTTACGCTTTGTTGTCCAGAAGCTTCTGGGGTCCTGTCCTTTATAATACCATGACTCTACATTCTCTTGAAGACAATATCCATGTTTATAATGGTCTGCTTCATGTAGCATATAATTTTTATACCTAGATTTGTTTATCTAAATATAATAGCTGTTGTATCCTCATGCGTCGTGATTTTGTGGACTCGGATAAAACGTCCCTTGTTAAAGTAGCCTAACCTACTGCTTCTTTTGACATGCATGATCCTATTTGAGGTAAACAGGTCACTCGCATAGTGATCAGAGATATAAAATGGAAAATAAAATGACGAGATATATCAAATCAGACGCTGTGCGCCAATTTTTTTTTTTTTTTTCGTCAGCTTGTTTTTCGAGTCGGGCTCGCTTTTGTTCTACACGTATTAAAAAGGACACGCACCCGTTTCAAGTACGTCAACTTTTTTTTTATTATTATTGCGGCTCCCGTCCTCTTTTTAACTCGATCGGCCATCCACCAGATCCTGCCCATTTCTAGAATTGGACGTCCACGCCACTCCATACCGACGTCACTCAGCAGCTATAAAGCACAACACACACTACTTGTACAGATCTGTCCGTTACCTTTCATACAACCTTTCCAGTCTACTCGTACATCCAGCGGCGCGCGACTTTTATAAAGAGTTTCCACTCTCGTCTTGTTCTCGCTCTCCCGTTCAACTGACACCTTGTATACGACACCATTGAACCCTATTTGACGGAATGGAACAAATCGAACAAGCAGTAATCTACGCCCTGGATCCTAACGCCGATCCCAACATTAAAAGCCAGGTAAGACGAGAGGTTTCTCTTGGGCGGTTGGCAGTCTATGTGGTGTTGTCACTCGGCCGCTGAACGACAACTGCGGCTGGTTTGAAACTGAGACTGCTGGGCTGTCACGGTGACAAACGAGTCTTTACGCGTGCGGTGGAACGAGTGTGAGCACGTGTGGTCATACGGGCTGTGCTTGCTGCTGCTCTTTGCTGCGACACGCGGCATTCTTTTTTCGCTGCATGAATCTAAAATGACTCATCACTCTCCTGATACTGAACCTTCTTTAGGCGAGTGTGTACTGCGAACAAGTGAAAAACGCACCCGATGGCTGGCAGATGTGTTTGCAGCTTTTTATGAAGCAACCCAAGGCGTGAGTCAACATATGCGAATCCTGTTCTCCATCTCATCCTCTATTGTCTTATCTAGTGTTGCGGAAGCACGCTTCTTTTCTCTCCAGGTCCTAGAAAACACATTGCAGAATCAGTAAGTGAGAAAAGGGGAGGCACGTCAGAGGATGGCTTACATAATATGACTAGGTATGACACACTTGATGCCGGCGCAGTTGAATACATTCAGCAGACTATGATGGAATACCTTCGCCGGGAATTCGTTGATAACACGGCCTCGGCCTCTGAAGAATCATGTAAGTGAAAGGAGAGCGAACGAATCAGAACTGAGTATATCATGTCTAGTCATACGGAATAAGGCGGCACAATCGTTGACGCTTCTATTTACCCACGTATACCCCACCGTATGGCCCAACTTCTTCAAGGACATATTGGCCCTTGTTCAGACCCCTTCGGGCTCGAGCAACGAAAAAGCAGCCGATTTCTTTTTGCGACTGTGTATCAGTGTCGACGAAGAGATCGCACGACTCGACATTCCTCGCAACCGGCAGGAAGTCGTGCGCAACACCAACATCAAAGACCATATGCGTCTCGGTGATATTCAGCTGCTCGCTTCCGCCTGGTTTGAACTTTTGCAGGAATACCGTTCGCAGAAACCCGATATTGCCCAACTTGCCCTCAGAAATATCGGCAGCTACATTGCCTGGATGGATATCTCGCTTGTCGCCAACGATCACGTCATGAGTGCGCTCTACGAGTTATTGGGTGATCCCAACCTGCGTGATGCGGCTTGTGAATGCCTTGCTGATGTAAGCTATCCTCGTATGTGTCCTACATGACCTCACTCCAGTAAAATTAGATTGTCAGCAAGGGCATGCTTCCTCTGGACAAGCTGAATATGATTCAGATGCTCAATTTGACGGATACGCTCGGTCGCCTGGACTTGGTAAGTGGAAAGTGGGAAATGGGAAGAATAGAAGTATGATGCTCATGCCAGAATACTTCTAGTCGGATGCAGATTTTGCAGAGCATGCCGCCCGACTCGTCAATGTCTTGGGTATTGAGCTTTGCAAGATCTACTCGGATAACTCAATCCCTACCGAAGCCAAACGTAAGTAACGAGGTTCTTTTTTGTGTCGGTCTTTCTTATCCGGGTTCATAGTGGCCGCCTACTCTTTGATCGAGCAAGCCATTCCGTACCTGCTTAAGTTCTTGGCGGATGAATACGACGAGACATCCACGGCCGTTTTTGCCTTCGTGAACGATATGCTCAGCATTGTAAGTTGCGTGACATACAGTATGCTTATTACTAACGCCCTCTCGATAGTTCAAGAAGCAAAAGAAGAACATGCAGAGTTTCTCGCCCGGACAACAAGAGTTTTTGGCTTCGTTGCTCCGCGTAGTGATTCTCAAGATGAAGTACGATGACGAGACGGAGTGGGGCAACGAAGAAGATGAGCCAGAGGAAGAGGCACTGTTTATGGAACTTCGAAAGGTAAGAACAGAAAGGATGAACAACCCGGGGACTGATGGGTCTTGCTGGTACGATAGAATCTGCGAATTTTTGCAGACCATATCGCAGCGATCAACGAAGACCTCTACATTGGCTACGTCCACTCGATCGTCATGGAAACCTTGTCTAAATTCAAGGCGGGCGCTGAATTGGACTGGCGCGATGTCGAGCTGTGCCTGCACGTTCTTTTTACGTATGGCGAAGCCCTTCCCAAGGGTGCGATGCAGTTTGTCAAGCCCGACGAAACGACAACGCTGACAGCCTTGGGTGAAATGGTGTCAGAATCCATCGTCTCCAGTAAGTGATGCGATACCTTTTTGTCTTTTTCTTTCTAACGATGGTGCAGATATTTCGGGTTATGGCCATCCCTCCGCATCGCTGCAATTCTTTGAAAACATTGCACGCTACTGGCAATTCTTTGAATACCGCCCTGACCATTTACCGCAGGCTCTCGAAGCTTTCGTCGATGCGCGCGGCATGCACCATCCGCTCAAGCAGATTCGCTCGCGCTGCTGGTACCTGTTCCACCGATTTGTAAAGAACCTGCGATCCAAGATGGTGCCTTACGTCGAGACTATTCTCAACGCGATGGGTGACTTGCTGATCGTCCAGGCCGAAGTACCAGTGGAGTCGATCACAATGGACGGCATGCCGATCCCGGCCGCGTCAACGTTTGACAGCCAGCTCTACCTCTTTGAGACGGTCGGCATGCTGATCTCGATCGAAGACATTGATATGATGAAGCAGACCGACTACTTAAAGATCGTACTCGAGCCGTTGGTCGAAGGGATCCGCTCCACGCTTCAGCGCGGATACAACCCCGAGGACGAGCTTTACATGCTTCAGCTGCACCATTACATTATGGCAATCGGCAGCGTGGCCAAAGGTAAGCTGAATCGTGGCAGTTTTGATTTGTATTTACATATATGGTAGGCTTCCCCACCGTGCCGAAAGACCAGAACTGCGACAAGCCATGGGTGGTCGTGTTCAAGCAAGCAACCGAGATCATCTTGACTGTATTACAAACGTTTAGCCAGTTTGAGACCATTCGTGACGCGGCACGCTTCTCGTTTGCACGCTTCATTACCTGTCTTGGTTCCGAAGTTCTTCCGTACTTGCCTGCGCTAATCAACGGTCTGCTGAACGAGTGTCAGATCACGGAGCTTGTCGACTTTTTGCCGTTCATTGGCCTGATTGCGCATAAATTCAAGGTAAGGAGGAAAAAAAAAAAGCGAAACTCGGTATCTAAAGTGTCCCTTCGTAGCCAATGATTCACAACATCATGGACGAGCTACTGATCCCATTGATCAAGCGTGTCTTTGACTTTTTAAACACGTCGCCGTCGGGCACAGACGAAGCCGTATTGCTCGTCGACCTCCGAAAATCGTACATCAATTTCATCACGGGCCTTTTCAATTCGCAGCTCGAGAGCGTGCTCGTGAGCGAGCGCAACATGGGCTATCTCAACACCATCCTCCAAACCTTGATGCACTTTGCCAAAGACAACAATGATCCGACCGTCCAAAAAATGGCATTCGGTGTCTTTATGAAAATGGTGACGTCCTGGGGCAGTGGCGCCAACATTGCTGGCTTCAGCCAGTTTGTCTACAGTGAGCTTGTGCCTGCCACATTCACAGTCCCGACTCACGCTTCCTTTAACGTGGCTGACGGACAATCACTTTTGGTAAGTCAAACGAAAAAAA
>VAFG01000239.1:1212317-1252564 GCA_013461545.1 Syncephalastrum contaminatum
GGGTGCTGGCTGATGTGCGTGCACAGGACACACAGAGAGAGAAAAAAGGATGTGCACGCGCACAACAAGACTGATGTACCTTAAAAGAAATACACATCATCCGCAGTGACTCATTCAGTCTTCTTAAAGACTTCCTTCTTCCAATTTTCTTTTTCCTTTCTCCTTTTCTTTCTTTTTCTTTTCGATCGCACTCTCCAATTACAACAAACAGGTACTTTTATCATTCAAGAAAGACACAGACCCGTCAAGAGAAGAAGTTAAGGAACACGTCGGGTCTCTTGTTTTCGTCTCTTCGGCACCCCAGGCCAGCGCACGTACCCCCAAAAGATTAGCTCCTTTCCTACATATGTATGTGTGTATGTGTGTAAAGCACAGCACAGCACATAAACAATAAGATACATCTATACACATATAACACGCATCAATACACATCATCACAGCAGACAAGGACAGCAAAGAGAAAAGTAGAGTCAAGCTATCGAGCCGAAAAGTTGCCGGCGAGCCAACCAAAAAGCGATGACTATGGATTATACGGATTATGCCGCGGCCGGAGCACCTGTTGGAGGAGGATCTTGTTCCCCTTCGTCGATGGCTACTGGTGATATCTGTGGAGTCGTACGTAGTCACAACCGATCTTTTCTGCATCCGACTCTCAAAGTCAATTCGCTCCTGCCTCTTCAGCAAACACAACCACCACAACAACAAATACCAGCACTCCCCTCTTCCTCTTCTTCGCAGCAAAGTTGCTCGCAATCGCAGATGACTCAACCTCCCTCTGCGGACGAGTCGGCTACCAGCGGTGGTGCTAGTCCACCTATCGGAGATGACCACCCCATTTTGTCGCGTTCACTGCACCATTTAACACCCAACCAGGATTCCATCATGTCCGATTATTGGCACTCATCCTTCCTAACCGACCCTTTGCATACACCCGACCCTGACACCGACGTCAACCATTCTGAACGAGGCATTGCCGGCTTCGTCTCTAAGCTCTACCAGTATGGATGCCCCTTGATATCCTCCTTCTTTCTAATGGTTGTCGTTTTTTTCGATTTATTTTTTATGTTCTAGGAGCTTACAGGCCCCTGACGATGGCCAAAAATACGCGCGTTGGTGCAAACACGACGACAAGGATATGTTTATCATTGAGTGTATCCCAAGTAAGGAAACGTTCCTCCTTGTCTCGTTTTTTTTATATTTTATTTCCTCTTGCTCCTTACTCATCCGCTGTATTCCATTCTTTCACTTTTGCTTGCTTACAGAATTCACAGAGGTCGTCCTGCCCCGTTTGTTCAAGCACTGCAAATTTGCATCCTTTGTGCGCCAGCTGAATGTAAGACCCCACTTTTCACACACACACGGACATTCACACAAAAATACGCGTTTTTTACAAAAAATCTCACTTTTTTGGTCTCCTCCGCACCCCCCCTCCCCCGAATCCGCTTCTCTTTATAGATTTATGGTTTCCGGAGAGACACAGACGCAAGAAAAACCAAAGATACAAAGGACAAGGAGTCCTGCCGATGGTACCATCCCTACTTTCGGCCAAACCGTCGCGACCTCTTCCACCTGATACGACGGAAAGCTGCCAGGTATAGGCGAAAGCGTTCCAGGTTGGGCGACGACCCGGAGACCATCATCAACGTGGGTTCAGGAGACGAGTCTGAGAACGACGACCTACAACAGCCACAACTACAACCACAGCAACCATCAGCATCCCAACAGCAGCACTCGGAGCTGGATGACCGCCGTCGCTCGTCGTCCGTGTCGCCTGCCCAACCCGATCCGTTCCAGTCTCGTCCTTACCCAATCATGTATGACGACTGCGTCCAATCTTCCCACACTCCTTCCTCAGCCGATGCAGTCGCTGCTGCTGCCGTCGCGGCTGCTGCTGCTGCCGGAGGGTCTACGGTGCCCATGCAGCCCATGATGCCTGAAGCACCACAGCAACACACCCCTTCGCTATCCCATTCGCATCCTGATCCCCATCCACACCCTCACTCTCACTCTCACCCTCATCCTCATCCCCATCCCCATCCTCACCAGCAGCACCAGCACCAGCAACATCCACCACAGCCGCAGCCACAGCCGCAGCCACAACCACAACCACAGCAGCAACCTCAGCCCCCGCATTCGCAGCCAGAGCCATCTGATGCGAATGCTGACAGCTTCAACGACCCTCTGGCAGACTGGGTCTCACCCCACACGCAAGTGCTGGATCATCGGCAAGTCATGTTGCGCGAGCAGGATCTACGGGCCCAGATCCTCCACCTCAAGCAGGCCTACCAGAATATGAGCAAAATTTTTGACGCACAGATCAAGGGCGCCTATGAGTTAATTGATGCTCAGAGCAGACGTATACAGATGCTCGAAGCCGCCAAGGGTCATGATCCGGCCCACTCTTTTATGCCCAATTATGTCGAGACGCCCTATAATATGCAGCTCCCTCATCATCAGGCACAGCAGCAGCACCATCAACAGCAGCCTCAACAGCAGCCTCAACAGCAGCAGCAGCAACAGCAGCAGCAGCAGCAGCATACGCCACAGCATTCACAACAACAACCACCACAACAAGCACATGCAGGAGCAAGAGGCGATGCCTATACCCAGTTCTTACGTGCCAAGGCCGCTGGCCATCTTTATCCCGGACAGCCATCGCAGTATAAAATGAACGATCCTTCCTATGTCATGATGCATACTCAACAGCAACAGCAACAGCAACGTGATGATTATCATCATCTTTTGTTTTCGCCTGCTGCTGTAGAGACAAATCCAGTGACGAGCGCCGCAGCCGGTCATCCCTCTGCAGCGGCTGCGGCTGTCGCGGCCGCGGCGGCCGTTGCGGCTGCATCCAACATCAAGTTGGAGCAGCCTGATATGGGTCAGCGTATCAAAGAGGACCCGTCCGATCGCTGGTTCTTTCCTGCACGAAGTTATCCAGAGATCCCAGTTGATAATACCACGCCAGCCGAAGCAGCATTACAACAACGGCCGAACGAGATTGCGTATGGACTCACTGGACCTGCCGCGGGTCGGTATCATCCCGGTAGAATAATGTGATCCACGCATATACTATATCTTTCACTGATTCCTGAGTCATTCCTTCTTTATCTTCCCTTTTTTGCTATCCCTCAAGTACATTACTACACATATCTAAACTTATTCCATGTTTTTCTTGTAACGCTACAATGAATAAACACGGCAATCATCGTGTACCCTTTATCCAATGCGGGCGGGCTTAAACGCCTTCTATTTCTCCTGCACGTACTGTTCTTACATATCTATGTTTTGTGATTTCACAGATCATGTAAATCCACCAAAGCGCTACGACATTTTAGACACTGGTTCTGCTTTTTTTTTTTTCTCGAAGAATGCAAAGACGCTTTGCCTGTTCATTAAGGTATCATTTAAGAGCGCACAGACGATGGTCTTGAGCTTAAAAGAAGGTAAATAAACACGACACCAATACAAATAAAGCCCACAATCCTGAGAGCAGCACCCGAAAAAGTGTCCAGGCTGATAAACTGACGTATCATCCAGTCTGAATCCGCGATGACGACGTATCACGGCGTTTCCGATCTAGAACCTTGACGACGGGAACGAGTGTTTATTAGCTCTATAGAGCGCGGGGGAGAATGCATGAATGTTTTTTTCGCGAAATTTAACAAAGCAACAAGACAACTTTAGCTTATGTCTCAGTTGCTTGTTATTTCCGAAGAGGAAATATACGGGAACAAACATTGAAAGCAGACGCACAGGCGTCGATGCGAAATTTCATGTGCGGTAGCTCCTTGTCTCTTGGTATTCTTTCTTTTCTTGGTTTTGATCTCTTTGCTCAACCATCAATTGATATAACAACATGTCCGGTTACACATGGCAACCCGAGCCCCAACAGGATAATGGCGGTGAGGAAGGCAACAACAAACCGCTCATGTACGACCCGCCACTCGTGTTTGATCAGCAGCTGTTCACGAACGACACGTCCGACTACGAATTCTTGCTGCAGCAGCAAACGAATCAGCAGGACATCAACGCTTTGTTACGATGCATGGAGTTCCCTGATATCAACCAGAGCGACTTGTTTTCGAGTCCAAACAACACCAGTAGTAGCTCATTATCGCACCTATCGTCATCTGAGTCTCTGCAGCCACCTCAACACGACCACTTTAGCCAATATTGTGAATCGAATAGCGACTTGTATGATTTTGATCTACAGCAGCAGCAGCAGCAGCAGCAGCAGCAACAGCAACAACAGCAACAACAGCAACAACAAGCACAACCTTACTGCCCGCCACAACAATCGGATTTGTATCAGCAGCCTGACCTGTATCAGCAAGCGCAATTGCTTCAGCAACAATTTGAACAACAACAACCGCTTCCGGGCTCGCAGTTACTCCACGATACGATGAGCATGAGCAGCAGCTGTGGCAGCTCCAGCAACAGCTGTGGCGGCAGCTTTAGCCAGTTTGCCTCCTCAAGCAATGAGACACTCCCGTTCTCCAACATTCTGCACCGTGCCGCCCTTGAAATTCATGGCGACTTGATGAGTATGACGCAAAACTTTGCGCCCGAAGAACAGACCGCCCAGCGACGGCTCGTTCAATTTTCGCGCAAGTACCGACCCCAGGAAGGCAACCGACTGGGCATTGACTGCTATTTCCGGGCAGTCCAACAAGCTGAGCACCAGCGCCAGCGCATCCAGGAAAACATGGCAGCCGCGGCAGCGGTGGCAGCGGCAGCCGTTGCGCGCGGACCTACCGACCCCTATGCGCCACGCCCGCGGAAGCCCGCTCAATCTATTGTTGTGTCCTGCATCTACCGCCGGGACACGCACCAATTCTTTATCACGTCTGTCGACTGCATCGCTTTACTCGAGGTGCTGCTGGGTGTCTTTTTCTCGGTCGAAGAGAAGAACCGGATACGGCGCAATCTTGAGGGCTTCCGGCCCATGACGGTCAGCAAAAGTAAACCCGATTGCGCCGAGTTTTTCAAGACCATCATGGATTTCCCGCATCCCAAGCCGCGCAACATTGAGAAAGACGTCAAGGTGTTTGCATGGGATGTACTGCCCCAGGCGCTCAAAAAGATTGTGCGCAAATACACTCCTAGTGCCCAATGATGATGCGATTATTTGTTATATTTCTGTCGTTGTTTCCTAATTTACTTAACTCTATCCATGTCCACCTAACATATATACAAACATCACGAACTACATACACATCATACATAAGCTATCTATTTCGCTCCTGCTCGACATAGTTGTAGACAGTGGATTCATTTAATAAAGATTTTTGTATTTATCTACGTACTGCTCTGTGCTCACACGAAGCTTTTTATTCGTGCGACCTAGATCGCGATTCTACGTGACAGATGTTTCCTCCGCTCTGAAGGGTCAATGTCAATTTATCAACATTTTTAGCGTCAATTGGTAGGATCATGATATGCCACAGTTACGAACGAGCCACATTGAGGCGCATGGGTAGTGGTGGAGACCCCGGGAACCGCATGACGCCAGGTGATGAGCTCTTTTGGCAAGAGGACCTGGTCGTATAATACGCTTCTACATGTCTGGCGCCATATAATAGAAACGTAAATCGACTCAGCTTGCGAATGTGTAACAGCCCCGGCGCTTTCGCTGAGAGCTGTGTTCCCGTCTGCTTTTCAACATTTTAACCTAAATAGGCTGGCTTTGTTCATACCCGAATCTTGAAGCGTGTGAGTGTCCTAGACCGAGAATTATGTATATATGCACCTTTGTACTGGAAAAAAAAAGGCGCCAGAGAGCGCTGTGCATGGAAAGTCTCTCGTAACGCGAGATAATAATTGACACCGATTGCAATAGACTAGATGCAATATAAATATGTAGCAAAGCCATAACAGTATATGTGAATTATATATCATATGTATATGCTTAACAATACTGAATATGAGGCAGGTTACTCCATAGCATATATATAACTTAATGCAATGAGCCTGCTTTACACCCAGAGAGTTACAAATGCAAACATCGCTTTATCATAATCATGAAAGGAATCTATCAAACTGGAAAGGGTACGTATGTTAATATATACACGAGGAATTTACGCGGTAAAAAACGTCTGGTTCTTGAGGTTATCGAAATGGAGATTGGTGGCAGACAGAAGCTTATCACCAGAGGTACCGCGCACGATATGGCCAATGTATCCATCAGGGCGCACAATCACAGCCTGCACGGGCGCATGGTTGACCTCGTCCTTGAAAGCAGCATGACAGGGTGCCTGGTTGAGCTTGTCGAGCAAGAGACAGTCCTCGTAGGGTTTCATGGTAGCTGGAATGCTTTCGGATGGGGTTGTGGTTAGAACTGCCCAATGACCCACACACGCTGGCTTGGCCTTCTGCCAGTTTGCCAAAAAGTCAACGACCACCTCAGCCGATACGGCCAAGTCACCTGTGACGAGGAGGACCGAGTAGCCGTCGAGCCAGCCGACACGATCAAAGAGGCGGACCTTGCTGCGTGACTTATAGTGGACGACCTTGTAGTTGGGCGCACGCATACCCACCTCGAGCTTGGAAGCTGACTCCCCTGACTCGGCCTCGGGGCTGTTATAGTGAATACCAAACCCGGTCGTAAATGCGCGATGCTCTTGCACGACCTCGCAGTAGTCACGCTGAGTAGTGGACGACGACGAAAAAGGTGTGGCCGCGGCAGAGGCAACATCCTTGTCGACTTCCAGGACGTGCTTAGCAACGGCCTGTCGCTCTAAGGCGTAAGTGCTCAACAGCTTGCGATGGGCGTCGCCATGCTCCACCATCCTGATCTTCCATATCTAGAGAGCAAGTCAATACTTGTCGAGCGACATGCGTCTTTGTGCCTTACCAGGTTAAATACGTCACCAAAGCCAGTGTTGAGACCTTGCCCAAGGGTGGGGCTCTGCGAGTGGGCGGCGTCGCCACACAAAAACACACGATGAGCCATGGCATCCATGGCACTTGCACGCCGCTGACCCACCACATAGACCGACCAATACAAGATACCCAGAAATTCGAGACGGTGGGGCAGGAGGGCACGCTTTGCCTCACGTTGAATGTCCTCGAGCTGGATCTTGTTGCGGTTGAATTGTTCTTTGCGGATGGCCAGTTCGTTTTCATCAAAGTGGACAAACAAGCGGGTTAACCCGTTCTCCCGGGGAAACAAACTGACCGTCTTGGCGTGGTCGTTTTGAAGCATACTATTATAAAGGAAAATTGTAAGCTTCCGTGGAAACAACAAACAAACTCCCTTGTTGACTTACCATACATCCTTGCGTCCCTGAAAGTTTGTCCGAATGAGGGCATCGAGTACACCTGCGTGGGTCTCGGTTGTCTCGCCCTCATAGGCGATGCCGAGCTGGGCGCGGATATCACTGTGTGCACCATCGCAGGCTAGGAGATACTTGCATGCAATCAATTCTGTCCGCGCCGCCTCGTCACGCATGTGCATCACAGTCGCGCGGAGCGGATAGACGGTGTCCTCCGTAGCTTGGGCAACGTTAACGACTGTCGCGGGGCGCTCCACATTGACATCACTTTTTTGCGCAAGGCCACTTTCCAATGTAGATTCGGTGATATGCTGGCCCACGCACAAGAGGTACCTACGTATAACTTGGGTAAGATTTTGCCCCCCCTCTCAATGCTTCCACTTCTTTGATACTCACTGGTGTTTGGACTCCACCTTTTCGGGCACGAACGGCATACTCGACTTGTGCTGGCCATTGGTATAGGATGAGAGACGGTCTACCTTGACACCAGTCTTGAGCAGCTCGTCAGACAAACCGGCGCGGTCCAGCAGTTCTAGGGTACGGCCGTGGATCCAGTCGCCTCGGCCCCAGTGGTTCGGCTCGTACTCGATATCTGGATTAGAAAAGGACCAGGATGTATGAGTACAGCTTTTTAAAACAAAATGACTCCCACTTGCCAAAAATGCGAACGGTAAAGCCGGCTTGCACGATGAGATTGGCTGCGAGCAAACCAACGGGACCAGCACCGACAATGACAAAGTCGATTTTAATGTCAGCCGCTTTGGTAGCAGAACCTTCGTTACTGGTAGGCATTTGATAGAGGAAGGATGTATCAGAGGAAATAAAAGAAGAAATAGATACAGGATGATGTTTATGCGCCATCGCGCGTGCCTGTTTTATGGGGGACGGAGCTCATCTGAGCGGAGTCACTCGGGGCCACAGCAAAATAAAAAAGTGGTATGATTTTCTTTTCCGTTCATATAAATCCATCTGCAAAGTGACGAATGCGGAAATGGGGTGATTGTGATATTTGTGTATGTGTGTGTGTGTGTTAAGGGTTGTGAAAGTATGTATACGTGCGTGAATTGTATATGTGCGTTTAAAGCAAAAAGGATATACTATGTAACGTAAAAACAAAACGGAATAGAAGCAATATGAGAAAAATCATGCAGCTTTCTCATACTTCATGCTGCGATGGTATCTTTAGCTTTTGCAGAGCTTGAGTATGCCTGCTGTAGCTGACAGGAGCAAAGAGGTCGGCCAAGAGCGTCTCTGCACAAAAGAAGAGGAGTCGCCAGATATGAAAGACGGTGCCGACAAAGTGCCAAAATTGACGCACGGAGCCTCTTTCATCTTGGTAACCCTTGTCACGCGCGAGCGAGTGTAGCGCATCCAGCATGAGCACCACAAACGCGGCCAGGCCCGTCGCCGCAATATCTCTTTCTTCCCCATCCTCCTCCTCTTCGTCTTCAATGTCTTCTCTGTCCTTGATCGTGCCATAGGCATGATGCTGAGTAGGCATAGGAATCACGACGGAGTCCGTTTGCTGTTGTTGCGGAGATGTATGTTTGTCGCTGGCGAGCATATCGGACAATGACTGGTATTCTCCACCATCATCGGGAGTATTTTCTTGTTGGACGTCCTTGCCCTTATCTTCGAATTCAAAGATCGTGGAGGGTGAGCGTCCCTGGTTGGAGGGGGCGGTGCGGTACCAGTGGATCATCTCTGGAGACATCGTAAACCCAGTGTCGACGTTTTCGCAGATATCTTCTGCGAAATCGGGTCGGTGACCCTGTTCTTCCTGGATAGGGCAATTGTTTTGGTGATGATCGTCGCTATTGTCGTTGCGAACGGGCGCTTGCACGTGATGATGAACCACCGTTATCGCTTGATCTTCCAAGGACGACAATTGGGTTTGCAGCCGCTGTGGTTGATCCTGTGGCTGTTGCTGTTGTTGATGCTGTTGTTGATCCGATAGGTTGCCTGTCATCCATGTATTCTCGTCCATGATATCAGGTGCGCGTGCAGTGACCATCAATACGTCCCTGGTGTCGTCGTCTTCGTCGTCGTCTTCATCCTCATCTTCTTCGTCCTCCTCGTCATCATAATCGAACTGCATCTGCTCCACTTCATTGTCGTAAGGAGGTTGTTGAGGTTGCAACAAGGGTGTAAACATAAAGTCGTCACCGGCAAGAAGGACGGTGGGGTGGATGTGGGGTATCCCAAGCAGAATCTGCTGTGATTTGCTGTACATGCTGTGAAGGAGCCAGTTCTCGAGAAAGCTGTAGGCTGCCCTCCGCCGATATTCCGGGTAGTTTTGTCTCGCAAACTTTTGGCATGTTGCAATAAAGGTCCGATTTGCAATGTCCAGAATGTCGCTCGTTGCTTCATCCAATAAGTAATCGTCTTCGTCTTCGTCTTCGTCTTCCTCCTCGTCTTCCTCATCGATCGCGTCAGTGGGCAACAAGAAGGCGCGTGTTAGTGGTGGATTGGGATTGCTATAGTTCTCCGTGGCAGCTGCACTTGAGCTGCTACCAGCATGAGAGTTGGCCGTATGACTTGCGTCTGTTACCGAGGGACGTAAGAAGTAAGTGTGTCTGCCCAAGGGTGGATCGTGGGTGGAAGGAGGGTTTGTTGTCGTCAGTGAGGCAGTATTCGCAGTAGGGGTCGTGGTATCGTCGGCAAGCGAAAGCTCAGGCACAAGCTGATTGTCAATGAGAGGCTGAGGTTCTGGAATGGGCGAAGGCTGCTCGACGTTGGCCATGGCTCACAAGTGGAGTGAAGAATAAAAGGAGGACAACAGAAAAAAGGTGAGGGAAAAGGCCAGTCGTTGGGTGCGAAGCGAAAAAACCAGAGCGGGAAACGCCCTCACTCTCCACACACACTTTTTTTTTCTCAATCACACACTCTCACATCAACGTATCTGCAGCTTCTTTTTCTCTTTTTGCCTTGCTGCAACAGAAACAACACCGCCCCCCCCCCCTTTCTTTTCTCGTTTTTGCATGTTATTGTTCCGATCTTCTGGGTACGAAGTTCATCCTGTGCGTTGTCAATACCCACATGGAAGCGTTCACGCCATGTTACGGCGCCACTTGCTGCTCGAACGCGCCGTCCAGCCATTCGTCGGAAATCGCCCTAAAAGTAAACTTATGACTGTCGCCTATAAAAAAAAAAGGAGACAATTATGTGTGTCAGTCTGTCCGTCCGTCAATTAAAAACAGAGTAGGGTTGGACAAGAAAATAGAGCAAGTGCTCCGTTCTATCATACTGCATGCAGTGTTTTGCAGCACAAAGCCTTTTATTGTTTTCTTCTTACGCAAGCCCGTCAAATACAGCAAACTTTGACAGCCCAAGTCCATCCTATCACAGAAGCATCGTTCAAGTTGGGTCTATCGGGAGCTCTGTGAGGCGGCATTTCCTTTATCGTCGTCACCATAGCTCTCCACTACCACGCTCCGTTCTGCTTTCGGCCGGCACCGGCGGCGTTCCCTCATGGAATCAGCTCTGATTGACACATGGATATTACCACCGGGAAAAGTGGACCCACGCTCCTGTATACCATTGCTGCTGTCAGAAAGTCATTGATAGCTGTATCACGTGTAGTCGCTCATATTCTGCTTTCTTTTGGTATCTGAGTCGGGTAATATCGTTTGTGAGGCAGGCGTACAAGTACCGCGCGCCTTGTCGCGGTTTTACAAAATGCTGAGCAAGGAGCGCCTATAACCAAAATACCTTCCATTTTCTTCTTAATGCCAGACGCGCATCGTGATATCGCTCGGCTTCTTTTAGGAGTATAGAGCCCTGGGCTTTTGTTCAGTCAGTTATCATCAGGTACCGGTGATGGTTGCATTTGGCTAATCGCTCTGGAAGCACCTAGTTAACATCCATGTGTCTCCTTTCTGCCTGTGGTCAATAATTTAGGAACAGGTGACCGTAAAAACATAACAGATAAGCCATAGTATTTTAGTATGTCAATATCAAGTCATGTTTAGATGTTGTCGCTGGTACCAACTCTTGCCTTAGGTGTGTTTCTCTTGCTCTAGGTAGGGGAGGCACTAAGAGCGGCATACACCAGCAAATCACAACACATTCCACTTTTTCTAAGAGCTGATGTAGCGATGACAAATATACAAACATACTCTTCTTGGTGGCCCTTTTCATGAACAGAAGTCATCTTTTTACAGAACCGAATACTGGTGACAGATGGGCTGAGATGGTCCAATTCGACGTACTCAGAACCTCGAATATCTGATGGCAATTCCCTTGTATTTTATACAGTAGAAACAGCATTGGTTGCCCCGAATCGTTCATTTTGCGACGCCCTTACGTATTTTCGTTTATTCACAGTGTACATATGAAAAATCACGAACTGCGATCCGCTTCTCTCTCAGCGGGCATTGTAGCGGGCTTGCAGGTCATGTTTCACCCGTCAAACAAAAGAGGGAGCAGCAGACAGGGTCCTTAGGACATGTCTACGAGGTAATTTCGGAATCTTTTAGTCCCTGCCTAGAAATGAATGGTGGGGTTCTCATCAAGGCAACTCCGTTGCTGGAATAAAGCAGCTCAATATTGACCGGTTCAATTGTATCACAACTGCTCACAAGTCTGACAGGGCTTAGTGGGAACAAGGTGCTGCCCTAGCCACCTTTTTTGTATCATATGTACCCGCTGTGCTATTTATACATATCTTAAGAACTTAAATCATACCTTATTCCAATCGCTGCTGTTCGAACTTATCCAACTCCTACTCGATAGGGTGACATCAGTCCCTCTCTATTTTTTTTTCGTGTCAAAGGCAATCAATTATACCCGTGAAATACTTTTGGGAAGTAATTTGACCAGGGAGAGCTTCCCAGTAACAGCATCCACGCGAGCTGTATTTAAAGACAGAATATATGCTGTAAACACGATTGATACTTGTATGACCGATAACATCTATATATGATGTCCCGTGGAGATGAGCGTATGAAGACATAAGTATCGCTAAAAGCGAAAGGCTGAGAATCTTGCGCTACAGATATGGCTTGCGGTCTCGCCTTTCCTGTTCCACAGCTCTTATCACATGCGCATTTTGCATGTTTTCTCATTTCTCTAAACACTCGTGCTATATATTTTTCGACACTGTTTTATAGCGCCCACTCACCCTTAAACAGGTTAACTTTCTGATATTAATCAAATGATATCACGGCTTTTTCTAATGACAGGGCAAAAAATAAAAAGAAAAATAGCTAAAACTGCTGCTGTGTGTGACATAAAAAAACTTTCAGGAGGCTCTGTGACACAAACTGAAGAGTTGCGCCCTCAGATGCTTTCATTATAAAAACTGGGCAGTGCTCTGTCTTTCTTCCAGTTTCCTTTTCCACAAATATGCTACGACGCGGTCGGTGGCAATGCTTATTGCTAGTACTGGCAACGGTTGTCCATTTAGCACAGGCTGATCTTCCTGGTCCTCGGTGGTCACAAGGTACTTGATCCTCAACGAGTTGCCTTCAGATATTTTAGTAACAAAACGATCTCGCGAATTCTCTTGCTTAGGCTGTATAACTGTGAAACAAATCGTTTATTGCTATGGTGGAACTGCTGGCAGTTACAGCGACGGCACACCTCATATCTATAATGATATGTATAAATTGGATTTTACGTCAACACTGGACGTTTCGGACCTTTCCGCTTCTTGGAAATCTGTCAACATTTCCTCCCAGCCTAACAACCCTGGATACAACTGGGAGATGGCCATCGCTGCCAGTCAGGAATTAGGTGTACTTGTCATGGACGGTGGCTCGGGACGACAGGATGGCGTTCCTCTCACGAATCAAACTATGATATATTACACCGCCAACGGTACATGGGAAGCCATTCCCAACGACGTCAGCCCACTTCAGATGTACGTGTAGAATGAAGACTTTAGTTAGATAACGGCGATTGACTTTTTTCTGTGTAGGCATCAAGAGCCGATGGTGACAGTGAATGGCACCAAGATGTACCGCTGGTCTGGTTTTGCGTACGTTATTCCTTTTCCATTTCAAAATGTGTCCTTTGTAACTCATTCCTTGCAGGAAAATGCAATTAGGCGTACCACAGCCGAAAAATGGCACTATATGGGCGGATAATAGAATGTTTGTTTTGGATTTGCTGGTAAGACTGCATGTTACTTGCTTTCGTGCCATTACTTATAATAATACTATATCTCAATAACACGTAGACGAAATCATGGAGCGCAATCTCGCCGCAAAACGTCGGTAATATCCCAATTCGTACGGGTCATTCAGCCACCTTGAGCCCGGACGGTAACTCCATCTACTACTTTGGAGGACTCGACATGGTTCCAGTAACAGATGCGTCTGGAGCAACAACGTACCAAACTCCCGTTGCCAATATGTTGGATGTTCTTGTCTATAACACTATTACGACGCAGTTTCAAACTGTGAGAGGCACGGGCGACAAGCCAACCAATCGAACACTTGCAACCACAACATTGAGTATGTAAGACAAAATCGAATCGCGCCATATACTTAATAATGCGTGATAGTGCCTAACAACCAAATTCTGCTATTTGGTGGCGCTTTGAGTGAGTACAGTGCTTTGGATAGCATTATTTTAACCTGTGCGAGATTAGCAAATGCTCTAACAAATACTTCGATATAGATACGACTCTGCAGCCAGTAGACGATGCGGTGTATGTTATTACTGTCGATACTTCGAGCAGCACTCCTGCATTTCTGTTTAAACAGCAGACTCTTCCGAAAGATGGTGCTGTAGACGTTACGACCCGGTGGGGTCACTCGAGTAAGGGAAAAAGATAAACATGACGAATTGCACTTGCTAACAAACTCATTTCCAAGGTGTTCGCGTCAACGCAGATTCCGGTGACAGCTACGTGGTGATCTTGATGGGCAAAGGCCCTACGGTTTATAATGATTTCCATATTTTAAATACGCAAGACCTCAGTTGGGAAGGCCGCTACTTTACTGCGGCTAGTCCGACCCTGTCCAGTGGCGATTACAGCCATAGTCTCTCTGGTGGCGCTATTGCTGGTATCGTCGTCGGTGCCGTTGCTGGAGTAAGACCTTAATAGATCGATGGTGTTTCACACACTGACATAATGACTAGGCGGCCATTTTTGCCGGCTTACTTGCTTTCTGCTGTATTCGGCGGAAGAGACACCAAAAATACAGTGCCGCAGACCAAAAGCATCCTGACGAACTCGATGCTGAGCCGATACAGACCTCTTACCCCCCACCATCCTATCCTGGCTCGCCCCCTGTAACGCCTGTGCGCGTCACCATGACACCTGTTGTGAAACCGGATGCGGCGCAGTAAAGAGAATGGAGATACCCAGCGCGAGGATTATGTATCCTGACAGCATTTCATACAAACTTAAACACATACACATCATCTATTCCTCTCGCGTGTCTCTTATTGTCAAACATGCTACGTTAGCAACTAGACATTTGCTTTTTTCCATGTGCTTTTATGTGACGAATGGATATCGTTTTACTACCTATGGCATATATATCTATGGTATGTCTCGTAATAGTGGCGATTGGCACCTCGGATTTTCCAGTCTGTGCTCGTAGAAGCGGTTACCAAAGGAAGCAATTTGGCGACAGAACCAGTATAAGCAACATATCAGAGGATAGCTTTTACGTTATGCATCATCTGTTTTTTACTTTGGCGGGCCTCATCCTCGTACCCGTGTATGCTCTTCACCACTTGTGCAAACAGCTTTAGCTTTCTATAAGCAGCTGACATGATGACCGTGCCTTTGATTTCTTTCTCTATTGCTAACCAGTATGGCAGCCAGAAAGCGGTGATGGTAATTCGCGCATGGGAGATGTGATGGGTTCCATGGTATGATATGTCCGCATGACTGCCCTAGTGGGAGTTCGCCAGACTCTGACATACTAATGTTTAGCTGTCTTGATGTCAATGTCTCAGCATTGCTCAGTGGGAAAGCTTATCAGGCCAGATAGGAAAAATCCAGTATATTATGATTAAAACCAATTCTGTGAAAGCATTACCATTTTCTGACTGTGAGATTGAACGCATGGCTGAGCTCGAGAGACGAAAAAAGACCCGTCGTGAAGATCAGCCCCGGCTGAGTTATAGACCCAGTTTTTGCGATAGGATTAAGTGTATACGTCTTGCTCATTTCCGCGGCTCTATGGTGTGGCTTCGTTAAACAATATATACACCAGCGTAACATATTTTCTGCTCAGATCTCACGTCTCCCCGAGCTTTCGAGAGAAATTGAATTATTCAACGTGCGTTATGACCAGAGAGCGGATCCACGCCGTTATTTTCTGCAAAAGGATCAGTGTTACACGTAAAAGGTTTTGTGACACTCTAAAGAGGCTAGCGTCAGTTCTAAGATTATTCAAACATTCTACAAGCACAAACGGAGGAGCGTGCTCTCTTTTTAGCTTTCTTTTTTCCACAAAAATGCTCGAAAGTGCTTTGCTGCGTTTCGGGTTGCCGCTGCTGGCGCTGGCAGTGAACCATGCGTATGCTACTATGCCTGTGGCGCGCTGGTCGCAAGGTATGTAACACAGATGAGCGAAGGATTCTGTACACGATTTAATTGTCTCGTTTATCAGGTTGCGCTTTGGTGGATACAACAATTTACTGTTACGGTGGCAGTGGAGGCACATACAGTGACGGCTCACCTCATATCTTTGACGACATGTATTCCCTCGACCTCATGTCCACCGTCACAACATCGAACCTCGCCAGTTCCTGGAACGCAGTCAACATGACGTCGAACACTTCAAACACTCAACCAAGCTACAACTGGGAGATGGCCATCGCTTCAAGTACCGAACAGGGAGTTTTTGTCATGGATGGTGGCTCAGGACGACAGAATGGTCAGCCTCTCGATCACCAGACCTGGATATACCATCCAAGCAACAATAGCTGGGAGTACGCTGACAATACAGCCAGCAAATACCAGATGTATGAAGCTGCACAACATTCTGGCCAGAATCCTTGCTTAACTTTTTTGATTTTACCCAGGCACCAGGAGCCAATGGTGACAGTAAACGGAACTAAAATGTACCGATGGGGTGGCTTTGCGTAAGTGCCTTCATAACACGATATCAGTTCTGACATCCCTATACAGACAAATGCAAGCAGGTGTACCAAATCCGAATAATGGGAGTGTATGGGTAGACGACAGAATGTTCATTTTTGATTTGCTGGTAATACTTTCACTTCTCTAATTTAATGCTTAGCTAAACCGTAATTAATAGTCAAAATCATGGAGTGTGGTGGCTCCACAGGCTGCTGCCAATTTCCCCTTACGTACAGGACATTCTGCAACACTCAGCCCTGACGGGAACTCTATTTATTACTTTGGTGGCCTTCTAGTCAACCAAAATGCAAACGGAACAATCCAAGTGCCGGCCGCCGATATGTCGAATGTCCTTGTATACAATACGATCACCACAAATTTCAAGCTCATAAGAGGCACAGGAGACAAGCCTTCAGATCGCACTCTTCACACCACGACCTTGAGTATGTAAAGATGTGGTATTACGTGCAAAGACTCACTATCACAAATCTATTAGTGCCTGGAAATGGGATCTTATTGTTCGGCGGAGCAATTCGTACGTCGAAAGTTCCTTGCAATTCTGCTCTTACTTCCTTTCTAAGAAAACGGATCAACTAACACTGCCTAATTAGCCCAGTCTATGTCACCAGTAGTCATGGATCCAGTATATGTCATTACTGTTAATGACGACAATCCTGACTCGCCTACGTTCACATTCAAGCAGCAAGAAATTCCGAAAGATGGAGCCGTAAACGTCGTCCAGCGATGGGGTCACTCAAGTAAGAAACAAAGCCATAGGGGTGCGTGATCTAAATGAGAGCGCCCTCGAATTACACAGGTCTTCTTGTTACAGACAAGCAAAATAATAGCTATGTCTTCATTCTCATGGGCCGAGGCGCAGACAACAGCCCGCAAATCGACTTCCACATCCTAAGCACTGCAAATTACACATGGATGGGACCTAAGTTCTCTCTGGCATCGCCTGCCGTGAATGATAATAGTGATGGTCTTTCGGGCGGCGCGATTGCTGGTATCGTTGTTGGTGTCGTTGTTGGCGTAAGTCTTGGTCAAAAAAGAGGTGGTAGAACCAGAATGACTGACGCATAGCTTTATGACAGGCCGCGATCATTGCAGGTTTAATTGCATTCTGCTGTATCCGACGACGACGACAACAACAGTACAGCGCTGCGAACCAGAGTTTCCCTGCATACGATTCTGCGGAAGCACGATCGTCGCAGCCGCCTCCTTCGTATGCTGGTGAGTATCCTGGTGATGCTTCTGTCGTTACAAGCAAGCCGGACGCTCCTACATCGGCTACGGGGAGGATTGCAATGACGCCAGTAGTAAAACCTGACGGCGCATAGTAGAGCGAAGTGCAAAATATTACGTCTCCGTATTTTGCTATTGATTGATCACGCAATATATCTATGGTGTTGAAGCAGACATTTGCACGCCCATACCTTAATAAAATATTAATTAAGCTACGTTCCATCCTAAAGATTTCTCCTGCTTATAGTTCTGACCCTGTTGGAAAATTTGTACCTAAAATAGATCGGCCGTCGCGGGCTCAGCAAACTTTGATGATCTCGGATGTGAGGCTCGATGTAGTACAAAGCACGTTTGTTCTCTCTGCCCTGACTTTTATTGACCAGTGGCTTAAGCATGTATAATGCTGTTGCTTGGGTAAAAGCCGAGACACTGATCATTGTCAATATTTTCAGCAGCAAACACATGACATAATGAATAGGAATTCGGGCTTTCAACCGTTCGTTCCAGAATATAGTTAGAATGAGTGAGCTTGCCTTTGTCGGTACTGTGACACTTTCAGTGGCGGCGACGTGCGTGTCGGATGCTAACAGATGGCCCAAACCTTCTAGTTTCTTCTACAACTACGTATATATTAGGGCTGAGCTTAAGACATTCCCACCTATAATGCAAACATAGTTAAAACGTCTCCGTTAACTTGTGAAAGAAATTATGAGAGGATAGCATGCCGAAACGAAGGCTCCTCATTATTATAAGACGTACATATATTTGACCACACTTAAGTATAGCGGGTAGTCATTTTTCTGTATATGGAATAAGAGCGAGAAAGGACGTAAAATGGAAGATGAACACCAGCAAGCCTATTTCGTTGTTACGCACGGTAAGGTTAGCGGGTTCGTACTGTCCCACGTCAGATATCCCTGCTTCATAATCAGATGGATGCAGTAGTGCAACATACACACGCAACTTCAATCATAGGAAGGTTTAGAAAAAGTTGAGAATAGGATGTCCAAACATTCAGTACGTACTACTCATTAGTACCTGTCATTGGAATATCACAATATCAGTCGATTGTCAAAAACCGGCACCCTGTAATACTAGGTAGACGAAAACCAGTAAATTAATGCTTCATTTTTCAAATAGCTTACTTACAGCAGAAGCTCATATATAAAGTGCAACTGCTATCGCTTTATATGGAGGACGATAGCAAGAAACTGCGGAACTCAGAGCTGCTACCGACTTTTATAGAGAGACTTACTACTGAATACAAGTCACTTGCTGGGTGATTAGGTACACAAATATATCAATGTGCGGAATGATAATGACACCTACAGCATACACAATAGTACAACGACCTATAGTCGTATTGATGACTTCTGAAAGTTATCAATAAGGAGTATTTTGAGCTGAGCTTTCCGCAAAGAACCGTGACATGCACCCGCTACAAGTTCAGCATACAGCTTGACGGTGACACGAGCCTTTGTATAATACATAGTGTTACGGGAGCTCGAGCTTCGTTTTCACCTAATGCTTCTTTCTGTCATCTACCAGATGCGATACGACGAAGCTCAAGCTAATTACTGTGCGACTATACACAAACGCCAATAATAGTAATGAAACAGTACATCTGAGATGATGCATGCGCGCCGCTTCGATGAAATGTAACGTTCCATGTGCATTCGGCTGAAAACCTTCCTCTCTTGTGATACATACATATATAAATGTTGCTTTGAGAATAAAATCTTTCTTAAATACTGCGCATATCATATCGCGTTTTACTTTTTGAATGTATAGAATGCTAGCATTGGTTGGGTTATTAATGGCACTTGCAGCGACTTTTGCCACAACGTTCGCTAACACGGTACCTGTACGAAGATTTGGGCAAGGTAGAAAACATGAAAGGGAGGTAACGGCTAACATATTTACTTGTACTCCCCCACCCCACACGTAAATAACTTAGGATGTGGCCTACTTTACCGCGATATCTACTGCTTTGGTGGTGGAAACCGCTCCACACCGACATATACTTTCAGTGATTTCTATAAACTAGATCTGACGACGAAGCTCAAAATCTCCAGACTCGATCACTCTTGGGAAACTGTGAGTTATCAAGGCAAGATTAAGCCGGAGGCCAACACAGAAATGGGTGTAGCCACCAGCAACGACCAAGGCGTTCTCATTTTTGATGGAGGAAGAGGCGCGCTCGATGGCACTCCTCTCACACACTCGACGATGGTGTTCAGGCCCAGTACCAGCACCTGGCAGGCAGTCGAAAACAATGCTAGCAAGATTCAGATGTATGTCTACGAAGAAAGATTAGATTCACGCGGTAAATTTATGACCCCCTTTTACAGGTATGGGTTTCCGCTCATGGTAATTGGAGATACAGCATACCGCTGGGGTGGACATGGGTAAATAAGATACGAACATACGTACACTAAAACAATTACAGTTAACTGTTCATAACCGGCCTAATTTTAAGAGCGCAAGAAGCTGTTAGAAGCAATAGCACATTATATCCGGATGGCCGAATGTTCACACTCAATATGACGGTAAAATTGCCTATATGACTTATATTGATGCTTTATATTTTATGTTACTATTCTATTCCCAGACTATGTATTGGACTGCTTTCATGCCCTACAACAACATTGAACCCATACGATACGGCCACTCCGCTACCTTGAGCCCGGACGGAAACTCTATCTACTACTTTGGTGGCGTATCACTTAATTATTTTTCTCTCCCTAATACCTCCTTGGCAATGAACATCACTGTTGTGGATATCAAGGACATTCTTGTCTATGACACAAGATTAACGGCTTTCCTGACTGTTAGAGCTGATGGTGAAGCTCCATCAAATCGGATGTATCATACAACAACACTATGTAAGTATGACCCTGACGTCCTAAAACGAATCGACTAATTATATTTTGTGACAAAGTGTCTAACCACACAATTATATTATATGGTGGCGCAGACAGTAAGTTGTGAAAAATCAAACGACTGCTACACATGTCAATGCTCAAAATGAATATGCAGATATCACGAATGAACCTGTAAATGACTATTTCTACAGAATAACCGTTAATGCAAGTGACAACAGTAGCCCTCCTGCATTTGAGTTCCATCAACGACAGCTTCCTGATGGTAATGCAGCTGCTTATGCAAGATATGGCCACTCGAGTAAGACCTATTATCGAAACCCCTCGCAAAGCAGAGTAAATAAGCTAATATATGAATGATTCACTAAAGGTATCCTCGTCGACGATCGCTATCTATTTATTATGATGGGTCGAAATGGCAGCACGACTGAAAGTCAATTAAATGACTATCGTATCCTGGATACTAAAAATTGGAGCTGGTCACAAGAGTATACCCCAGCGAACTACACAGACGATGAAAACGACGATACCACTGATAAAGAATATCCCACCCTCGACGGCGGCAAAATTGCAGGTATCGTAGTTGGTGCCGTTTGTGGAGTAAGTATTAGGCGTCTATGTAAAATTTTATAATTCATAAATTCATAAATTCATAAAATGTATAACTCGGTAGGCCGCCATTATAATGTGCTTGATCGCATTCTTTGTAATCCGTCGAAGGAAACAGCAGCGCTTTGGAGAAGCGACAGAGCGCGATATTTACGACCACCGGCAGCAGCTCGATATGAGTTTTAGTCGACCATCATTGCTTCCTCCACCTTACGCGAGCGGAACTTTATCCTTTGTTGGAGATGCACAGTCGGTTAACAAACCTGACGACTCACGCCGTACTACACTTACACTCGTGAAGCCCGACGGTGTATAGGTCGTCCGCCTTTGAAGATTTTCGTTTTGCGGTTCTAATTGCCTCTTCACGACATAGTTTCGTAATATTTATGATGCGCTTTTAATATGTTTACCGCCCATAGCTGTACGATATATGATCCATAATACGTGCTTAGCATTGACCTAAGATGTATGAGCTTGCACCACTTGTACTTAATGTACATAATGTACATAAAATGTTCATTTGCTAGTAGTATTTGCAGCTATAAACAAATATTTCCGCCATCTTACATTGCTTTCCTAGAAATAGTATCAGCTCGAGACCGGTGAAAGAACATATCAGAAACTGGCAGCAAACTAAATAAAGCAAATCATCTGATGTGCCCGGTAATGGGATTAGTATAACAAGCGCGAAAGGAGTCTTCTCCTTCTAAAGGTGGCGCAGGTGAAGCAAAAATAACATTATCGTGTGCTTGTATCATATTGTTTCTGCATGAAGGCGCACACTCTATGATTTATAGCGATTGCGCAAGTGAAGTTTCAATATCAATATCCCGGTCCTCTAAACACTGATGAGGTATAATAGAATGAGAAATATTAGCCTTAACATGTGTCCTGATTACAAAGAAAATAGAATTTTCTGTTTAAAGTGAACTCTTGGTGCGAGAGAAAGGAGCTGCGTAGGGCAAATCCACTATTCAAAGTCAGTTGCCTCGTACAGAGTACAAGGTACACAAAGGGGCGCCCTTCGTAGCAGCCCATTTTTCTTCCTCTTCTTCATGAAAAATACCTTTTGTATGCTTTTTGTTGTCGCGGCTACTTTGTGGGCTCCACTAGTTGTCGCTGTGACAACATCCGCGCGCTATGGAGGAGGTAAATTTAAGATATAACGAAAAGAAAATGATATGCTTACAAAAACAATTTTTGTTGTACTGTACTTTAGGGTGTGTCTTGCTCGGATCAAAAATCTACTGCTACGGTGGAGGGACGTTCGTAAACGGACAGCAGCGTGCGAGCACAATGGATGACTTCACTTTCCTGGAGACGAATCGATCTTTTACAGTCAGTGAAGCAGGTGCTTCATGGGTCACCCCCAACAAATCAGTCGGTGAAGTTCAACCCGGGCCGAATTTTATGTTCGTCATGGTTGCCATACCTGAGTCAAACAAATTCATCATGAATGGAGGTCTCGGCAATAATAGTCAACTAGCCATGCAGTACCCTATGGTCGAATATGATGCAGACCAGAACTCATGGAAATCGCTTTCTCTTGATTATCTTGTACAAACGTAAACTATCCAGTTGCTCAGCCTCTTCCAGAAAAAGAAAGTCAGACACCGATTAACCATTTTATTATTAGGCGGAGCCACACTGCTGTCATGGTCAACACTACGACCATGATCGTATGGGGAGGCTACAGGTATGTCTAATGAGCAAATATAAATGTAGTGCCTAACACTGATATTGTATGAAAGCAATAAATGGACCGGATACAACGGTACGATTTATCCTTCTACACCGCATATCTGGAACGTACAGGTAGGTAATCATAGTGCTTTATGACAGATCCGAATTAAATCGTTTTTGCATATGTAGTCGGAGTCTTTTCATGATGGACCTGATATCCCGGCTGGCGTTTTGCACCCGAGACATCAACACGCGGGCGTGCTCGGTCCAGATGGAAAAACGATATACTATATCGGTGGTATCAAAGAGAATAGTAACGTTGTCAACAACACGGTACAATACAGCGACGCCGCGGCCTTGATGACAGATATCATTACATTTGATACCTCCACGCTTACATGGCGACTTCGAAACCCGACGGGCACCATACCTTCAACACGGCGCCTGCACACTTTAACACTATGTAAAGTATCAATTACTGTTGACAACCTTTCTGATTTCCAACTCTGGACATCTCTTATAGTACCTAATTCAAGCAAGATTCTTATGTATGGCGGCGTCGGCATTAGTACGGAAACATATTGACTCTCTGCTCAAACTTTCCTAACTTCATCTGTCTATTTTAGATAGCAGCACTGCTGTCGGCGATGTCTGCTACATTCTTGACCTAGACGACAATACATGGCAGAAAGTAACATTCAGTGACAGCAATGATCTTGGACCACGTTATGGGCATTCGGGTAGGCAAGAAAAGTCATTTGCTGGCGCTCTCTGATGATTTTTCTATGTGACAGCTGTCTTGGTGAAGAATAGCCTTTTCATTCTTTTCGGAGTGAATAGTCAAGGTGCCACCACCAGCGATTTCGGGATCATCAACACCAGCAACCTCAGCTGGGTTAATCAGTATGGAGGCTTAATGTCCGATGATCCTGACAATAGCCAGGAGGGTACGAGCCTATCTGGAGGTGCCATTGCTGGCATTGTCGTAGGCTGTGTTGCAGGTGTACGTTTTTGCTAACAAAGATTATAAGAAATTACTTAGCTGAATTTGCTTTGGATCTTGATAGGCCGCTCTTCTTTCTGGCCTGTGTGCACTATGCTTCATCCGACGTAAAAACAAGAGCAAATATATACAAGGCCGCGAGAATAAGGATGGCATAACGATGATGGACGGCTCCAATTCATCGACAGGTGCGCCGCCACGCTATGACTTTCATCAGCAGGGTAAGATACTTGACGTCTCATCTGCAACACCGCTCAATTTTGGTAGATAAACCAGACGGGGCCGGAGCTCGGCTCACTCTCCAGCCTGTCGTCAAACCCGATGGCGCATAGTACATTTAAATCCGCATATTTGTTAAATCATCCCTTTTACTAACTTAGCACTTGACTTGTAACAGTAATTGCTTTTCATTTCTCGCATATTATGTATAATAACTAATACCATGGTATGGCAACATCTGCTTCAATGCGTGAATAGCGAATCAGGTCTACAAAGTCATAAGAACTTACAAAGTCACACAAGCTATAACTTCAGTCCAATCTAAGAGAGAACCTGAGTGCGACCGGTTGTCCTTTTGTAGATGAGCATGTCGCACAGCTGGAAGTGACCATCTACGTATAATCTGCCACTGGTAATCGTCGCACTCAGCCTCAGAACACACGTCTTTTTCCCTCGACCCCGAGGAACTTCTTTCACTCTTTCCTTTTCTTATCTTTATCCTTACGTGCATGTTGCTCTTCCCTCGCCTGCTGGTCCTAGCTGTATGCATGTGCCATTGGGCGCTCATAGTCCAAGCAGTATCAGTGTCATCCCGTTATGCTGGAGGTGAGTACTAGTACTATTTTGAACTCGATCATGCCGTCCTACTTTTATCCCCTAATTTTTTTGAACTGTTAAGGTTGCGCCGCTCTGGGCACTCGACTATATTGCTACGGGGGTGGTACATATGTTACAGAGCAGAGCTGGCCGTCCACTCTCAATGACTTCTTCTATCTTGATACGGCTAACGATATTACCGTTAGCGATGCTGGTTCATCCTGGCAGACTGTCACCGTCTCTGGGGGTTATCAGGCACCACCGAACTTCCTATTTTCTATTGTGGCTGTTCCCAAGTCAAACTCCTTCGTTTTGAATGGTGGATTAGGATACAACAACCAGACCGCCCTGGAGGATCAGACGGTTTCTTTTAGCGCGAGCAATAGCGAGTGGTCCCCAATCGCATCCAACATGCTCCAAGTGTAAGTCGCCACCACGGATGTATAACGTGACATATCGAACTACATACGTACTCATCAGGATAAATTTCGTCTGTAATGTGACATGTGTAGACGTCAGTCATCAATGGTACTTGTGGGTGACTCTCACATATATATATGGGGTGGCAACAGGTACCTCTACTTCCTTTTGCGACCTTCTGTTATCTAAGAAGGTTTCACAAATTACAAGTGACCAATACACAGGCAATCATAACGGACAAGCCTATCCTATTGAACTTTACATTCTCGATTACACCGTAAGCTGGGACCTCTTCCGTTTTCCGAATGTTCTAATCATCCCTTTGTTAAACATCCAAACGGTCTACTAAGACGGGACAATGGAGTAATGGTTCCCAACCTCAGAGTTCCATACTTGCACGCCTCGAGCATTCAGGGTCTCTCGGCAATGATGGTGAAACTATCTACTACATTGGTGGACTTGCTGTAGAGCCCTACCTTGACGCCAACATGACCACCCAATACAATATGTCTGATGTATCCATGATGAATATTCTGACCTATAGCACCTCAACTGCTACATGGCAAGTTCATAGCGCATCAGGCGTGGCCCCTACCCCGAGACGCCTGCATACAGGAACATCTAGTAAGTCAAATCTCTCTGTTCGATATAAGTCTGAGACCGAGATTATGTATAGTCGCAGGAACAGATCTCATTCTCATATATGGAGGTGCAGATACAGGCAAGTAAAAGGAAAAGCTGGTGCGCATGTAGTTTACTTTATTCTTTGAATGTAGCTGGTTCTCGCCCTGTGGCTGATTACTGCTGGCTTTTGAATACGTCCTCCCTCACTTGGCAGTCTGTATCACCCGGAAGCAATGGCGCGGGTGGACGATATGGTCATTCCTCTGTAATGGTCGGTAACAACAGCGTATTTATTCTTTTCGGCATTGATCAGAACGGGGCCACACAAGGCGACTTCCATGTCCTCAGCACTAGTACATGGACCTGGACAGATAAATTTGAAGGTTTATCACCCAGGTCATCTGAATCAAGCCCCAGTAACGGGACCATCACCGTTGATGGTAATGGTGGTCACGGTCCATCGGCAGGTACTATTGCTGGTGCCGTCGTGGGATCTATTGCTGGAGTAAGTATAAAGCAATACATAGCACCATTCGAAGGGCTTATATATATCAGGCTGTCATCATTGTCGGACTGCTTGCTTTTTGTTGTATCCGGAAGCGGCGCGACACGCCCGGTTACCAAGGTGCCAGTGGGAAACAGGACTTCGAGAACTCCCAAGTGGAACCAGCAGCAGCACAGCATTCATCATTGCCGCCCCCACAATACCACCCAGGCTCAATTGATACTCCTGTGATAGGCATATCCTATTATGATCGGCAGCATTCGCTTTCATCGCCTACGGAATATGGAGGCGAAAATAGTTCGGACGGATATCGACTCTCGACGGATGGAAGCTCTTCAGAGAATAAGCCCGATGGATCCCGTGCAGCTCAGGATTCTCCAATGCGCTTGACCTTGCAGCCTATTAAGCCGGATGGTCTTTAAGCATATTTCTAATTACGTTAATCTTAACCATCCAGTAATACCCTAAACTATCTATTATTGTCGCGAAAATGCTTAATCATTTATCCACCGTTTGTTTCTCTATCCTGCCATCTTGCATAAAATGCAAGATGAGTTTCGCGTCTTTCTTCCTAGCCATAAAATGAAAGGTATGATAAGTGCTGGTAAGTATGGAGCATATTTTGATATGCATCACTGATGCCAGCATTATGTATATGAGAACACCAATAAGTGTCATATCGTCAGTTGAACCCAAGTAAAAGGACTTTTTTTTTCTACCAAGGATCTGCTCTCATGACGTTATGCAATGCACGCACGAGCGTGTGAAAGTATCGGTAAACTATACAGTACTTGTAATATAAGGCCATATTATCTAGAAAAAGGATCGAAACCTTACGGTTACGTAGAGGTAAGTCAAGATGGAAGTATCTTTAGGCTCCATCGTAAATAAGCGGGGATACATGAGTACGTGTAGCTCGGATTGAAAAGCCCACATTCCTTCCTCAGGGGTTGTGAATAAATTCCCCCACTACTGATGGCCTCAGCGTCCCGAGTGACTGGCAAACCTTACATGCACCACACATGTGTACTTACGTCTGTTGCAGAAATGTTCCCAGCTCCATGCCCTCTAACATATCTAAGTGAAGATTACTTTTTCCGCAGGAACATGCTGTTAAAGCATGGTTTTTCTAGATGGATCCCGACGACCGCGTTGTTTATCATACCCATGTGTTAAGCCGCTTTAACAAACGTGTAGGAAGATTACAGTTACGCTTGTCTATTTGACGGCTTGATGGGCATTGATCTGTTTATACACTACCGGCGTATATTGAGTGAAGTTTATTCTAGAACATAATTAAGTCATACATGGAATTCACGGCTTTTAGACCGTCACCAGCAGTCCTACCCCCTGGGGTGTGGAACGTGCAGCGACGCTTCTTCACTCTTAGAAAGAGCTCCCCCTCTTCCTGCCCCGGCCACGATGTACTAGAGGAAATAAGAATAACAAATGGAATATGTATAATATCGGTGCATATGTCCGGACGCGAGGAAGCTTTACGTACGGTACCGCAGCTTCTCTAAGGGTATAAATATAAGGCACTTTTCAACATCGAAAGCTATCAATTGAACCAAAAAACTCTACTATCTTTTTCAACGATGCGCTTCTACTCACTCTTAATCCTGTCGCTTGGTGCTGCTGTGGTCATGGCTTGTCCCGAACGTGAAGAAGATCCCAGCGAGGTGAACGTTCATGGTAAATAAAAGCGAAACATAAAAAGCAGGGCAGGTTCTGAAATTTACGTGTCATGCTTATCCTACTTGTAGACTGTATCCGATACAGCAAGGAGCAGTGTCGCCAGAGCTGCCCGCACGGTTACATGCGCTTCGGACGAGATACCTGTGAAGAGGAAGAAGGTGGCTGTCATGCCTTCAAGTGCTGCCGCGAAGCCCACACGGAGTAGGATTTCCTTTGATTCTATACCCAGTCTCGCTGCCATCACTTCATGCGCCCGGTTTTCTTTTCTTCCTTGGTCTTGGGGCATGTGGCGACAGCAAAGAAATCTTACGAACCAATAAAATCGATACTTTGGGTAGCTACCCAAACTCAAAAACTCTTGTGTATCACAATTTCTTTGTGGGCGGGCAATTTGCCATTATGGACTCGTACACATCTTCATGCGTGCTTTATCGAAGATCATATGGCTTGGACGACGCCACGATGGGATTGTGATCATGATATGCGCCCGCGCGTGTGTATGACCTTCTCCTTATGCATACTATTCATTTCTTGGGGCTATGCTCTTTGTGGTCTCGTGCATATATTTTCCAGATTACTGATATGCACAGCAGGTGTCCATGATGTTAATTTTTTCCTTTACTAAAACTTGCCCATTCAGATGGCTTTTTCGGCCCAAGCCGTCACTATTTCATGATGCCTCCGACAACAACAATCAATTCCAGTTCTTTTCACTTGTTAGTAGATATTGTTTGTTTATCGCAATTTAAGCATGTCAGAATATTTATTATTGCGCTAATAATTGGAATCGAAGTATTTTTGTAAAGGAATGAAATAGCAGAAAAAAACAACTATATGCATGTGCGGCGCAATTGACGTTTTGTATTTGTAGGTGACCGCATGTGTCCAGTGGTGTGTTGTGTAGGATGAGCTGATGTTTGGACCTTTCTTTCGGGGTTAGCAAAAAGCCTGCAGCTGGCCGCAGCAAACCAATCATGAACGAGGAATTCGCGTATCAGACGCCACTAATGTCACTAAACAAAGGGCTAGCAAATAATGAAGGGCACCCACGATCCACGTTTGGTGTAAGAAGACGATCCATCGCGAAGAAAAAATAGAGAGGGTCGAAATACGTCACAAGACATGATACTGACAGCAAGGCAAAGACATTAGTCTGTACGCCTAGGCTGCGATAACATGGAAATGCAGCAAAATGTTGCGAGTTTTTATACCTTCAGAGGATTTTACTTCTGCAGCGCGAGTTGTAAGGCATACATAATGCATTATGCTGTATGTATGAGAAGTCAGTTCATCGTGCGTCCATGTCAATAGAGAACCCCCATTTCTTGGTATCTGGAGCACGACTGCGCAGAATCAAGGCATAAGCTTGCATAGCAGGACACACAAGAAGTATCACCACGGGCAAACGTCGTAAGACAAGACGGAGTACCCATTCTTCTGTTTCAAGATGATAAAAAAAGTGCGGCACTTCATCTGTTTTTCGTTAAAAAACCGAGAACTTTAATTAGAGCATCATGAAACGGGTTCAAGAATCAATTGACCCGGGTATATGGAAAAAAGGATTCGCGCGAATGCTGTGCACCCATCATTTACAGTTCGTTTCATCAATGCGCGTTAAAGAACGAGGCGCGCGTGTGTAGTCTATCATTTACAAGTGTGAGAGTAATGAAGACGTGTGTATGCGTTGACCGCGCGGTTGGCTGTGTGCATGACCCAAAAACTGTCGACCTATCGCCGTCATGATAAGTTGATGATGCGCGTGAGCTGCCGTGTAACACTTTCCTAAAAAAGCCTCGACTATGAAACGAACAAGATCCATCATCACCACTTACCAGCATCATAAAGCAGCATTTTGGCAGCAGCAGATTGGGCCACGATGCCCCTAATTATTATTATTTTCGCCTACTCAGCTGGCGCGGGTAACACATCTCAAACACTTTCTTTTTTTGTCGTCTTACGAATCACCAGGAGTCGAGGGGTTTGTGGACCGCGAGCAGGGCGGAGACGAGGGTGAAGGGGTTAGAAGGCAAGGAGGGAAGAGGGACGATGGGGGGTGTGGAACAAAAAAAGTGGAACGCGGGCTGGGTGGGTTGAATGGGCGTGCGCACATAATGTACACGACACACGCGTGCACGCTCTTTCTAATAGGCTGCTTAGAACAAGGAAAGTATAGGAAATAAAGAAATGGGGTTTGGGCGGTGCGTTAAGTGATGCTCTGAGATCCAAATTCAGACTTTTCGTTCCGTTTCAAAAGGATAAAAAAACATTTAGTGCGGCACAACATAACATATACAAAGCACTTTTTCCGAAAAAAAAAGGATTCGCGGCCATGAAGCAAGGTGTGCTTGTATGTATGGACGTTGTTTGTATGATTTTTGCGGTTGATCGTTTATGGGTTTTGTCGTTTTGCCCGGCGGCGCGCCCTCAACTCCTGGATGGAAGGAAAAGATTTTTTTGTTGCGGGGTTGTAAAGTCCCTTGAATTCTTTTTTTGTGCATATATCCGTAGAGCCGCCGATCACTAACTATTTCTCTCGGCACACCGCTCTTTCATTTCGATCAAGTAGATATACAATGACACAAAAGCCAAGTCTTTCGTATTACCTTCAGCCACAATGGTATGGTGTGAGCAGTGCTGAAGTACGAAAAGAAGAATGGATTAGGGGGGGGAGGGCATGACAAGGCTTGTGTGTGTATATTATTGATGATGTGTCGCGTAGCAACATGATGCGCGTCTGCGTTTTGTTATGTTTGTTGCTACGCTTCTGACGCCGTTCGCAAACATTGGTACCACCGGCGCTTTAAGAAAAAAAGTAAAAGAAGGTTTGAGTTCAACCCATTGTGTATTTTTTATGTGTACACATGAAGGAAGGGAGGAGATCATTAAGTAGGTCTGGTGGAGGAGAGCATGATAGATTGGATTTCCACGCTAATCCAAGACGGTGAAAAGAGCAAAAAAAGAAGGTTCATTCTTGGCTTCCATATCCCTTAGTGCACAGCTTCTTGGTCCCAAGAAGACATCGCGCGAAAATAAAAAAAAGATTTTTTAGACAGGTCATTTCCCCGATCCCTGTACCCTTTCTTTTTACCCAGTTGTTCTCGGCATCCTCAATTACCTTATCGTCATCCTTGCATCGTTGTTTATACACGAACCTGCTTCCTTTCTAACTTTTTACGGGACACCAACAAGAAACTATTTTTGGCTGTCATCGATTTCTTTTTTGAAGAGAGAAAAAGAAGACGCCCTCAACTTGCCCCCTTTCTTCCCGGATCCCTTTCTTTTTATTCTGCACATCCTTCTCCCCTTTGCCGCCTTTTCCTCGACAACCTTTTTATCTCTTCTCTTCCCCTTTGTCAATCGTCTTGACAAGATTCTCATTCCTCATTGCGCAACTGTGAGCTCTCTTTGTTCTTTTCTTTTTGCGTCCTTACTCTCCTCGTCCACCTCCTCCCCGTATTGGTTTGTCCCTTTCACCCTTTCATAACCCATATCCACACATGAACGGCTACGTCAATTATTCGGACGATCCGGCTACCTATGACCCAATGCCTACAAAGCATGCCGTCCAGTCACCGTTTCAGCAGCACCAGCAACCATCTCAACCATCTGTATACTTTGGGGTCCAGCAACCTTATTACTATACCAGTATGCTCAATGACGCATCCTATCCCCACGGTTCCTGGTCGGTCCCGCCCCCGCCCCCGCCCGTCATGCGCCAGTCTTTCCCTGGCCAGATAGACCTGCATCAGCAGCATCAGCAGCAGCATCAGCAGCAGCAGCAGCAACAACCACAGCCACAGATGCGATCACCTTCGCAACCACCACGGCCAAAATTAACCACGTCCGTGTGGGAGGACCAAGGCACCGTTTGTTTTCAAGTCGATGCACGCGGGATTTGCGTTGCCCGACGCCAAGGTAATTCACACATTTTGATTCAAACTGGCCCCCCCCAAAAAAAAAGATACACCCTCAATGTATACATGTGTGTGTGTTGTGTTGTGATGTGAATTCAAAGAGAACGTGGCGCACTCCTTTTCCACGTTTATACTAATTGAAACTGTAAAGATAACGACATGATCAATGGCACTAAGCTTTTGAATGTGACCGGTATCTCGCGAGGCAAGCGCGATGGCATCCTCAAAAACGAAAAAGGCCGAGTTGTAGTCAAAGTTGGCGCAATGCATCTTAAGGGCGTGTGGTAAGTCCTTTTTTTTACACTTTCATATACAGATTTTAACACCAGTTTAGGATCACCTTCTCACGTGCAAAGGCACTTGCTGTACATTTTAACATTACCCAAGCACTACATCCTTTGTTCGAAGACGACCTGGCTGCATACTACTGCCACTACAGTGCGCAAGACTCTGTGCAACGTTCGATCACCAGACCGCCCTATCCCGTCTCAGGGGATAATAACTACGACGGATCGGTTTCCCCCGTGTCATCCATGATCAAACAAGAGGGAGCAGGCGCTGTCGCCTCATCATCATCATCATTAGCACCACAACAGCCTACACCACAAGACCATTGGCACTCATCCTCTTTCGACCAACAGTTGGTCCTTGGTGGCACTCAGTCCTCCATTATCTCAGAGTCAGCTCCCAATACACCAGATGCTTCCATGTTTCCCCCACACGACACATCCACCGTTCCCTTCGGTGGCATGTTCTCATCCGCCGTTGCAGGTTACACCTCCCCTATCTCCCAACGCTTATCCTCGCCCGCCTCTTCTGCATCTTTGACCGCATCTGCAAACGCCATGGCTGAAAGCGACGACTTGTTTTACTATTATTATCACCAAAACTAATACTGTCTACCTCTCCCCCACCCTCCCCCTCTATTTTTGTTGTTTTTTCTTTTTCTATTCTCTCAACCCCCATATACCATTTCGCATGTCAGTAATCATATCGAATAAAAGCAATTCATAGCTTCAAGCGCTTTCTTTTTTGTTTTCGTTGCCAAAGGAACAAGGGAGGGGGAGGGTAGTGGACGAGTAAAAAGAATAAAATGAATAGAGGGCTGGGGGAAGGCGTAGAATGGCAAAGCCAGGCAGGTCAAGGGTAAGATGTGTTTTCATGTATGAGGAGAGTGTGGAGTGTGGAGTGTGGGGTGTGTGTGCGTGCGTGTGCGTGTTTGTGATGTGTGAGAATCTTACGACTTGCGGAAATCAAACACGGCCTCAGGTCGGTTGGCCAAAATCTACATGCATACATATACATTCATGATCAATATTCCCATGCATATCGCTTTTTTTTAGCCTTCTCCCTAATGACGTTACCCTATCAATATCCATCATGATGTCGTCCGTGAGTAAGTGTCTGATCTTGAGCGCTTCGATATTCTCGCGCGCCTGCTCCGGGGTCGACGCCCCAATAATAACCGTCGACACATAGGAGAAGCGTAAACACCATGCGATGGCCAGTTGTGCAGGCGTACAGCCGAGCCGTTGCGCAATTTGCTGTCATATCATGTCGTGTCTTGTCAATACACCCAGATAGCCGGAATCACAACGCATTTTCTGTGTTACTTACACACATCTGTTTGACCTTCTCCACCTTTCGCCGTCCTTCTTCGCTGAAGAACCCAGCCCGGAAGCGATTAATCACCGGGTGGTCTTCGATCGCAAATCTCGACTGTGGGGGAATCACACCGTCATTGTATTTGCCCGTCAATAGCCCTAAGCAAATATGTCAGTTAAGCCAGGGAATCACATGACTAAGCAGATATACCAGAAGCAAGAGGTGACCATGTACACAACCCCATTCTGTATTTCTTGTAGAGGTAGCAGTATTCTTTCTCAACACGCTCGCGGTTCAACATGTTGTATTGTGGTGACTGGAAACGATGAAGATGTGCATTTCGGGGTTAGTGCTTTTATCTCCACTCTCTGATCAATTTCAAGCAAAATAGTACCTCAGTGATCGGCGGTATAAGGAGTAGTTTGTTTGCAACAGCGTGAGCCTCGACGATCAAGTGGGCCGGCCACTCGCTCGTAGCCCAATAGAGTGCCATTCCCTTGTCAATACACCAGTTGAAGGCACGTACAATCTCTTCCATAGGCGTATCTGGGTCTGGAAGAGCACATGCATGTATTTCAGCATGGAATCTCACACTGAGCCCCTATAAAAAGCTTACCAGGCCGCTGCGCGTACAATATATCGACATAATCGAGCTGTAACCGTTGGAGACAAGCAACTGTACCCTCAAACACATGTTTTCGCGACAAACCGCGATCGTTCGGTCCTTTGCCGCCCCAGAATACTTTGGTCGATATCACAAAATCGGATCGTTTCAAGCCTTCTTGACTTCGCAAGGCATGACCCAAGTCGATCTCAGCCTGGCCACCTAAAATAATGAAACAGTTTGTGTTCTGGAGTGAGATTGTGTCTTGCATACGCGTCGAATGCACATACCCGAGTGTGACTCGGCCACGTCAAAATGGTTGATGCCGAGTTCGAGCGATGCCCGGACGATGTCTGTCGTCTGTTCTATAGGTGGCGTTTAAGCTCTTTGTTAAGCCAATACAAGGTGATGTTCATTTTACCCGGTGTGATTTGCCCGCCTATGGGTGAATGTCAGTCTTTTTTTTTCTGAAACGCGTTTGAAGTGGATAAAAGGAAACGATCGCTTACCGAATGTGATCCAGGAGCCAAGTGACAAGACACTCACTTTGAGACCCGAATTTCCTAGGTAGCGATACTCCATCGACTCCATTGAGTAAAAAAAAAAAGACACAAAAAGAAAAGAAAAAAGAGAATGAAACAAGTAAAAGAAAGCAAGAAAGGCAAGTGATGTGAGAGATAAAAGGCGGGCGGATAAATGTTGTCGCGTTTTCTTTATTTTTGTGAGACGAGCGGATTGGGACATTTGTCTGGGATCGGCAAGTCCTCCGGTTCAGCACTGTTGTCGGGCTGACCTTTACAATGCTGTTTATCCCAGGCAATCGACTCTGTTCCTTTGACAGTTACGTCAAACACTTGCAAGTGTACTGGTTCCTTGAGATCGCGGTTTTTCTCCCAGTCATCAATAACCTTCTGCAAGTCAAACATACGGTCCGACGACTCGTTCCTACCAAGAGTACACAGTCCGCATCAGATAATGTGGTCTAACTCTTATTTTGTACACTTACCAGACATTACCCGGGAAACAGCAGACCAGCTGCCGGCGGGTCGTGATGAAGCGGGTCAAATACTCCTTCTCGCTCTCTCCCTTCTTCTTTGGTCCAGTGATCTGAAGAATTCTTGGAAGGTTGATTTCTGGCTCGACGTACTGAAAGAGATGATTTGGGAGAAAAATATTTAGCCAGACCTGTCATCCTGCTTCTGCTATTTGCCGGTTCCAGTCTTTATGTTCTGTCATTACCTGCCAACCATGCTGTACAATGGTGTCTGTGCGAGCAGAGAAAAAGGATGTGGCGTCAGAAAACATCGTCATTAACGATACACATAAACAGAAGCATATACATGCCGTAGAACAAAGCCTTGCCGAGGTTAGAATGAACGCCCACGCTGGCAGCGTACTTTAAAGCGGGCTTCATGTACATGGCATGGCCAACGTCGAGCTGCGTCTGGACAAATCCGGCATCTTCACAAGCAGCCTTCTTCCAAGCAGCTTCAAATCCGCCGAGCTTGCTCGTATCGTCACGGCGCGGGTCACCAAAGTCGAATTGACTCAGACGCTTCAGCTCATCAAGGTACTTTTTCAGGGGCGAGTTGGGACGGCGCTCGACGTACTGGGTCACGACAGCATAAGCATCGTTTGTTCCCGTGGTGAAGCCAATATAACCACTAAAGCCAATGGCGTGGTGACATGAGTCCCAATTTCTTCTCTCTCACACTGAGTTTCATATTTACCAGGTAAACCCACGGCAATCACCCAATTTTTGGACAGCCTATTTTGTCAAGCATGAACGTAATTAAAACCATGACACACAATTAATCAATCAAGTAGCACACTACTTACAGCGTATCCCATTTCGGTGTTGCCATTTTCAAACCTGCCGAATGAAATGCATCCAAATCATGGTTACTTCTGCCCTCCCAATAGAAAAAATAATTGTATGCCGCTTACACGTTGGTGATCAATTGAGCCATTTTCATTGTGCCGTTGTCCATGGACTGATCAGGCAGATCGGTAATATCGTAGAAACTAAAATATGGAGTGATAGTCAATGACATGCTAATACGACAAAAGGCGCACACTCACGTGGTACAGTTGGCAAGTTTAATGACATTGGAGGATTTGTTGTCGCTGTTTTTCTTGTTGGAGCCGCATCGATCTGAATCGCTTTCCTTCTGACTGAAGGCAAATTTGCTGCAAGTTGCTTTGGTAGCCTCAAAGTCGCCCTTGCAATACTCGTTCGACTTTTGAGCTTGGACGCACCAGGTGCCGATCCAGCAGCAGAAGAAGAGCGTCAGGGTGATACGAAATGCTATACCCATATGCATCAGACAATTTGAAGAAAAGGAAAGGAAAGCTTATGAAGGAGTGTGGAAATCGGGTGGTGCCTTTTAAATATGATGTCTCCTTTGAACCTCATATTTCATTATGTTCCCTATTTTGGTAAAGTCCGAAGGACACTAATTCATGAATAACCTTTTCCAATAAAATTATTGGAAGTCATTCAAGACTCCGGGTACTGCATTGCATTCATTAATCCAGGTTCGCTTAATCATCTTGCTTTTATCATCCCGTCATATACATGGGCAATGTTTGCTCTTCTCTCATCCTTGGCCGAGACTTCTACCACTAGAGGAACGCACTCTGTTATAGCAAAGTATTTTATGTTGTAGCCAAGTGTGCGTAGTACAGATCATGGCCTTACGATTGTATGGTTGCAACTTATTACCCTGCTGTCATACAAATTATTCTCCATGTCTGACATGTAAACAGATAACCAATTTTTTCTATACGCCGGTGCATGAAATTGATACTTTGTGCGGTACCTGAAGTCATAGAAAAGGGAATTTTCTTATGCATTTAATGGGCGCGTGCCCCTTGCGTGCGCTCAGGAGCGGTACGACAGAGAAAACCTTGACCTGGCAAGGAGGAGGAACGACAAATAATGCGGTAAGGTAGCGTGTAGAACCCTTTGCATACAGTAATAGATCTGCTGTGAGTGGCCATCAATAATTGGTGCGCTGGACTTCTTTTGGAAAACCGTAAAGTTCACCAACATTTATCAACCTATAGAGATCTGGTTATATGAGCTCGCGAATAATCAGGTCTGTCTTGCAAGAAAATAAAACAGAAGAGGAATGACGCTTGATTTTCTCTAGACGTATTGATGCCAAGCGACAATACTATTGACATATGTCTCCTGCGCGCGCGATATCGGACTGGTGAATCATGCAAGACCTGTCAAAGCAAGCAAAGGAGATGCTTCCCTAAAAGGGACTCTCAATTTTGACCCTGATCAAGAGTAACTAAACTATAAGCGTGGACTGATTCGCCACCGTAATTGTTGCCGCGGTTGCCGCAGCACTATACTTGGAGTCCGGGCGTCCCCGCTCTTTCACGCAGCAAGAACAAAAGCTGTTTAAAATGAAAGAATGGTGCTCTGCTTTAATTTGAACAGGCGTGATATAAGTACTTCTTTGATATAATGAGAGCTCATGGTATCATGAGTTTTCTTGCTCATAAGCTTTCTAAAGACAGTGAAGACTCTTCGTGCGCTGATTTCATTGACGATAGATCGGATGAGGGTGCTGCGGTAGCGCCAAGCATAACAGAAAAGATGCTATCAGCAAAATGGGGACTTTCGGCCAACATGGCCAAGAGAAAAGTAACAAGGTCAAGTGAGCTTTGCGCGCTATTGCGGTCATCGGATGTTGTTCTGGGCGCCAAGAACGGCAATTTCAGAAACGCATAAATACACCCGAGTTTCCTTTTTTTCCCTTTTTTTGCCTCAATAACAAAGTAGACGTTTTCTTTTTGCACTTTATTCTTCTGATGTCTCCCAATATTATCTTCAAAGTGACGTTTGGAGAGGAAACGCGGCGTTTTACACTTGAGAGCCAAAAAGCAGACTGGAATTCGCTGCGCTCGGCGCTTCAATCGGCTTTTGGCTTTGATGAGACCCACTTGGTTCTTTACTATCGCGACAACGACGGTGACTTGATCACCCTCTCTAGCAATCTTGAGCTCAGCGAACTACTACGTCAGCCCGAGGCTATCTCGGTTGTGAGACTCTACTCTGAAAGCCGGGATGCCATGGAGTGGGTCTTTGCCCCCGACACCGTTACCGACGAGCAGCAGCAACAAGATGGGACCGTGGCGCCTGCTGCCGATGTTAATGCTGCTACTGATACCGCCACTTCTGGCCCTGAGACTCATAGAGTCAATCTGGTGGATGTCTCGGGCACTAACTATGCCAATACCTTTGAGCGATTCGGCCAACTTATGGATCGTTATAGCAGCCTCGTCCACAGTGATAGTATGGTCATGCGGACGATGAGTCACACCTCGAGCGTTATCATAAGTGGCCAGCCCGTCGACCTCGAGCCACTGGAGGATTGGCTTCGCCAGCTGAATGACGCCGCCGGCCCCTCTTCGTTGTATCCTCCGCATGATGACTGGCTTATGCCGCCTCCTCCAGAAACAGAACTGCCCCGATATGAGGACAGCCAAGCATCAGCTCCCGCCTCGCCTGTAGACGAGAAGCATCCGCGTGCACGCGGCCTGGAGCGTCATTCTTCACTCAACATTCACGACCGTACATTTATGCACCAGCAAAATCACCACCATGGTGGTCGCGGAGGCCGCGGTGGACGTGGTAGTGGACGCGGTGGACGCGGTGGACGTGGTCCAGGTGGATTCATGGCGCCACCGCCACCGCCACCGCCCATGTCTCTTTATCCTCGACCGTCGCCTGGTGGAGGTACCGTATGGAACAAATTTTTCAAGTCGTTTGGATGGTCCTCACCGCATGATTTTCCACAAGCCGGTGCACCCCCGCTCCCCCCGCGTTATTACTCGCCTCCGCAACCTCATCACCATCACCATCACCACCCTCCTCCGCCTCCGCCGCCTTTCGACTTTGCCGCACCGCCACCGCCGCCTCCCATGCCCGCGATGCCGCCGATGCCACCCATGCCAACCATGCCAACCATGCCAACCATGCCACCTATGCCACCTATGCCACCCATGGGACACGCAGACGAGGCCCACCATCACCACAAGCACCATAGCCGCCGTGGCCTTAGCGGCTTTCGCGAACAGCGCCGCGAACTCAGGGACCAGCACCGACAGCTCAAGCGTGAGATGCGCCGTCTACGCAAGGCAGACCGGCGCGAGCGACGTCAGGCGAAAAGAAAAAGCAAGGGTAAGCGTGTGGCTACCGCCGAGGACGGATATACCAGCACAAGCAGCTCCTCTTCCAAATCCAGCTCAAGCTCCACCTCGTCGTCTTCCTCGGGCGGCCCTTTGAAACATGGACATTATCGTGACAATGGGCGGCGTGGCAGCCGTCGACATAACCACAATCACAGCCATAATCACAACCAACACCACCGTGGCATGGATGCTTCGGACGACCTCGCTGACCATGTCTATGCGATGCATCTTGGTAAGCCGCATGGGCAGGGTCACAGTAAAGGCCATTATTCGCACGACGATATGAAAGACCGAAAGAAGGAATGAAAACGACAAATGATCGTCGTATCACCCACGACCGCATGATGCGAATTTTCTTTCTGTGATTTTAAGCATACCTTTATCTTTTGTAATCAAAATACCAAAAAAAAAAATACTTTTGAAATATATCATCCTTATATAATCTCTTATTATGAAGTTCATGTTGGTTTCTATATAGAATGCGTGTGTATGTATATTGTGTTGTTATGCTATCAATTTTTCATGATACACGTAAAGTAGTGTTTGTTTTCATGGAGCATGGTAAGGTTACCATAGTTGACATAAATAGGGCGCATTTACCATTGACGATTAAGCAAGACAGCCAGGATAATAGCTATTTTCTTCTTTCTTCACTGCGACCTAAAAAATGATGTAAGCCACTGCTTCCGTTGAGAAACAGAGATCGCCCTCCCTCGAAACCTCTCTATTATTTTTCTTTCTTTTTGCTTAGCGTCTTAGGTGGTTCGCCGACCCATCATTGCCATGAAATCCCGCCAATGGAAGTGCCATATTTGCGGTCTTTTTAAGTCTAAAAATAACCATTGACGGGCCCCTCACTCCTCTTTGGTCCGGTTCGGTCCTCCTGTTTCTCTCTCTTTTTTTCTTTTTCTTTTCCAAATAACGATTGCCCTCATGGACGACCCATTAGCGAAATCGGCCAACAGGAAGAATGCCCCAGGCTCGGGTATCCCGGAATTTGTAAAGAAGTTATTTTGGTAGGCATAGTGTGACCCACCTCGTCCCCTTGGCCTGTGTGCCTCTAGACCCCTATTTCTCTTTTTTTTTTTTTTTTTTTTTT
>VAFG01000239.1:1252788-1284033 GCA_013461545.1 Syncephalastrum contaminatum
CTTCTCATGGGGGCCCAAGGGCGATACGTTTGTTGTCAAGGACCCGAGCGAGTTTGCCAAAGTGATCCTGCCGAGTCACTTTAAGCACTCCAACTTTTCGAGCTTTGTTAGACAACTGAACAAGTACGATTTCCACAAAGTCCGAAATCCTGATGATCGGCGTCGTCGGCTCTATGGCGACCAGGTATTATCTCTTTGAGCTCCTTCCTTCCTATTACTAATCCATCATTGGTCGCTTCTTCTTCTATCGCTACCATAGGCGTGGGAGTTTCAGCACCCCAATTTTCGGTTTAACCGGAAGGATCTTCTCGATGGCATCAAGGTAAAGTGACAAAAAAAAGAAGAAAAAAAAAGAACCGGAAACATTGTGTGACAGACCCACTCATACCAGTAAATAGCGGAAAACTGTGGGCAAATCGACGCTACGACCAGGCGATAAGCTCGACGGCAAAGGTCTTGGCCTTTCCACGTCGCCCGATCAAGAAGAGCTCAAGCAGTACGCGCTCAAGCTGCAAGATCAGCTGCTGCAACTGCAAGATTCACAGACACGCATGGCGTCCAGGTTGCACGAATATGACACGAAATATCACGCCGTCCTGGAGACCATGAGCGGTTTTCGAACCAATATGAGCGCTCAAGAAGATTTGATGAAAGAAATCGTCCAACAGCTCGCAGGCGCATCCCTCCCACATCCCTCTACTGTCCCTACTACGACTACGACTACTGCTGCTACTGCTACTACTGCTACTACTACTGCGACCACCCCTCCCACCACTTCCACCGCTGCCGTTACTGTTGCACCCATCGATACGAGCATTCCCTCAGCTACCACCACTTCATGCGGGCATGAAATGGCCGATAGCAAAGGCCAAAAATTATTAGACATGTACAGAACCATTACGCAGGCAAACAACGAACAAATGGAACGCATCTCGGGTCTCCTCCGCCTTTCTGCATCTACTTCTTCCTCTCAAGCGCCTGACCGATCCATCCCCTCCATGGCTGGAGCTGAGCCTGTTGTGACCAGTAACAATAGCAGTAGTAATACGGGCGGGCCAGCAGCCGCGGGCGGCATGGACCTGAAGCTGACACATCCACTGAAACGCAAACTGGAAGATCCGGGGTGGACAATCCCTCCACGGGTATTGCTTGTGGATGACGACATGATCTTCCGGCGTCTGTCGACCAAATTCCTGCAGGTGGCCGGCTGCACTATTGACGTTGCAGCAGACGGTCTCGAGGCGATCACCAAACTCGGCTCTGGCAACTACGATATTGTGCTGATGGTAAGAACGAAAGAAGACTCTGCTGTTTATCATTTGCTGATATTTGCCTCTGTTTAGGATATCATGATGCCCAAGCTGGATGGTCTGTCTGCCACCCGTAATATTCGGCAGTACGACACTTGGACGCCGATCATTTCCATGACAGCCAACACGACAGATCGGGATGTGCAGGAATATATCCTGAGTGGCATGACCGATGTCCTTCCCAAGCCCCTGGACCAGCGCACGCTGCGAAAGCTCCTCGAACGGTATTGCGCTCATCTCAAGGCGGTCCGGCAAGGCTTCTACGAGAGGGGTCAGCAACAGCATCAACAGCAACAGCCACTTTTGGGAGGGATCATGGCCAGCACAAGCGGTGGTCTTTCTGATGCGGTGGCATCGACAGCGACAGCGGCGGGTCTGCTTGAGCATCCGATGCCTCCCCCGCCGCCACCACCGCCGTATCCGTCGATGGCACCACCGGTGGTGATCTCAGCGGCAGCCTCGTCGGCAGCAGCTTTTATGGATCCTGCGGTACAGGAGCAGCACCGATGGCAAGTTTTTGTAAATAGCAACAGCCACCCTATTCTGTCCAACGATACGCTCACGTCGGCCCTGTTTGAAGACGGAAATGCTCAGAAACGAGCCAAGCTGGATGTTTAGCCCTCGTTTCGAAACCCCGAAAAGAAGAAAAATAAAATGTGTTAGCCAAAGATTCTTGGGCCCGTGTTCCACTTCTTTTCCCAAAAGAGAGAAAAGAAAGAAAACGCATACGCACACGTACACACACCCACACCCACATACTCACACCCACGCACTCTAAACATGTCACTACCCTCTGTTGCGACGCATATGCAACACCCAGCCGCTGTGGCTGCTGCTGCTGCTGCTGCGACGGCGGGTGCCCCTGTCAGTATGGCCAATTCAGGTCCCATCGTCTTTGACAATGGTCAGGATGGGGATGTGGACGACGAAGACGAAGAAGACAAGCAGCAGCAGCCTTTAAAAAATAAACACGCTGGCCGCCGCAAGATCAAGATTGAGTACATTAACGACAAGACAAGACGGCACATTACTTTTTCTAAACGCAAAGCCGGTATTATGAAGAAGGTAAAAAAACACTAGAGACCCGCTTCTGTGGGCGCCTGTGTGTGCACCCTTTAGTCGCGTCGGTCGTGGCTGCGCGTGGAGCGTTGTCGCTTGATTCCATGATAACTCACCGGTGATATCTTATTTAGGCATACGAATTGAGCACACTGACGGGAACGCAAGTGTTACTGCTTGTGGTGTCTGAAACGGGTCTTGTCTACACATTCACGACTCCAAAACTGCAGCCGCTGGTGACGAAGCCCGAAGGAAAGAACTTGATCCAGGCCTGTCTCAACGCACAAGATGCACCCGATTATCCTCAGAGTCAGCAACAACCGCAGTAGCAGCCCTGATACCCATCATACACTTGTCTTCCGATTGATCGCTCTCTCTCCTTTTACCACCTCTCGTTCCTTTGTGTCTCTCTCTCTTTCTTGGTTTCCACTTTTTTTCTTCCCCTTTTCTTTTCTCTTTTCTTCCTTTTTTTTTTTCTTGGATATATCTTTGCCCGGCATGAATATACAATCTGTTTCTTTTTGGTTTGCCTTTCAAATTATTATTTTTCTTCTGTCGGGTCACGAGAATGGGCTTCGCCTTGAGTTCCCAGGGTCCGCCTTCCTCCTCATCTTTCTTTTACGCAATTAATTATACAAAAAAAAAAGCTCTCTCCTTGGGATAAGAAAAAGATACTCCTTTTATGATTTACTAGAGCACACAATGTATAATTAAATCGAGACAATGGGAATTTCATTATCTTATATTAAAGGTACTGAGCAGTAAAGCGGGCTAATGCAGATGCACTGGCAGCTCGGACAGTGAGGGTCTTTGCATCCGCATGAACTAAAATCCCCCCGTTTTCTGCTGTGGCTATTGTCTCTTGACCAATTGTGCTCACTACCTCCAAGTGAGCCCAGAGTGCTTCATGCTGTGCACCTCGTTTCACGCTTTGCTCTGCCGTACACGACAACCACAGCTCCCCAAACTGCTCGGTGCTCATCTTTTTGGCGGGTTTAGGAGCCATCACTGAAGGACCCATAGGGCCTGGAGAGGGCGTCTGGAAGCGATGGACGCCCTTGGGTCGGTTTGGATTTTCCGTCAAAGAAAATGCTTCGGTCGTGGCTTCGTCTTGAACAGCCACACTAAAGTCGTGATCATCCACCATCTTCAGCAATTCGCGCGCTGCCTAATTCGGCGCAGTGCATGGCGTGAGCATGAAAACGAGGGCACAGACCTTCTTATTTACCATTTGTTTTTCGAGAATGGGACTCTTTTTAATACTCGTGAGCATCGGACGGAGTCCGGAAAGGACAGTTTGAGAACGCTGAATGCAGCGCTTTAAGGCTTCAAGACCTTCCAGTTGTAAGAAATCATCTATAAAACATGCGAATTAAATTACTCTAGCTCTGCACTCCCAATGCTTCCGTATTTTCTGTTTTAAATCTTACCGTCGACTAAGACAATCCACTTTTGCAATTCTTGCATGATGTCTTGCTCCGAGTTCTTTTCGGATCTGTAGCCATATTCGCCAAGGGCCTATACAGTAGGTAAAGGAGGATTGAACTCAGTGATTGCTATGAAAGCTACACAAATAATGGTAGCCGAGGGATCAAAACCTTACCGAAAAGGCCATCTCCATCCAGGCCGCATAATACACGTCTGCTTGTTTCCGTTTTAGGTAACCATAAAATATATCGACAATGCTTGCCAACGCGTCTGTGTCATCCAGAACTGGAGAATTGTATGTCTTTCGTCAGTACATCATTCGGCCCCTGTTCGGGAGAGCACTCACCATCTTTAATGCGTTCACAGAGCCCGTCAACGTACGACTCTTCTAGCAGACCCTTACGTGAATGGGCCAAGATGTGGATGACAGTTTCCGCTTGCCAATGGAAAGCGATATTGCCAAAAGTGTTTCCTAAACGAGTTAAGGATGACATACACAAAAGACGACGGCCCTTTTGTATATAGGTTTTCAGTGCAAAGAGAAAAAGGATATCTGACGACGTAATCCAGGTACCAGCGTGCCAAATGCTCATGCACGGACTTTTCTGCTTGCGTGTTGACCAACGCTTTTTGGATAGGAGGACCCATGGCCTGCACGCATTGCAGCTGTGCATTCTTGTCTTTTTTGGACGTCAAGAGCTTATCCAAGATGGCCTGTGCCTATTAACTCGAGTGAGGAAATTCTATCTTCATTGAGTAGGCTACATACCTTATAAATAATAGTTTTATCTGTCTGTGATGTCTCTAGCATTGTAGATAATCTTCGACCATCAAGCCAGTCGTCGTTCCAGAGGCTGTGGTCGGTCTGTTCCAAGCCAGACAAGCCGAGATACCGCATCGTGTGGTTGCCCGAGTCTAGAAATCGGTCCAGCACCCGGAACGGGCTGTCCTCCGCAGCCCCCACCAGATTTTCGAGCAAAAGGGTGTCGATTGTATTCAGGACATGGATACACTCTAGAATGATGGCTGCTCTGTCTGTGAATATGATAAATGTTTAAAGGAAAGCACGAGGGTACCATATGCAGCATCCACTTGATGCTCTGCCTGTGCCAAACACGCCACCACGATCTTGTAAATACTCTGCTGGGACCTTGAACGATAGGGAGTGGTTAAAACATGCGGATGGTGGGCTGTTTTGTTTTAGGTGCATCACACTGCGTGTGTGTGCGTCAAACACTTACCCGACGCCATGCTTGAGAAATGTGCCGAGAATCTGCAGACAGGCCACCTGAGCCCAAGGCGCAGACACACCATGATAGGTGAAAGATCGCTGGTAATTGCGACCTTCCATGATGTCAGTGAGTATCCGGGTAATGACAGGTACCAAATCCTCGTATTTCTCTGGATCCGGCGTCTGATGAAAAAAGGTGTAGGATTCTTCCGTCATTCCTTGTTTCCCTGATGCTTTTGTTTGTCTCTTTTTTTTTCAGATGACCTACAATCGAAACAATATGCTTCCAAATGGAAAGGGCTGCAAAGACAACGCTGGGGTCCTTGTCGAGAAGGACCTGGCGAAAATAGGGTTCGAGCTGGGGAAGCAGGTCAGGCGTCCGTTGACACAGACACAAGAGGGCAATAGCTGCCTTCTTTCTCACAATTTGTCTACATAAAGAGAATGTACATATTGCATGCATGGTTAGATCCGATGTTGTAAGCGCAAACAAATACACAATACACACACACACACACGCAGACATACACACACACGCACGCACAGAATAACCCCATATCATAGGCTTACTTTGGATATTCCATGCACTGCAGCACTTTTTCCAGTACTGCGTCCTGCATCTCAGCGTGATCGAGGTAGCATATGGACGTCAAGGCTGCACACCGGTCTAGATGATTTTGGCTAGCCAAGTCCTAAGGCTTGCAGGTAAGAAGACACTCAAGGAATACAGGTACTCATTTCGTGATGACAGTAATACCCTTTGAAGCGTGTTGATGAGCATGATGGTGAGGTCATGGTTTTTCTGTAGAAATAGGGTGGCCGCAAGATAGCCTACGCACACCTTTCTTGCTTAACGATGCAGTGTAAAAAGAAGAGAAGATAGGAGCCAGACATACCGATGCGACGGTCCAGGGCGGACTCCCCACTCTGGGTAGCCATAATCGCGTAAATGGTACCAAAACTCACGTCATAGCCGAGCATAAACGCATAAATCAGTCGGACCATGTAGTCTTTCATGCGTGCCTGTGTCGTTCGTTTGCAGATAGGAGTTGCATAAAATTATCAAAGAGATACGAAACGAGTGTGAGAAAAGGAAGTTTGCTCCAATAGATTGTCATATTAGTTGTTTCTCACAGAGGATACATCCGGGTGCCCCATGCGTTCCGAAAGTCGCTCAAGCTCTTCCTCCACCCGACCATGCTCTTCCTGAATGACATCAACCAGAGAGTCAGTTGACAGTGTGTCTTGTTGGGGTGATTCCGTATGTGTACGTACCGCTTTACTTGTGCAATCGGCCAAGCTTTTGACAAATGTATAGAAGCCAGAGCTGCGACCTGAGGCGAGTAACTCGGAATGGAGTAGTTTGGACATGGGGTTATGGAATGGTAGCGTGGTACGCGTGTGTATCTGCTCAAGAGAACACAGTCGCGTGAGGCGGGCATTAAAAATCATTGTTAATCCTGGAAAGACATCACATGAACACCTCTACCGAAGCTTTTTATGCAAGTATCAGAAAGAGGCCTGCTATTTACGTATACCAACTAGCTCTATCAAACTATCCTTATGACCATTTTGTGACGGAGGAAAGAAAGAAACCGAAAGCTACTCTATCCATATTACACTTCTCAAGCAGAATTTCCTGTCACTGTCGGTTACGTATCAAGGGGGCAAAAGCATGTCTCTCCGAGATGGATTGTAAATCTGTAGCAATAGAGCTACCATACTAATAGAGGTTCACAAAGATTCAATGATACGGTCAGTAAAAATAATTTTAATGTATGGTATGTGGTGAATCACTGTGACTAATTATGTAGGCGATGTGGATGGCCCGTGCCTGTATAGGAAACAAAATTATCGGTTATCGGTACCTCGTTTTCCATAGAAGCGCTTCGGCCAATAACCTAACAATGGTATCTGCCGATATATTTATTCAAATAAAATAAAGGATCTGCCAAGTATTGGTGTCATGGAAACAAGTAATAAAGGAAAAGCAGAATCCACAGCTTTTTGTGGCGGTGCAATGCAGCCAAGCACAATTTACCAGATTTGGACATTTCATTTGAGAGACTTCGAATGCAGCAACCTACAAAGGGAGAGCGGCTATTCCTCGTACATTCATGGAAAAGGAAAAAATAAAAGACGCAATAGGACATAGGCCCGGATTTCCGGATGACATGTCCTTTTAGAATCAGGAAAATGCAAGGCAAGGTGACTCTAGGTGTGTTGGTGTGCGTGGGTGTATGTGGCTCGTCGTGCAATGTGTCACAAGCACGCCCAAGGAAAGGAAAACCGCGCCTACTACTCTTATTTTTCCTTTTCTTGTAACCTCGGCCGTACCTCCTTACCTTGCTCCATGTCAACAAACGGCTTTCAATTCAGCGATTATCGCGTCGTTGTTGGCATCGACTTTGGTAAGTGTGAACATTGGAACAGTGGATCGAAATTGATGGGAGAGCAAGGCACGACGTATAGTGGTGCTGCATATGGCATCTTGAGCGCAGAAGATGTTAACGACATCAACACTTGGTAAGCTAAAGTGCCGAACCCTTCTTAGTAAAGTCTTGCTGACATGCATGCACTGAACGAAAAGGCCGAAGCAATCCAATGTCAGATATCCAAAGGTAAAAAAGAAGCACGAAACACATGACAATCTTACACCGTGATAGACTGATCCCGTCTTTTCAACGATAAACAGGCTCCCACCCTGAGTGTAAGTGTGTGACATTATATGCAGGAAAAGCGTTGCTTACGCAGATGCACACGCGTTTTCGTGACACTCTACAGCTGTACAATGGCGATACAAAGGTACGTTTCAAACGCAACGACGAAAAATAGAGGGCCATCAGTGAAAGGCGCCAAAAAAGGAAGAAGAGCTAACGATACAGCGATAGACCTTGGCAGCATGGGGTAATGCCGCGCGCATCGAACGAAATAAGGCGACTGCCAAGAGTAATTATTTGTGGCTGCAGCAGTACAAGCTATACCTAGATGACAGTTTGAACGGTGTTTTCAGACCTCTTCCCGGCGGTTTTAAGCCCATTGAGGTCATTGCAGGTAAATCAGGAGATTAAAGACTAGAAAACAAAACAGCCAGGAGGGACCCGAGTCCTGTTTTGGTGCTAACAATGGGGTGAACAGACTATCTGCGGGAATTCCATGATCACGTCTTGTCTGAGATGAAGAAGGGGTTTGCCCAACAATTCGACGAAAGCCGATACCGCTATTGTCTCACCGTAAGCGTGCTGCACAGCAATTGCAAGCAACATCATGATCCCCTTTTCACGAATGTTTTTTTTGTGTACAAACACAGGTGCCCGCGATGTGGTCCGACCGTTCCAAGCAAGCCATGCGCGATGCCGCTATCCTGGCGGGCCTGATCCGCGAAGAGGATGACCAAGACAGGCTAATGTTGATTTCCGAACCCGAAGCTGCAGCTATTTACTGCGAAAAGACGTGCGAACAATTCAATATGCGCGACGGTGATGAATTCATGATCTGTGATGCAGGAGGTAAAGGGGGATAATTTTTTTCCTTGTTGTACTTATCACTCCGTCGCACCATGCGGTTGCTCACGTTGGCATGACTTTAGGTGGAACCGTTGATTTGATTGTTTTCAGCGTCTCACTGGATGCGGATGGCAATCGCCGCTTCAAGGAGAGCACCAAGGGTCTGGGCAAGTCATGCGGCTCGGCCTTCGTGGACAAAAAAATGCGCAAGTTACTACGAAGCAAACTCAAAACCGTGGTGGACCCTGTGCCACCGGCTGCATTGGAAACGATGATGGAACACTTTACTGGTAATGTATATCTAATATTTTGGAAATTGGGGGGAGTAGATGGGGTATCCCGGAGGTCACATAGAGCTCTATGCAACGGCTCGCATATCCAAAGAATCTCTCAACTGACCTGTTTGCTCTATGTGTAAATAGATAGTTTGAAACCTTCCTTTGACGGCACGGAAGATCTGTTTTTGACTGTACCGATGAGCGCTGGTCTGAAGCAGCATACGGATGAATCCATTGGGTTGGAAGCTGGTCTTTTGACTCTGCCTGTGGAAGAGCTCTCAAAAAAAGTCTTTGACCCCGTGATCCAGGAGATCCTCAGTCTGATATACAAACAGAAGCAGCAGACGACGAACCTCAAGGCGATTTTTTTGGTGGGCGGTTTCGGCGCGTCGCAGTATTTGCATCTACGAATCTCCGAAGAGTTCAAGAAGCAAGGCATCCAAGTCGTCATTCCGCATCGTCCGGAGCTAGCGGTAGTGCGCGGTGCAGTGTACTTTGGTATGAATCCGCGGAAGGTCACTACGCGTGTGCCACGGTACTGGTACGGCATCGACATTACGAACACATTCGAGGAAGGCATCGACCCGCCCGAATACAAGATCGTACGACCTGACGGCAGTGTGAGATGCGACAACCGCTTCTCGGTGTTCGTACGTCGCGGAGAACCGCTGGACATTGACAGCTGTGTGACCCAAAAGTATACGACATTCTACCCGCGCCATACGCAGTGCACTTTTTTTGCCGCCAGCACCGAGGAGCAACCACGCTACACCCTGCAGCCAGGAGTAAAGAAAGTGTTTGATTTTGAAATTCCCATGCCTCACCTTCCCGATGCTCTCCCTGGTGATACGATCGATCTTACTATTAAGGTATGGAGTATTTACCTGGGCCATATTCGATGATAGCTGACCCTTGATATCAGATGTATTTTGGTGAAGTAGAACTCAGAGTAGAAGCGATTATACGCGAACAGGCATACCGCGTCGTGTGTAATTTTAATGTTTAAGGAAGCAAGCATGCTTTATTGTAATTATAAAATACAGGATCAAGACGATGAAGCATCTGAGAAGTTTAGTTATATTGAACGGTAGGGTTTATCCGTCGGTGTGCGTGCTCGCACGATGGGATAAAAAAAGGGCGGGCGGCTGAACGAGAAAAAAAAGGGCGCGAACAGACAGTTTGTCCAACAAGTGCGGTCGGTAGTGTCACTGTCAGTTTGCCGATCAGTGGTAATATCCGACTATGAAAGGAAGGGATCTGCAAAGCGTGGAGGATCACAAGGGCTTTGGTGCGCGACTGCTCGATTTTTATTTTATTTTGATAACAAAAGAATAGGAAAAAGTAATACAAGGTATATACATGAGGGTTGCGTGAAAGCTTACAGTGTGGATGTGCGTGTGAGGGAGGGAACATAAATGGTCTCATCATCAGATGCAAAAGCGGACAATAGGTGGGTGGTATAAAAAGGGTTGGTAGCAGCAGGCATGCCCGGCTATGCAGCGAGAGAAAGAAAAAAAAAGGATAATAGGGTGTTTTTTGGGGTCGGGGATGTGAACAAAGAAAGGAAACAGGATGAAAAGCGAGCATTAAACGAAAAATTGAGGATCCTTGGACATGTAGGGGAAAGCAGCGGCTGCGGCGGGCTGATAGTAATGATGATGATGGTGGTTCGGTGGTGGTGGCGGTGGAGGAGGGTAAAAGTGGTTAGAGGCATAATAGGCAGGAGGGGGGGTGAAATTCATCATCATGGCTGCAGGGTCCATATAGTTCATGAAAGTCTGCTCATAGTCGGGTGCAGCGTCTGTGTAGTATGAAGTGGGTGTGGTAGTCAGGTTGGGCTGTGGTGGCGTCTGCTGCGTTGCAGGCATCGAAGACACTGGAAGGGGTGGACCCATCAATCCTGCGCCCACATTAGAAGCAGCCGTAATCGTAGGCGTGGTAACCATAGTTGTAGTAGCGGCCGTGTCGGTATCGGCTGCAGTCGAGGGCTTGGCATCGCCGCGGGCTTTCGTAGACGAGATATCAGATTTGATGGTGCTGTCGTCCTTCATGTCTGCCGGTGGCGTTTTCGCTTCTTGGACAGGTGTGAGAGGAGGTGAAATCGAACAAGGCGGAGGAGGTGCTTGCCCGTTCGCGACGGCTTGTTTCCGCAGTCGCTCATTCTCTTTGCGCAATTGCAAGATCGTGTTCATGTAGTTGTTCTCGCGCTGAATGCTGTTGGAGACAAACTCGAGCGACTTGGCGACTATCACGGTTTTACTGGGGCGACGCACGGTTTGCAGCGAGGGAAGAGCGTGCGCCAGTTCTTGGAACTTGATATTGAGGTTCTCGCGACGAGCACGCTCGAGCGCATTATGGGCCGACCGGCGATCCACATTTGACAAGTCACTTTTGAACAAGTCAGTTTTTATGTCTCTGGGTTCATAAGCTATAATGTATATGCGTACCTGTCATCCATGACAGCAGCCATATCAGGAGAGACGGAGACTAAACAAAATAGAGTGAGTAAAGCAGGTTGATGCGTCAAAATCATACAATATGTACCAAAAGGGTAAGGTGACCCAGCATTGAAAGAGCTGAAAAAGTGGTTGGCAGCATGGCGTATGGAACGGCCGGCGTTGGTGATTCTGTACTTGTCCGAAGGCATGGGATGTGTGTGGGATGAGGGATAGCAGCAAAAATCAAGGAAAAGATTGAGCGCAATAAATAGTAGTAGAACCGAAATCTGGTGAAGCGAACAAGAGGAAGAAGTAAATAGATGAATATTTGGTGAGAGCAGGTACTATTGACGACAGTTGCTTTTATACTTTTTTTTTTTCATGTTATTATTACTTTTTTTTTTCTTTATATTTTTCTTTTTTTGCTTTTGGGGGGACAATGGATGATCTTCAAGAGACTTGCCTAATTTTTCATTGTCACGATCTCTGCCTATAATTTTTTTTTTGTTGTCTGTGTACACCCAGACAGCCTGAAAACTATGTCAGTATGCGCTATCTCTGCTTGCATCGATTCGACGTATGCCAACGTGGTCGTGAATGCATAACATGCTAAACAAAAGCAAGGCAAAGAGATACGGAATAGTCCCAAAAAAATTGGCTTCTTGACCCCTAGCGCGCCCCCTTACCGTTTCCCTTTCTTGTCGGTGGAAGCGATCCAGCCAAGAGGAAATCCACGCGCATGTGACCTTATTACTATGCACCAGGCAGCTACCACAGTCAGCTCATGTATGCTGCCTGGTGCTGCCGATGCTTCTCTCTGCGACATGCTTGGCTGCTCCCTTCCTCCTCCTCCTAATGTTCTATTGGCTGTCTGCTATGCCTCTCTGCTGCGTCTTTTCCGGAATCGACTTTCCATGCTCATATGCCCATTTGGATGGCTGCAGGCTGACTTTTTTTCACGCTTTACCTTAGCAGAGCCCATGTCGCCGACAGATGTCTTGGTGCATAGGGTTACGTTTTGCCTTTTTTTTCTTGCTTGTGTGCGCGTGTGTGTGTGCGTGTGTTGCGTTGCGGACAATGTGTTTTACTGCATTCGATGTAATCATCGACCGTGCGTTTTCCTTGTTACGGAAATGAAGGTGTTCTAGGTCATGCACGTCAACAATAGCCAAGTTGGTGAGGATCGGAGGCGCCCCGCCAGATCTCTGATCCCCAGGGTAAGCCAAATAAAACTGCCACCACGCCTTGACGCACTCACACACTCATGGACACAAAATAGACAACGTAACATCAAACAACTACTTGACAGCCAGCCAGTAGATGATTGACCCTCCGTGTCTCTCTATTCTTTATTATTATTTTTTAGATAACTCTTTTTTTTCCCGGGCCTTGTCAGTGATGATGATGATGATGGGCAATTGAGGGCCTCCTTCCGTTTTGAAACTTTCTCCGAAAGGCCTTGACACTCCTTTTTCCGCCTTTTTCTCAAACCATTCTGTCTCCATGATGCGATGATGATGATTGTCTGCTCTCATAATGAAATCCCTAATGGCTGTCTGGCTGGGCCTCAATGGCTGAGTGTATCGCTGAATGCTAGAAAAGACGGAGATGCACCATTTGCGGACATTACATGTGACAAGACCTCGATCATTTTTACGAGTAGACAATTCCTTTTCTTTCTGTTTGCGTAACCCACGCTTGTTACACCACGCTTAATTCTGTCTGCAGATCATTCGTCATTCTCTATCGCCAACCCCCGTGAGCGCGTGCTCGGACCTGCCCTCTTACTGTTTCCCCACTCTCGCTAATAGTCTCCAGCTATTCACGCTCTCACAAACACTCCCAACCCAATATCGCCATCGGCCGTTTCCTATGCAATCAGAGATCTGGGCAGAACTCCCCTCGTTGCACGCTGCCCAAGTTACTGCAGTTCCCCTTTGCCACACAGACCTCGTCCCCCAAGCAACAATGTAAAAAAAAAGGTTATTCCCCCCCCCATCTCCCCCCAGTCCAGTCACCAAACAAAGCTGTGTCTCGCGCGAAACAGCCTTTGCAAATAGGCACATCACACGACGATAGTTGTAGCCAATCCCTTACACACACTCTCTTTCATGAGCGCCCATGCCCAATGTCGTATTCAATTCATTGTTCTATTGAACTCAAAATCATAAAAACGAATCATTATAATATTATAACTGTTCATCATCTTTCTTTTTTCAGTTCTGGGAGACCCTTTCTCTGTCGCGAGCATCCGGGTTGATCATGCACAAATCAAATCCCAGCGAACTTTCTGAGCTTGTTCTCCCATTTGTTCTCTTAACATTTAATACACAAAACCACCCACGTAGGCACACAACAGCAAAGTGAACCACAAGCTGTAGTCACTTAATCACGGTCCTGCCCGAAAAATGATCGGCAGACCTACCCTTCTGATTTATCCACGCCAGCTAAGCTATACATAACACAATCCACGTAAGCACACACACAAAAGCGCGCACTCGTATGCTCGTGCAAATATACCACTCCAAAGAAGGTCCAATTTTCCATCTGTCTCTTGTCATTACCTGTTACTGGCACATTCCTTAATTGTCGCAACAACAGGGTACCTAATCAAGAAAAAGCTCTGTAAAGCCTCCTTTTTCCATTCTTGGCCTCTTCATCTCGATCCTTTTGCAAAAGGGCTCAACATGTGCTCGTAAGAACGATCGTATCGCGATATGCAATCGTCCCGAAAGCTGTTGTGTGTTGTTGTTTGTCGTGGACGTCTGAGGATGAAACGCGAGACAGTGGATCACGATGCATATTATTTGCTTTGGCTTTCCCCCGTCCAACCCAACCCTGCAAGGACTGAAACGCCGACGCAGCCAAAAAAAAAAAAAAAAAAGGTCAGGGTGCCAAGGGCAGAGCGAAAAGCAGTTATTGAGATAGGTGGTATCAGTTTTCATTGTCTTTTGACTGTTCGGCTGATCATAACAATGAATGATAGTGCCCCGGGTTAAACTGCACAATATCTGTACATCGATACACATGACTTGCAGGCCTCAGCGTTTGACGTATGGGCTGTGCTGTCAACCCCGCAGGCAAAGAGGTAACCAGTGTATAGGAATGGCCGCCCGAGGTTTTTCTCCTGTCCCGGAGATTGACCATATGTGCTCTAGCTCTTCCTTTCCAAGGTGTTATGATTAACGGACTGTATGAGGACTTTCTGATTTTTTGCTCTCGCATACTCACCGTTTTCGTCGCCGCAAAAGGGAGAACAATGTTGGGCACAAACCGCCCATGTAAACCCGAATCCTCGAATATATGTGTTCGCCGCCGGCTTAATAAGACATCAGGCAGTTAGATAGGCAGTAACTAATAAGTGTCCACTAAAATTGACAGGAAACAATGCTCGTTCAAAGAAACTCTTTTTACAAGTGTGGTTTGCTCATATGTTTGCCAAGTATATCATAACCATCGTTCCTTTATCTCGGGCGCATTACTCAAGCCGCGCAAATCGCGGGATAAACCAAAAAGCCCGCGCGCAGGCGCGTGCAAAGGGCAGAGCGAGTCTTTCCTATGTATTATAGGACGATTAGATTGCACGGGTGATCAGCAAAACTTGTTTAGTATACAGACGAAAAAAAAAAGAAAGGATGCAGGGAACCCAGAAGAAAGTTTCCGCGAGCAGGGTCTCCATTTTCGGCTTTCAACTTTAGAAAAAAGACAGACACAATACTGGACATAGCTGATCGTTGCCGTATTCAATAAGGGCTGTCCTTGAAGTACGTTTGTATGCACGGAGCTGAGAAAAAAAGCGGGCGGGGTATAGTTGAGTTGGAGTGTGCCTGGTTGGATGTGGAACGTCTGTGCGCCGATTATTCAATACATAAAAGGCATTTCGACATTCCATAGCCGAAAACCGGTTTTTGTAAAGTAGCCATTACTGTTTTTTTTTCTGGCTGGCAGGTGTCCACATGGAAACAGCATTGGGGTGGGGGGACCGTGTCTGCTGCCGAGTATTCTCAGAAGCAACCCCACACAAAAGGTCTTCGACAGGATGCACCAATAGTTTCCACGAACCCTATTGCTGGATCGTTGCTTAAACTACGTCTGCCTACTTCGCCCTGGCTTTTTTCTTTTCTTGTTTCTCTCAAGTCTCAATGTCCTTCTCCTCCAAGCAGAGCCTGCCCCTGATAGTGATGGTTTCTTAAAATATATACACCACTATCCGCAAACTTTTGAAGCACGTTCTTTATCTTATGACTCGTGCTTTCGGCTGCTGAGCACCGTGAATTTGTTCTGTAGTACATAGAGAACACCCACATACGTTTCTTAGGGTGGCAAGCACGTTCAGACAAACTTGGTATCGGTGACATCTAATAGATGCACAATCACGAAAGGCTGTGCAAAAAGAACTTTTTCAGCATGCATACTTGTTATAAGCCATGAGGAGCAGCTTAGCATTCTTTTCTTAGCTTCAGGAGTGATCCGTAGGTGTGTATTTTGTATGGGACTAACAGATAGGGATATCTATTATAGTATCCTTCATCAGTTACCCATGGCAACGGCGCATGAAGCCTGCGGGCTTTGCATGTCACACACCTCCGACGCGCTATCGAATTCTTTCACTTATTCTTTTGACAGCAACGCAAATGGCAGCCAAAGAGATCGGAAAGCTTGGTAAGCCGAACCGATACAGCCTTTGAAAATTCTCATTTCGGATCTGCAGTGTTTGTGACGGGTAACAAGAACAAACTGTCCGAGGTGCGCGCGATCTTGTCCGGCACCATTGAAGTGGATTCCCACAAGGTCGATTGTAGGTTTACCTGTCTCTTTATGATTTCCAATCTTGACTCATGCGACGCGTCTCTTTATCTAAAGTGCCAGAGCTCCAAGGCACCACCCAAGACATTGCCAAGCAGAAGTGTAAACAAGCTGCAGAGATTGTACGTATCCGAAAAAATAGATGAAAAATCACTCTAAATTATGTTGTAGCTGAACGGACCTTGCATCACCGAGGATACCTGCTTGTGTTTTGACGCCATGAAAGGTCTTCCCGGCCCTTACATGTACGATACACATCCATACACATAGACATAGATAGTAGCTCGATACTAACGATACTCTATTTTGTTTAGCAAGTGGTTCCTTGAATCACTCGGTCACGATGGTCTGAACAAGATGCTCGTTGGCTTTAATGATTATTCTGCCTATGCTCTCTGTACTTTCGCCTACTGTAAGGGTCCAGGACACGAGCCCATTATCTTCGAAGGAAAGACCCAGGTAAGCAAGGATATAGGCCATAACGCAGAGACTTATTTGCTAACGGGAAATATAGGGCAAGATTGTTCCCGCGCGTGGACCGGCCGACTTCGGTTGGGACCCCATTTTCCAGCCTGACGGTTTCACAGAGACGTATGTAAAATGAAAGGCGGTCAGATCAGCCGCGTATACTTATATTATATCTCCCTCTTCTTAGCTACGCGGAGATGTCCAAAGAGGTGAAAAACACAATTTCGCACCGTTATCGCGCTCTGGAGAAGCTCAAGGAATACCTTCAAACCTCGGCCTAGACACTCTTGTATGATCATAAATATATTAACAAGCATAATATGTCATATGCATCATGGAGGTTTATCTTTCTTTGATCCACTATTCCAACTACTATACAGGCATTTATCTACTTCACTCAACTATGATACAGCCCTACATCTCTATGCCTTGCCAACATCTTCCTTGAGGGTCACGGTTCGGTTGACCACCAGGCGCTTGCAAGCATCCTTCTCCTGGCCAGGCGTGGTAAGCTTGGCCACGTCAATTTCAGTATCCTTGTCCAGACAGAAGTAACCTGTCCGCACAAATTGCCATCGCATGCTTTCCTTGTCCTTGCCGCCCGTCGTCTTAGCCCAATCTGCCATCTGCGAATAGATACCCACATTCGCCAGGGCACCGTGGACGATGCTCAGCGAGTTTTCGTTGATATCATTCAAGAAACCGCCCTCGACGCTGTCAGGGTTGCTATGCTTGAAGAGAGCCTCGTAGAGGCGCACTTCATCAAGCTTGACAGGCGAGTTGAATTGGGGTGCATCGGCGACCCAGTGGATGTACGTCTTGGGCTTTTTGAACTCGCCCTCATTTTCGTATCGGCACACGATCTCGGTGACTTTGCCGTTGCTATCCTTCTTGACATCGACACAGCGGATGGGCCGCTTGACCTGGAGCAAGCCGACAGACTTGCCAGGCGCCAGTCTATAATAATCCTTGGAGTCCTGCTCACGGAAATCGGATGCGTCAATGTAGAGTGTCTTGGTGAACGGCACCTTGTATTCGCCCATCTCGGCATTGCGTGGCATGTTGGGCACAGTCAGCCACTCGACAAAGTCGTCTGCCACGTTTTCCAGGGTCACCTTGATAGGCTCCATGACGACCATGGTACGGGGCACCGTCTTGTCCAAGTAATCGCGCGTCTTGTTGTCGAAGCGAGAAACATCAATGGTACTCTTAGCCGTCGTGACACCCAGCTCGAGCACGAACTGGTTGATGGCCCCCGGGGGCACACCACGTCTCCGGATACCGACGAGCGTGTACAATCTCGGGTCATCCCTAACACAAGTCGCATTAATCACTCATTGTCCAGTGCCTTGTTGTTTGATGCTTACCATCCACTGACGTAATTGTTATTCACCATCTTGAGGATTTTGCGCTTGGACATGATGGTACCAGTCACGTTCAGACGGCCATACTCCCACTGAACAGGCTTGTAAACTTCAACGGCGTCGACAAGCCAGTAGTAACTCTCGCGCGACTGTCTGAACTCGGTGGTGCAGAGCGAATGCGTAATATTTTCAAAGGAATCCACGAGACAGTGAGTAAAATCGTAGGTCGGGTAGATGCACCAGTCCGATCCGGTGCGGTGATGCGGTGTGTACAGAACACGGTAGGCGATCAGATCCCAGAACTGGGGATTGCCGTTCTCGAGATCCTGCTTCATACGCAAGGTGGTCTCGCCCTCCTTGTACCGACCTTCCTTCATCTTTTGGAACTGCTCGAGGGTCTCCTCGATGGGCCTGTCGCGGTGAACACAGGCCGTGCGGGCACCGCCATTGTCGCCACCACGATGGGCGTGAATCTCCTCGCCTGTGCACTGGCAAGTGTAAGCAAGGCCCTTCTTGATCAGCTTGATGGCCAGCTCATAGAGCTGCTGGAAATAATCGCTCGAGTACGTGACCTTGTAGGGCGTGAAGCCGAGCCATTCGATGGTCTCGAGAATAGAGATAAAATACTTCTCTTCTTCGGCCTCTGGGTTGGTGTCGTCATAACGCAAGTAGGTGATACCGTTGTGGGCCTTGCCGTAACCGAAGTTGACGTTGATGGCCTTAGCGTGGCCAATATGCAGGAAGCCGTTGGGCTCCGGGGGGAAACGCGTGACGACCTTGCCGCCCGTGGCTTTCAAATGTTCCTCCATCAGCTCAGGCTTGATCTGCTTGTTGCCACCGGGCTTGTGGAGGCGGGCCAAATCGCCTTCGAAGAACATGTTGGAAAGGTTAACCTCCTTCTCTTCGACTTTCTCTGTCGGTGCCTTCTTGACAGGCTCCTTCTTCTCCTTCTTTTTCTTTTGGGGCGCATCACGCTCGTCCTTGGGACCGAGCAGCGCCAGGTACTGGGCTTCCAGCTCGTTCTTCACAGCCGCGCCTTCGGCCCATCGCAGCTCCGGGATCTTGCGGGTGCTGGCAAGCGAAGGACCGAGGGTTCTGTAGCGGTTGTTGACAATGTTGTCCTTGTTGGCGTTTATATAGTTCGCAATCGCGTCCTTGATCTGCTCGGGTGTCACGATCACGCCTAAAAAGCCATATCAATTGATTTGAAATGACAAACAACGTTATCAGTAATTACCAACACCGGCAGCCTCGTCGAAAGCTGCATCGTTGATTGGTTGCGGGCAGTCCTCGACAAACTTGATACCGGCTGAATGAAGAAAAAGGAGCAGGTGAGCACTTTTAACTCGACAACAAAAAAGCCCTCTGAGTGGAGCAAGTCTAAAGACTCGACCTACCCGTAACTTGGTCAGCGGTTTTCAGGTCACCGTTCATGATGCGTTTGACAAGATAAGTGCGATGCGGTGTTGCGTCCTTGGTAATAGTGGACGCGAGCTGGTAGAGGAGGTTACCTTCCTCTTTACTGCAGCCGGCATCGCGCACATTGGCTTCATCAATGACAGCCTCAAGGGTAGGAGCAAGTTTCTTGTTTTTAGCCGTGTCCTTTGCTTTTTGCTCGGACAGGCCGATCTTTGTGAATACAGGAATGAGAGCCTCCATAAGAAGTGGGGGTTGTACGTCAAAGAATGCGGGCCGAGCGCAGCGCCCCTCCTTTTTAAATTCAAAAGGTGACTCAGACAAAAAGCCACACAACCACATGGCCATCCCTGCCAAATTCAGGCACATGAAATCTACAACAGTTGTCGTAACTTCATTAATTATATTTTTAGCTGTGCAAGTGTGTTTTATTTAGTAAGTATGAGTCACTCTTTATTTGTGTTGGAAAATCTTCGTAGTTTGGCGGTGGTGGGTGTAATAACCGGCCAAAGGTGTTTTCTGACAGTCATGATTCGACGTTGTAGTAACACGTTTCGGTGGATCGTGCTCGTTGAAGGCTGCTCCAGCTTCATATTTTCGGTGCGGGTATAGCTCCTGAATTATCCGATAAAATATATCCAAATGATTACTGCTAGCTATGAGTGGGTATACGTACGGAAGGTGAGAAGATGTAGGAGAGAGCGGTTATCCAAAGTTACTTTTAAAGCATACAACGCGCAGACAGACCTTCATAGCTGAGTAACAATAAGAGCAGCTACAGTAATCTTGAGTGCATTATAATATAGAATATATGCGATAACTATGAGTACAATCCCATCTGAGACCAGCGGCTTGAACCGGTCTTTGAGTAATACGCGGTAATAGTGACGATATTAAGCAAGGACAACGAGGGTGGGAATATAACCCACTTGATATATGTCTGGTTTGGCTGCGGAGTGCATTTACTGAATTAAGCGAATACGCATGCCCAAGGGAAGCTAATAGGCGGTCATTGGAAATATACAGTGTGTAGGTCAGTATGCCTTACGGAGACACCCAGACTGATAATCAAGGTGGAGGCTGGTATACAACCCAACATGACGATTCATTTCTTCCCTATCCCATATAGTACCATATTGGGACGGGAGATTAAGTCACTCGATTAAGTAAACTCGACGCGATAGAACCAAAATGCTGGTCTTGCACCAATTACGGCTTACGGAGTCACCTGCGAGCGCAGTAGAGAAGCTTTCCGGTTTTGAATGGCCTGACGCGCCACGCATGCCCGATACATATTTAGATAGCAGAGATTCTAAGTTTCGCAAATGTCGCTCCTGAATCTTCTTAGTTTTAAGCAGTGAAAGGGAAAGACTAAGCCATACCCTTGATAGGAAGAAATAAATTTGGCTGCTGACTCTCTACGGAATATCTACGGAATACTAATGTAACTACTTAGAATAGCACCTGATATATATATGTCCCACGTAAGAAAACGGAAGATACTTGTTCTGGGATGTCATAGCCTCATACACGAGCCATGGATATCCTGTGTCGCGTGAATAGCAGTTTTATTAAGCATGCAGGCACGTTATATCATATCTGGACACTCTACACATGCGTCAAGTATCCAAAGGTAAAGGGACGAAAACCATAAGGCTGACTTTGTTCATGAACACCATCCATGGGTCAGGTTTAGGAATGAGTCTGGTTTATCATCCAAGATTCGTGATAGGTTCAGGAAATTAATCGCACTTAAAGGCAGTAAAGTATCAAGGGTCCTAGGTTCGGAAATAGACATCGCCAAAAAATGCATATCATTATATGAAACCCTTCGCTTGCTTCTCTTGCCATAGCGAGTACATATAGCGCGTAGTAAGCGCATATATGACGCATGGAGACAGCATGAGCCGCGCATATATACTTTATACAGATGGTGAACATTCGGTATGAAATACAGGTACACTCAGTATCTGTATTCTACATAGTCTGGATTTCATGTACATTATAGAGTTGTTGTGTGTGGAATGGATATAAATTAAAGTGATTTTTACTATGCATCATATACGGAGCCTCTAATGCGGGCATATCTGTGTAGAAGCCGAGGGACAAGGCCTAGAGAAAAACCCTGATGGGGTAAATAGAATGCAGAGCAAAATTAGGGGAGCGAGGTATATGGTGGGCAAAGGCTGTAGTCAAGAGAGGGAATAATTGGTCAAACGGAGAAGCGCAGGAATGGATGTATGATCATTTTGGGTTCTATGTGAGGACTACACTAACAGAAGGCTTTTTTTGTATGCAGGTACGCGTTCCTGATGATGCCTATAGTTGAACCTAGGGTCCAATAACATCATACTGTCCTTTAACTCAATCATTGTAATGGCACCCATCATGAAACCTGAATAGTAGCTGCATTTTATTCCTGACCCTGACACACGAGTGCTCATGAGCAAAGTCAAGCTGATGGTCTCCATGATCTTTCGTTACTGTTTCTTTCCGCATAGAGTGCGAGCATGAAAATAGCTACGAGTTGCGCAAGAAGACTATGTCTTGTCTTGAATTAAGGAACGTCCATGTGTGTATGACTTGCAATCTGTATACGTCGAATGGTCGAGCAATACTACGCTTTATCGTTTAATGATGCAAGAAGCCTGCTACAACATGGTACACATATCCACATAATACATATCTCTAGCTTATTTTAGCTGGTTGGCACACTTGGGTACCTGCACCAGTTCAGTTACCCCTGTCAACCTTCCACTTTGTTAGTTTGTTGTGCAACAGCAAAGTAGTTTATCAGGGTATCTGTTGCATCTTTTATTGGCATTTTTATGGTTTCTGTACAAGGGCTAAGGAAGACAGGGTATGTATACGTATAAATCACAGGTTAATCTAAAAAATAGGATTCATCTCGTCAACGTTGTTCTGCTGTTGCTGCTGTTGCTGCTGACGTTGCTGGCGCTGCTGCATCTGTCGTCGCCGGCGACGACCAAACATACTGAGAGGAAATTGGGGCATCACACGGCTATCAAGGTCGGGGCACAAATTGGTAGATGCCTGGAACGCGTCGATCCAGAGTACGGCGTCCTCTTCCGACCTGGGCCTGAGGAGGAACTGCGGGCCTTGTTTAATCCGGACCCGAACGACATGCCGGTGTTTTGTGTAATCCGTGGCGAGGCCAACCTCGGCGTCCTGCGTCGAGTAGGACCAGACGGGTTTGCTTCCGTTGTAAGCTTGGATACACGTCCCCCAGACGCGCACCGATAGTTTCCGCCAACTGCGCTTTTTGCTTTTGACGTAGGGAAGCTCCATTTCTCGCTTGACGCGCAGCGTTGCAACTCGGGAGACTGTACACTCGTATGCAGGAAGAACTTCTTCCATGACTTCTTCTTCCTCTATTTTGCGGCGTGCTGCTGCCACTGCGCTTCTCCGACGCATGAGCCATTGTGCAACCGTCCCTTTTGCCCAGGGATGGCGCGGGTCATCGTATGCCGGCGGTTCCGCCTGATTTTGCTTTTTCTCGTTTCCTTCTTCAAGGTCATCGAGGTCGTTGGCCAACAAAGGTACTTCGTCATCATGGCTATTTCCTCGCGCCTTAGGATTGTCAGGACTTTGGAAAAATACGCAGCCTTGTCGCCGTTGTTGTTTGCTGGTCAAACGCAGACTCATCATTCCTTTAGGGAGGTTTTAATATCGGAGTACACATGCTACTGCCCATATGTCCACTCACCAGAACGTCCTGCAGCTGCAGTGGCAAGACAGAGAGACATGGAAACAATGCAAAATAAGTAAAAGAAATGAGGAGAAAGTGAAGACGGTAGTCTATTTTTTACTCGTCTTTAAATAAATACATCTGAATTTGCTTGTATTGACAACAGCCGCATTTGGAAAGAGCAATCATCAGGTCGGTGTTGCAGCCAGACAGCCATGCGGGTACCACACACTTCATCATCACCACATACACGGGTCGATCCATGCTTCCAGCCCCCGTTCCTGGCATAAAGAACTATTCGGGTAAAATAGTTAAACACCAGCAATGCATGCAAATCATCTATAATCTGCCGTTATTCAACCTCCCTACACCTTTTCGATCAAATGTTCTTTGCCCTCCTTTATCATCGATGCGTCAATCTGTCGGCTATATGCATTCCAAAGACTTCTCGGAAATGAAATTCCTGCCTTCTTCAGTTCAGACAATCAGTCTCCACATCTAATTTTTTTGCATAAAGATACGGGCAAATCCTCGAGAAAGCTAATAAAAAATCAACTCCCTTATTCGTCAGATCCAGAAGTTTACTCATTTGACGTTTTTCTATTTTTTCTGTCGAAAAGCTTTGGATTTCTCTGTTTCTCCACCCGATTTTTCGAAGCCAGAATTGTTTCTCTTGAATCGCCTCCGGTCCCAATGACAAAAATGGAAAACGCATGAACATCAATCAAAAATTCTTGGCAGCTTTGCCGTTCGATAAATGTTCAAAGAAGTTTACATGATATACGCTGCATTACCCCTTTGTCACACGCACGCATGTCGTCTGTTCTATGTAGTGGATGTGCGCAGATGATGCGTCGATCCTACGCCACACGTATCACCAAGCTGCATATGCTTTTTGTATGTGCACCGTGATCATTTTCTCTTCGTATACACATAGATCGACAGTGCAACTCAGCGAAGGCAAGACGATGCGTTCTTTTCTTATGTTGCTGTTTGATCAAAACATAACTTCTTTTTTTTTAATCTCTGCCGGAGACCGTTCAGCATTCTGTGATGTGTACCCCCGCAGCAACAAAATACATTTTATTACTTTTGATTGTGCTTAAGCACATAAATTACTCATATGCGCGAAATTAATGGTTTCACAGGATGCATAATATTTCTAATAAAGATAATTCATCACAAAGAAATCACTGAATTGAATGCTTCCCAGTCTTGTCATATCGACTGTTGTACCGCATTAATGTCACGTATATATCATGCCAGCATTGGTGTGGGAAAAGAGGCAAAGAAATATGTATCAAACGTGCCAGACAAGGATGCTTGATGGACCTATGTGGTTCAACAGTTACGACTTGTGGTAATATACAATATGTATGCGACTACATAGTAAGACTAAGGCACTCCAGAAGAAGGGTTGGTATAGATGCACATAAAACCTGATTTCTTTAATGCTGAACATGTCATCTGGATGACATTTAATGAGCCTGGACGCGTTCCAGCCCGAAAGGTATTGGAGAAAAAAAAGGCAAGAAATCAAAAGAACCGTTAGTCCACCTGCCAAATTATACAGGCTCCAGATATGTATACGAAGTACACGGTCTATACAAAACAAAGGTGATTTTAAGCGAGAAGCATTCTAGTGGTCCGGGCGTGCAGGCTTCGGTCTTTATATACTCTTTTCGTGTATTATGTATAAACATTCTCCGATTAAAAGTTGTCGGGGGTCACTCTGTACAAAGCTTAGAGAGTGTATGTAGAGGAGAGGGGTAAAATAACTCGAAGGCGTGTAAAACTCTCACCTGGCACGGCTACAAATGTGTGAATCTATTTTTGATGTGTGGTTGGGTTTTCGAAAAGGGCTTGAGGTCGCGCGGGCGCGCGTGGCAAGCCATGTGGGCAATGAGCGAGATTGAAATAAGGCATTTGTGCAGCACGAGCCGATCCCATATTTGTCAAATCAATTCGCCTTGTCTGTACAAATGCATGGACTCACTTGATTAGACTTGGAAAGGAAAAAATTCTTTAAAGTAGAAACACTTCAAGTCCTGCTTCACGGGCTTAAAACCAAGCAGGCCAAGGTTAAATAATAGTAAATAATGAAGCGAGAGGAAGGGAGAAAAGAAGAAAATTGCAAAGGAAGGAGGGGGGGGCTGACATCTTAAGACTATGTGGGTGCGTGTGCCAGCCCGCCTGACCAGGCACGGACCAGTGGCAAGAGAGGCACACGGTAATTAATACATGCCACGTAAAAGGACAGGTGCGAGATACTACGAAGAGCAAGTGGAGGCAATAATACTACAAGACATAATCTGAGAAGGCAATGTAGTAGTCAAGGCTGTACTGTACATGCCCAAAGCAAAAGATCCTCATAGAATAACACAAGTGAAGCCTTGATCCTGTGTCTGTTACGTGTGCGTGTCTCGAGGGTTCGTTCCGAGCTGGAATTTCTTGGAAATAAAGGCCAGCCAGACCACGTAAGCCATTTGACCTTATCCTCCACACAGAAATGAAGGAAAAAAAAATAGAGATAATAACAGGTTGTGTTGTATACCTCCTGAGAACAAAGAGCGTGTGAAAGAGGGCAAAGCAACGATGACGATGGAAAGGGTAACAACAGAGCATAGGTGAAATGCTGTCGTCGTGGGTGGAAGAGTATTTTTCAAAGGCCGAATTTGGATTTGGGAAGAGAAAGTGAGTGAGTGGAGCGTTGCTCCCTCCTTTTTCCTTTCCCCTCCTTCCCTTTCTTTTTTTCCTCCCGTTTTTCTGTATCTCTGGCTGCAAAGGACGATGAACCCACACAACCCAAATCTGCCCAATGGGCAGCAGTCTGTACCTCAGGCTGTCAACATGGGACTGTCCAACGAGATTCCAAACGGAAACTGGCGTGATGAGCTCTCACAGGCTGACAGAAACCGCTTGATCGGCTCTATGTAAGGCGGCTGGGTGGTCTCATGATATAAAACATTGGATTTGCTGATGAATTGATTTTTGCATCCACATTCTATTCCCCTTCACTCCATTCCACTTGAATCCATGAAGAGCTCAAGCCTTGAAAGCCCTTTCACCAACGACCTCCGAAAACGATATCGTTGCTGCCGCTCGCAAGTTTGAGCAGACGCTCTACTATCACAGCACAAGCAAGGTAATTATTATTATAATTATAATTATAATATAATATAATAGCAAGCTTGCTTGCTTGTTATTCTCCCGAATTCGCTTTCCCCCACCTCCCCACTTACACTGACTCAACCTGTCTTTGCTAGAACCAATATATCCTCTCCTACGCGAGGAAGATCCACCAGATTAAGGCAAAGAACTCCAACCAGCCTGGCGGAGAGGTGCCCATGCCTCCGCTGCCCTTCAATATCAACGCCATGGGCCTTCAGCAGCAGATATCCCCTATGATGCAGCAACAGCAGCAGCAGCACCAGCAAAACGTCTCTCCCCAGATGCATCAGCAGCAGCAGCCACAGTCTCAGCAGCAGCCACAACAGCAGCAACCGCAACAGCAACCGCAACAGCAGCAGCAGCAGCCCGGGCAGCAGAACTTTGCTTCTCCTTTGAATATGAACCAGGCCATGGCGGGACAGAACCCAATTCGTCCCGCCATGTTCAATCAGAACATGATGCAGCAAAGACCTGCCCAGCCCCAGATGCAGCAGCAACCCCAGGGGCAGCAATCTCAACAGCAACAGCAACAACAGCAAATGCTCGCCATGCAACGCGCGGCTCTCGCTGCTGCCGCAAGCGCTGCTGGAAATCAACCTCAACAGCAAATGATGATGAATCAAAACCAGCCCCAGCAGCAACAACAGCAGCAGCCAAACCAAGGCCAGCAGCCCAACCAAGGCCAGCAACAGCCAGGCCAGCCTCCTCAGCAGCACCAGATACCATTAAATGTGCTGCAGACCCTAGGCGCGCAAAATGGCCTTTCCCCGCAGCAAGTGCAGATGCTTTTGGCGCGTCAACTCGCATATCAGCAGCAACAGCAGCAAAAGGCGGGCCAGGCCCAGCCTCAAGGCCAGATGCCTCAACAGGGACAGCAAGTAGGACAGCCCCAGCAGCAACAGCAGCCCGCGGTGTCCCAAAGCTTCCCCCAGGGCAGCCAGCCCAATCCGAACTTACTCATGAACATGAATGGACTACCTGTGAGTATGCCGAGCAGGCCAGGCATGATCGGCATGCAGCAGAGCCCCAATATCCGAGCGAACAGAGTGAACTTACCTACCTCGGCATCCCCGATGCAGCAGACTAGTTTCCCGCGTCCCAACATGATGCCTCAAGGCTCCATGCCGCCCGGCACGGCTGCTCTTTTTGCAAACAACCTGACCGCTCAACAGCAGGGTTTCGTGCAACAGACGCCCCAGCAGCAGCAGCAACAGAGCAACCAAGGGCAGCAGCCACAGCAGGCCCAGCAACAGCAGCCGACGCCTCAACAGCAGGCTCAGCAGCTGCCTCAGCAACAAGCGTCCCAGCAACAGCAGCAACAGCCAAACCAAGGACAGCAGGCGACGCCAATGCAGGGCAAGTCGCAAGCTCAGTTGTCGCAAGAAATGATCATGCAACAGTTCCGTCAGCAGCAACAGTTGTTGCAACAGCAACAGCAGCAGCAACAGCAACAGCAGCAGCAGCAGCAGCAGCAACAGCAACAGCAGCAACAGCAACAGCATGAACCCTCGCCACGTCCGCAGCAGCAGCAGCAACAGCAGCCTCTGCCTCAACAGAATGAGCCTATCTCGAACATGATGACTGCCCAAGGTCTTGCCCAACAACAGCAGCAACAACAACAGCAGCAGGCGAGTCTGAGGGCAGCGGCGAATCCACAGCAGCGCACTGGCAATGCGGCCGAGATTGTGCGCCAATTGGATGAAAATATTCGCAACAACAGAGGTAAAGAGGCAGAATAACAAACGATATGTTGTGTAACATAAAGTTGTAGTACGCTCCACGCCCATCAACGTACCTGAACAGGAACAGGCAGCAATTCGTGATCTCATTAACCGCATGAAGCCCATGTCGGATAAGATAGACGAACTTTTGCCTGTCTTCCTCGCGCTCTCTTCCAGTTTCGAGGTCACAAAGCGCCTGATCCTGATGAAGTACATGTTCGAGGACCAGGTCAAGTTGATCCCGAACAACATCTATATCATCAGTCTTGAGAACCTGCAAAAGATCCGAGATCAGTTCACAGGTTACTTTAACTGGGTGCGAAGCGTGGCTACGAATCCCCAACATCAGCAGCAGCAACAACAGGCACAACAGGCACAACAGGCACAACAACAGCAGCAGCCCGCCATGAGCATGCCTGGTCAACAGCCTCACATGATCAATGCCAGTGGTGGCCCTGTTCAAGGCATGATGTCTACTCCCCAGTCCCAGGCGGCTCAACTCGGGCTCGGCGTCACGCCTATGCAACAGCAACCCTCTCAGCAGCAGCAGCAGCCCTTTACCCAAAGCCCAGCTCCTCCCTCGGCCGCTCTGCAGAACCAAACCCCTCAACAGCAAATGCAAAGGCAGCAGGCGCGTATGCCGCCTCAACAACAACAACAGCAGCAGCAACAAGTGCAGCAGCAGAATCGTGCCCAGGTGACACCTCAGCAGCAGAACCAGGAGCTTCCTCAAGGAAGTGCGGCTGCGGCCGCCGCCGCTGCCGCCGCTGCCGCTACAGGTTCACCCGCTGCTATGGGCATGAAGCGCGGTAGCATTGATCTGAAACTGCCACCGTCCAAGAAGCGCGCAACCGCTCAAAAGCCGTCTCCCACTCTCTCGCGACAAGGCCAGCAAACGCCGCCCCAACCGCAGGCCGTCAAGATGGATACGGGTAGTCCGGCTGATCAAGGCAAGCCTCCAGGACAAACGTCGAATGCATCCACACCTGAAATTCTGGGGAGCACGCCAATGGCGAATGCGGGTGTTCCGAACGGCGCCATTGTCAAGGCACAAAAAACGGCCCTTGCGCGTGGTATACCAGAAGAAATTGTTGCGTTACTGCCTCCCAAGGCGTTGCACTGCACCGTTATCCTGCAGCAGGCTGAGCAGAAGGAGATCAACCTAACATCCGCCCAGCTTTCTCAGATTGAGGCACTCTTGAATGAGCGTATCGCAGCTGCCAAGAAGCAGCTAGAGCAGCAACGATCGCAGGCTCAAAAGCAACAGCCCCCGCCGCAACAGCCACCACAGGCACAGCAACAACAGCAGCAAGCTTCTGTGGTCGATCTATCTGGAGGCACGCCCACGCCACCGCAGCAGTCCTCCGCTTCTCTCCCTCGCTCATCACCAGCGGTTGCTCACACACCTGCGTCTTTCCAGCAGGCGCCTACACCTCCTATGGCACGACCGGCCAGCGTCGCCAGTCCTGCGAGCGATGTCGCCCACACCCCTCAGCAGCTGCAACAACAGCAGCAGCAAAACGCTTTCCAGCGCACCATGCCCTCTTCTACCCTTTCGCATGCCACCATCTCCACCCCTGTCGCCTCCGCGATCGCCGCGACAACAGCAGGCATGGGCCCCACCTCCACGACAGCAGCCGCCACCCCTGCTTCGCTCGCTGCGTCTGCTTCTGTACAGCCTTCGATGACCACACTGCGCCCCGGGATGGGCCCAGACGACAAGGTCGTGAACCCAAGGGCATTCACAAACGACGTTCTCAAGGACATTGCGTCGCTGATCAATGTGCCCGTCGCCGAGGACGAAAGCAGTACGGTCCAGATGCGCGTGATACCGGACGGCAATATGGCGATGGCGTATGAGCCCATGATGCCATATGCGTCCGCGCTCAAGGAGGGCTACAAGGACGAGACATTCAGCACCGCGCTGGAAGCCACACCGATCGAAGAACCCACGACGACAGATGAAGAGGATGTCACAAGCAGTGCCTGGTACGAGTTGGGCATGGATCAGGAAGTTTTGGGCATTGGCCACATCATGAGCGGATTTGAGTTTGACGAGAACAATTGCATCAAGACTTGAAAGAATTCTTTCTTTTTCTTTTTCTATTTTTTTCTTTTTCCTTTATCCATTACATTAGCAACCCTCCATCACACATATCTAATTGTTCAAATACATAACAGAAAATTATTCATACAATGGAATGGGAGCATATGTTTAGGGTTTGTTTCTTTACAAAATAGGTTGTGGTACTTCACCTATTAATGACTTGTTATCTTAATGTATAGATCCCCTGAAACTCATGTAAATGTGTTCAATGAATAAAATGTAGGCGATGTATGGCTAAACTCTTCCTTATTACTTTTTCCCTTGCCCCTCTTTTCTGCCCCACACGCTTTTCTTGCTCCATCGCCGCGCCTCCTTTTACCTGCTTATTGCGTCATTGCATAGAAGGGAAAGAGGGAAAATAAAGCAGGGTGTACCTTATCGTTAAGGCAAATATTTCGATTTCTGAATGAGGAGAGAGAAGCAAGCTGTCGATGAAGCTCAAACAGCACGCGTCCCTCAATCGTTAAACTACAGATAACCCGCATCTTGACCCCATGCTACATGGAAAAAAAAAGACATATACGTACATACATGTAGGGCTGGCATTATATTTTGGCAAAAGAGAGAACAAAGAAGGCTTCCTCCTTTTACTTCCTTTCCCTCTTTTTCTCTCATTTTATTGTGGAAACAGGAAGAGTCGCCATGAGAGTGACAGCAGCAGGAACCACAGTGATGCTCATATGCCTCATCTTGGTTCTAATCTCGATTATTGCAGAGGTGGAAGCCGCCCCAATGATCAAGATCAAGAAGGACGACCAGAAGAGCAAAATCAAGAAAATAAGCAAGAAGGTCGGCAGCAAGAGCAAGCACAAGCCCAAGAACCACGACCATAATCAGGGCCAAGACAAAGGCGTGGTGTCCTTGGGAAGTGGCAAGGTGCACGATCTGCTGAATACGATCAAAGGAACCGTCAACAAAGGCATAGGTACCTACTACGATGTGGGTCCCGGATCCTGTGGCAAGACAGATACAGATGACGAGCTTGTCGTGGCGGTCAATCAAGCACAAATGCACAATGGTCAGTTGAAATTAAAGGAAGCACTCACCTTATACTTATGCCTTATTTTTAATCTATGTAGGACCCAATCCGAACAACAATAAAAAGTGCGAAAAGATGGTGCTTATTGAAGGCACCAAAGGCAACTGCAAGGCAAGAATCGTTGACACCTGTCCAAAATGTTCAAATGGTAAAATAAATTCCACGCAAAAAAAAAAAAAAAAAAAAAGGGAGGA
>VAFG01000239.1:1284243-1300251 GCA_013461545.1 Syncephalastrum contaminatum
CAGCCTTGACATGTCAAGAGCAGGTAATTCCTTCCCCGCCAGCCCATTCCACGCGATTTGTGCTAATATGCATTGTATATATATCCAGTATTTAAAATGGTGTGCGGTAACTTGGATAAAGGCAAATGCTCAATCAAGTGGAAATATATGTAAAATGCCCAGCAGAAAAGAAAAAGCAAGTCAGTTGGGCGGTACGAAAGTTCAATCCCCTTTTTGCCATCCCCTTGGACCCCTTCTGTATCCTAAATAGACTCAGTAGAGCGAGAATCTCATAGAGTATCTCCATGTACATACAAAGTATTGATATCCACGCATCCATCCACGCCCACGCTATATTCCTTTTTCTTTCTTTTTTTTTTTGTTTCTTATTTTTTAACTATCCTTATACTTAAATCCAACTTGTCCAAGCTCTCGTATTCACAGCGGATGTACTAGCATAGGACCATCCATTGGCTCAGTATGTCTTCTATCCTACCCCTTGCTTCTTCTACTTGCTATTCTATTTACCCCTTCCACTTTTCTCTCTCTCTCTCTCTCTTTCTCTCTCGCTTTCATATCATCCCGCCTACGTTTCTCTTTCTTCCTTTTTTGTTTTTTGTCCTCATTTTCATCTTCGTTTCCGCTCTCTTTTCACTATAATGAAGCCCAAGAAGGTCTACCCCGAAGAGCAACTCGCGGTCATAGTCAAAAAAAAGAAAAGCAAGGCATCGACTTTATGGAGCCATCTGAAGCACCGGTGCTCCTGGCTAGGAGGAGGTGGATTAGGAATAGGAAGACGGGGCAAGCGGTCGGTTTACGAAGCAGAAGATGAAGAGGACAACTTCTGGGACACAAACTCGACAAATAGCAGTAACACAAGCAACTCGGAAAACGACAATGACTCGCTGTATCTTTCGACGGTGCGCAAACTCAAGAAGTGCGCTCGATTAAGGGACAGTGTGGTCCTATGCCATGTGCTGCGCAAACTCTCCGACAACCCGACTCTCGATAAACAAAGACAACCATCGCCTTTTCCCGGATGGTCTCTCCTCCAAATGACACCTTGCTTGTCCGGGCAGCGAAGCAAGAATGCCATTCAGCGGTACATGCACATGTTGCTCGAGATTCCTGCCGATCGCCTCAAGCAAAATGAACATCCGGTCCGGGTCGCACTTGGTCGCCGGAGGCGCGCGTTTGCCGAAGCAACGGTCGTTATCACACCCGACCCATCCTCTTCTCGACACCCTGCCGTTCTATCATCACCCGTTGTCTATTCAAGAGACGACAACGACGACGAAGACGACGACGACGACGACAATATACCTCTCGGACTATTAAAAGAAAACAAGAACAGTAACAGCAACAATAACAATAACAACAACAACAATCATTATCCGCATCACAAGAAGCGCAAGGACCCCTAAATCTTGGGACATTTGCCCCAAAAAACGACTTGTGCTTTGCTGTTCCCCCCCCCCAAATCCAGTACAGAGTAATAACACACACGCAGACAGAGCCGCTTCACGTAGCCCGGATTCCCAGTTAGAAAAGCATGTCCCCCAGATCCTATGGTGTGGGCAGCCGGATATCAGTTATCTCTATTTTTGTATGTGTTTAGTCCAGTTCTCAAAATACCAGTCTTTTTCTTGCAAATCCATCTAAACAACCACCTTAATAAATACCCCACACTACCTGATCACGCATTACGCTTTTTTCTTTCTTTCTTCGCATCCTTCTTTATTTTCTATATATTCTCTTTTACGTATAATTAACTCAATGCCTGAGAACGCGATGGCATCCAAACCTATGGATAAGAAGCCAGAACTCTACAAGACAGAAATGTGTCGCAACTGGACCGAGATGGGCCAGTGCCGGTGAGTAAATGATCATATTCGAACACAGGCATGTTGACCCGATACATATATATGAAAGATACGGCAAGAAATGTCGCTTTGCACATGGCCAGCACGAAATGCGGCAGATTCAGCGCCATGTACGCTACAAGACGGAAATCTGCCGAACATACCATCGGACCGGGACATGCCTTTACGGGGTCCGCTGCACATTTATCCATGATGAACAGCGGCGGAGGCAACAGGGCTTTTCCGACGACCAAAGCTCCATCATGTCGAGCAGCATCAGTAGCCATGACGAGTACGACGAAGACAGTTACGACGTGGATGATGACGACGATACGTACGAGGAAGACGAGGAAGACGAGAATACCCCATTATCACCCGCCCAGGACATGTGTTTATTGTCACAATCCCATCCAGAGCAGCCACCACCGCCACCGCCGGAGATTCTTCTGCCGAGCCTGACGGGTTCACCTTGGAGTACTACTCCAGCGCCAGTGACGACAAACAAGCCTCGTCTCGCTGCCTTTGCTTCGCTGTGCTCGTCTCTAGATGATAACTCGCATCACCGTGCATCTACCGCACCTGCAGCAGCCGAGCCCACTAAAACCTGGGGCGAGCCCGTGCGTCCCATTGCATTATCTCCCGTGATAGGCACGCATTCCCATCGCCATCCCTACCTTTCCAACCATTATGCGAACTCGTCTCGTCCGCATAATACCAATCCGATCACAGCCTTCTATACATCTTCCTATCTCACCTCGTGGTAGGGAGCCCTTGTTGTTTATCATACCAGTGTTCTGCATTTGTCACCCTTACTTATCATCTACGAACCTCTTTCTATATCGCACGTTTGTTTTGTTTTCTTTCTTTTTTTTTTCTTTTGGCTTCGTTTTCTATACATGTGCCAGGCCAAGTAGCATCAATATATCTATGTGTCAAGTTTTTATCCTGTAACCATAGTGGTCCTAGTGCCTCGTTCCTGCTCACGTGTACGAGAATGTGCTTTCTAATAAAGTCGTACCCGGAGATCGACAGGTTCCCGCACACCGTCATGTGGAGCGCGACCGTGATCACATGAAGGACCCCGGAACGAAACCCGGTGAGCCGACGATCACATTTGGCAAATGTTTTTATGTCTTGCGGCACCGTTCGCGCTCTGTGAGACAAACGAATTCGGATTCTAACTTTTCTTTCTGCGTGATACAGCTTATTATTATGATTATGCTGATTAGGGGAAGTAGTGATGTACGATGTAAGAAAAGAAAGGAAGAAATGATAAAAAAAAGTGCAGCAGATTCTAAAGAGGAGAGTGCATCCCGAGCTAGAAACAAAATCGTTATTAATAAAAAATGCAAGAGCACAGCGCTTTCGTTTTCTTACCTTGGTGCTAAATTCCAATTTTGACCGTTTCTGGAACCTTGTAAACTCTTTACTGTCATGCATTTTGACCAGCTCCTGGATCGGGACAAGGACGAGGGGCCACACCAGGCCCAAGAAGTAGACATACCACGGCACGTTAGCAAGCGGAAAGGGTCCGTGCGCTAAGCTGACCGCGCAGAAACAGAACTGCAAAGCAATGCTGATAAAAAATGCACCAACCCAGACTTTGTTCTTGAACGGTACCGAGTGAATGAGGGAGAAGGTACGATGCAAAAAGGTGGGCGATATCCAAGCTAATGATATGGAGGTGAGCGACCGGGGAATGTCTCATTCTGCATGAACTAACCTAGATACCAGACCAAACAAATAAGCATGAAATTCTGGGCGTAAAGAACAGCCCATTGTTCCTCGCTTGTCAAGTGTAACCAGCTCCCAGCACCGTATCCACCGAAAGCGGTCGATGTCGAAATACCAGCGGTATAGACCAAGGTCCTGTAAGTGTTTTTGTGAGCCATAATCGAAAAAGAAATCCTTGTTCTTACATGACATAGATAATAAGGCACATGGCAATGATGGGGAAAAAGCGCAGAAAAAAGTACATCATGAATCGACTCAGGCCAGCCAGGTGCTCAATGTTTTTGCCTATATACGAGGAGTACGTGAGCACAGCTGGCATCGGGCAGCAGTAACGTACCTGGCATGAGGAGCATAATATTGTCACCATGCGGGCTAAACAGGAGTGAGAGCGTCAGGATGGGCAAGATGACACACATAATCCAAAGGATCTGATATCCTGTCAAGATGGGCGGCAGCAACATGCAAAAGGACAGGATCTGCATGAGTGTCAAGGACATGCATGCGCCAGCATACAAGGCGAAACCCTGTCACCGCGGTTAGACAATAACCAACACGAGTGCGATTTTTGTGCTTACCATCCGGATACAGCTCATGAGCCGCCGCGCGTCACGAATCAACTGGGTGACGGCATACAAACTCGTCTCGTACTGCATAAACAGCCCACACGGCAGACTCACGAGGGACGCACCGACCGCGAGCGGTGGCTGGCGTCCATTCAGCGAGAGACGCCCTTTGGTCTGAGCTCGGGTGTGCATCGGCTCCATGGCAATGCTGACATCGGCCAACGCAAAGGATTCGGTGTTCTTGACGTTCAGCGCGTTGCCGATGCAGCACACGACCTCGCCGTACTCTTGAAAAATGCGAATCATCTCCTTGATTGCGCTTGGCGTGCACTCAGCAAAGAGCGACACATGCAGCGGGATGTCGTCGACGTCTTCCAAGTGAGTGCGAATCTGGTCAATACCACGCGGCAGCTGGGCCTTGATATCGTGCGTCTGCAAGTAGCCGTTGCCACAATGCTCGTCGTCGGGGCTGGACAGCAAAATGCAGCTGTTCCAGTCCGTCTCGAGACCCAGGCGCTCGGCGAATGCTGAAGGCGGGTCAGTCATTGAAAATACCTCCAAGCAATGCTTCATCTACCTTTAGATTCACGTTCTGCGGACGGAGAAAAATTGACAAAGCGAATACCAGCCAAGCCCAGATCTTCAATAAAGTCCACCACGTTCTATAAGGCAACGTTAATTCATTGAATTGAATCAGACGTGGGCGTACCTGTTTGGGTTGGTGGCACATGGCCGTCATGCCGAGGAAAATTTGGCCCTTGACAACTTCCTTGTAAAACTCGGCTTCCTCTTGCTCTCCAATCGGCTGATCTTCTTCAAAAGAGTAGTCGCTCGAGCTGTCAGAACTATCACCATCACCAGTGCTGCTGCTGCTATCGCTGGCTTGGCTTCCAATGTGAGAGGTGCGTCGCTTGCGTCGCCGCAGTTTGCCTTGCTCCCCCTCCACCGTGTTCAACAAAGACTGGGAGGAAAGGCTCGCTGTGCTGCTGGAACTGGACGAGTCCGAGCTCGGCGGCTTGTGTGGCAAAACAACAAAGGCACATCCCGGGTCGACATCTGGATCGTCCTCAGGGTTCAAGAATGGAATTCGTTCACCATGCTCTGTGTTGATGGGCCGATAGGCGTAGGCAATGCATTGCATGTCGTGCACCATTGCATTCCAGAAAAAGTCGGTTATCTTCTTTTCCATCTACATACTTATCCGTTAATACAACTTTGTGATATGATAAATCCAACGTACCGAGTTGCTCATGGTTTGCAGTCCGCTGCCATCCCAGTAATCTGAGCATTTGTCCAACACCAGTGCAGGATGTCCGTCCGTCAGCAATTGATAGCTCCCTAAGGAATGTGAGCAGCCAAGTCTATTGATTCCTTTTCTTCTTCACTCACCTGACGACTTCTCCTCAAACACAGTTGACAAGGCATTGGGGACCTCGAATTGAAAGTACTGGCTGTACTGGTAGCGTGGAGCATCCAGGATCTCGTGATAGGGCGCAAAGGCGTAAATCTCGGCGCGTAATGCGAATGATTTGAGCGCTTCCTCGCGGAACCCGATCGTCTTACCCAGCCGGCAGAGACAGGCTACATGAATAATACAGTAAGCCATCGCGATATGGTCCTCGTGATTTATTACTTTGCCGGGCCGGGGTTGTACGGCCATAAACGTGGAGCTTGGATCGTCGCCGGTGGTATTCCGAACGCTTGCGGCCCTGGACGACACCACAGTTGGTGTTTAGCATGAAATTTAAGCCCACAGGCTTCAGGCTCCTATACGGTAGCATAAGTATGTTGCAGTCATGCGGTGGTGCTTCCTACGGTAGATGCTGCTCCCAATCACGGTCCTCAAATTTGACGCCGTTGGGCTCATCCGAATCCTCAGCGACATCGAGATATTGGATGTCCTCCAGGGCAGGAAACATGAGTTGTTCCACAGTGGGGAAAGGCTATATCGTGTGGAGTGTGTTACGCAATCGGATCGGAACCCGGGAATGTTTGGCTTATTGTTTGTCTGACTTACGTTAGCAATCGTGCCTTCCCGATCGAGACAGCAAATGACAGTTGTGCTCCCGAGCGATTCCAGCAGATTGGTAGACCGTGTCAAGGACATGCGATCCCATTTGAGCAAGAGCGAGCAAAAGCGATCCCACACAACATCTATCAGCATATGAGAAACACAGAGACGCGTGCTGATGGAAGTATACTTACTTGGGCTAAGCTCGACATCCTTTGTCGGCGGAGGCGCCTCAGTGTCAAACTCGTCATCATCGTCGTCGTCTTCGTATTCCGTTTTGGATATCTGCAGCGCCTCGAACAAGATCAGCAACTGAGCATTACCGAAACTGCGTGCAATCAGCCACAGAGTTGGCAGACAGGTGGGAAGCAAAGGCAGGATGGCGTAAAAAGGTAAGACGGCCAGCATTTCGATGAGCTGATCGGTGGGCGCGTGCCATACCGACTTGTCCCGCAGACCGAAACGAAGCAGGTTGATGATCACTGATACACCGAGAACGCCCCAGATAATATAGCGGTAAAATAAGCGGCGCAGCTTGTCTGCTTCAACCATAAGCACCGTGCGCGGTCGCTGTTGCAACAAGGCTTTGCGCATATTACGTTCAAGGGGTGTTTCGAGGAGAACAAACTGATGCCGCCCGCGAGCACGCAGGTATTCTTCCATGAGGCCATTGGGCGGAGGCACGCCAAAGAATGATGGCTTGAAGGTCTGATTGCGCGCGAGATAATACTCTTTGGTGTTAAGATCATCTTCTTCTTGCGCTTCAAAAAGGTTCGAGTCATCGGCAGCGGCAGCGGCAGCGGCCGGTGTGGAAGGGGTAGGCGGTTTATGAATATACTTCATTCGGCCAGGTGCCACGTCCCCATAGAGCATCTCGACCACGTCATTCTCGACGAGCAAATCCACAGGAAAAATGCGCACGACGCCATCACGGACGACGCGTGCGACGGAAATGGATTGAATAAAGGGTATACGGGTATCCTAACAAGGGATAAGCAAGCGAATAATCCCCTTTGAATGCCACTGACCTGCACCATGTTCATGCCGCTGTGCTCGAGCGATTGGATGATGGTCGTTGCGCGATCGGTTAACTCGAACAAAGTCATCTTCTGCTCACGTTGGTAGAGAAAGCAGTTCCAACCTGCCAGGCCAAGGACGATCAGGGCTTCAACGAGAGCGCCCGTCACACGAAACTGATATGGACTGCTGGCAAAGTAGCCAGCAATGTAGTAAGCCAAAAGAGCAAAGCCTGTCAGGCAGCCTAAAAAGGTCCAAGACTGCAGCGCCCAATCGCGTATGGCTATTTAACATGAGGTGAGGTTTTGAGCGCTTTCCTAGCCATGAAACTTACATATCTTCTTCTCGATACGTGTGCTTTCGTCACATAGAACTTGACGGGCCACGCGCAAAAGACGTCTAATCCGAAAATGAATAGATGAAAAAGAAGCCTCATTTTACCTACTGCAAAGCTTCATCGCTGGACAGGCCCGGACGACGAATATTTTGCAGGCTTTCCCGACGACTCCAGAAATGCGATTGAAGATCGGCTTGGAGCGTTTTCTGGAAGCGACGCTTGGGTCGTCGATGGTAACGTCCATGGCGCCTGTGCTGGGACGGATAACGTGGACTCGTTGAATGACGGCGTTGGTGTTCCTGCTGTTGCTGGTGGATCCTTTCCTGATCCCAGCTAGGTACTTCATCCATTAAGTCGTCATCTTCTTCTGTATAGACCGTCATGAGCCCTTTGTGGCGATCGTTGATGATGCGAGGAGAAGAGTGATGATGGTGTCTGCGGTGTCTGCGGTGTCTACGATGTTCGCTGTCTTCATTTTGACAGACTGACTCAAGTTCTTCTTCGTCGTCGTCGTCATGGTCAGAGTGTCTTCCTCCTTCTTCTTCTTCTTCTTCCTCCTCCTCTTCTGTATGTAATTCGTCTGGCTGATAGCTATAAGCATAGTCGCTCTCAGATTCATCGTCCGCGCTGCGAAAGACATGCGAGGCGATACGCTTTTCAATACGTCGCGGGAGAGAACTGCCGTGGTCAATCACGACTTGGGCTGAAACGCTGGATCGAGACGAATCAGAGGACGAGGACGAGGACGAGGCGTGGCTGTTTCGCTTTTTGGTTGTCACATTCGAGCCATCCTCGTCAATATCCAATAGAAAGTAGGTTGTGTCCTGCTCTGGCTGATTTTGGGACGAATGAGGATCCAGAGAACCCGATTCAGGCGTACTGTTTTTCAAGGGCTGCTTGAGAGGTGTTTGTGAGGTGGAAGTATTAAAAGAGTTTGCTGATGAAGAAGGAGGGGATGCTTTAATGGTATGACTCGTTGGCTTGCCTGGATCGTCAGCCATTTGTCTGATAAAACTTAAGTAACCCAACCCGTTCTTTATTATGGCAGAGCATATCTTTTGCATTTTTAGACTAAATCCATCCCCTCACGTTCAATTCCCCGCTCCAATATACCGATCACTCATACCACGATGCTACACCATAAATCCCTTTTGGCACTCTTTTATCTCCTATACGTATTGTCATAATGTATGTACAGGTTGATCTTAGTAGTTATTTCCTTAATAAACAAAGAGAGAAGTAGTGCATGGGAAGTCAAAAACGGAAGAACAAAGATATACGACCTTGTACACCGTTGTTATGTGTAGCCATGGATGACCATTCGAAAGAAATATATGTACACATCTAAAGACAATAGGTATGATTTCATTTAAGAACATATAGCTATGATACCTGAATGTGAATACTACGGATTATTCAACCTACTGATGTCTGTAAATTGTATTACTGAGACAAAAAGACAGATATGCTCTTGCTGGCAACTAGATATCTTTTACGTATGCTCATTTTTTATTAAAGATAACAGGGCTTGTGCACTGCCTACAACCCCGTGCTATCAAGGGTTTGCAACCTGCTCTTCTACGTAGCAGGGGACCCCTTTACAAAATTATCAATTTTGTTGGCCCATGGACCCATGTCAACATACCCCTCTTCTACATCTATACGACCTGGGGATTACATATCCTTCTTTTTTTCTTCTCGTACATCTTTACGATGAAGCGTATCCTGACAGCATGCATTGTGTCACTGCTTGTCAGTGGCACCTTTGTGAAGGCGGCCGATGAAGGTGTTGCGCAACCGAACGACATGTACTATCACCACCATCCTAGCAAAGCCATGGCAGCAGCAGCAAACATGGCCAACAACAACAATCAGCGTATGGCTGCAGGAGGAGGCGGCGGCGATGATGGTTTGTAACTATGCAGCAGATGGAGCAAATTTATTGATTAAACCAATCAAAAGGTGTTGCGCAACCGAATGACATGTATTATCACCATCATCCTAGCAAGGCCATGGCAGCAGCTGCGAATATGGCTAACAATAACCAGCGTATGGCTGCAGGCGGTGGCAGCGATGGTACGTGGTCATAAGAGAAATCCATTTGGAGTAAAGACGACTGACCCATACCAGAAGGCGTTGCGCAGCCGAACGACATGTATTACCACCATCATCCTAGCAAGGCCATGGCGGCAGCCAATAGCATGGCAAACAATAACAATCAACGTATGGCTGCAGGCGGCGGTGGTGACAGTAATGGGGGTATGATCCATTTAAAATATATATCTCTGTACTTACACTTCTACCCAAGGTATCGCACAGCCAAATGATATGTATTACCATCATCACCCCAGCAAAGCGAGAGCAGCCATGGCCGCCGCCATGGGCAACAGCGGAAGCCCTCGCTTGGCTGAGCAAGCACCTGCGGCCCCGCCCGTGCAGAACAGTGCCCCTGTGGCATACTACCCGTACGGTCAACCCATTGTCGCGGATGCCAACTCGCCCAATCCAGGAGCCAACTATGCGCTCTTGATGTATCCGACGGAAGCGGGTTACACTCCGGCCGCGGTACGTGTTGCCGCCGCTGGTCAGCAACAAAGCTCAGGCGTGACGTATGACGCGAATGGCGGCATTGTGCTTCCCAATAACCACATCGCTGTACCCGTGCTCCCAGAGGTAAACCAAATGGCTGCTCCGGTTCTCCCCCAAGTCAACCGGATGGCAGCGTCAGGCGATGGTCAATCCGTTCCGGTGTTGCCTGGAATGTACCACATGGCAACCTCGTCTGAGAGCATCTACGATGAAAACGGGGGTATCAAGCTGGTGCAGGCTCAAAAGAACCGCATGGCCGCCGATAATCAAGGCTTCACAGGGCCCAGCGGCGGCGCCGGCGCGGACGGTACGAGCATTTATGACGAAAATGGCGGTATCAAACTGGTGCAAGCTCAGAATCGTCAGCGTATGGCGGCAGGTGGTGGCCCTACTTCGCCCGGCAGCGGCGGTGTCACCGATGGCACGTCGAGCATATACGACGAGAATGGCGGTATTAAGCTCGTGCAGGCCCAAAATCAACGCATGGCTGCCAATAGCCAGGGGGGTACCACTTCACCTAGCAGTGGCGCCGCCGCGGGTGGTGACAGCATCTATGATGAGAACGGCGGTATCAAGCTTGTACAGGCCCAAAATAACCAACAAGGTCCTACTTCGCCTGGCAGCGGTGGCGCAACTTATGATGGAGGCACCAAGGCTGCATACGGACAAGACACGGACTGGCTCGAGACGGGCGTGAGCGGAGAGCGTGGACCTGTCGTTGGTGGTAACCAGCCGGGCGAAGCCGTTGGTGATCTGGGTCCTGGTCTGCACCTGGCTGCCAACGCGCCAGAGCCCGAGCCTGGAACACAGCAAGGCGAAGCGACGTTTTATGACGTCGAGCCCCACATCGGTACCTGTGGCAAGGCCTACAAGAATACGGACGAGGTCGTATCGGTGAACACGCTCCAGATGGGCGACAAGTCGAGTGGCAATGCCAACTGCGGTAAACAGGTCAAGATCACAGGACCACGAGGCCAATCCACCGAAGCGACCATTATCGGTCACTGCGACTCATGTAATCAAGGTAAGAAACGGAGGGCTGTGAAGAATGAATATATACTCACCGTCTTTGTCTATATATTTTGTAGGTGGACTTGCATTGAGCCCTGCGGGTAGGTTTATTATAAGATTAAGTGTGTGCCTGAAACTAACCTTATTTTGTCAATTCTGTAGTCTTTGAGAAACTTGGCGATTTTAGCCACACCACGTTGCCCATTCGATGGAAGATTGTCGACTAAATCTCGGTCTATTTTTTCTTTCCTTCGTCTACTATTGTCTATGCTATGTAATAGAGCAGCTATGTGTAATATACAGGTTTTCTTGGTTCAGACAAATCCACATCTGTGATCCATGATTCGTGACATTAGTATTTGCATTAAATGTGTGGGGAAACAAGCTTTTATTGGGTCAATGTCGTATCCAATATGCGGCTTTGGAAACTAGATTCCTGGCATAATGGTGTGATAAGTGAATTATACATAAGATGTATAGTATAAGGCAAAGAAAGAGAGAATGTGTGCATGTGTATGTGTGAGGGCTTGGATCACATTTAAGAATATTCTATACAATAAAGAAAGAGTACCCCTAGACTCCGCGAACTTTTTTTCTTACAACCCTAATATGGTAATCCCAGGCTACTCGCAATGTAAAAAGTTAAAAAGCAGTATGCAGGATGGTCGATAGACACCATCGGAAGAGTACTTTAAGGGTATATTTTGCTTTTGATACTTCTCATACGGATTAATTATGAGATATCTGTGACCTTGAGGTGAGAGATTCTTGCCTTGCGGATATCAGGCATAAGAAGGACTTCTTGGACAAGTTGACATCATACAGCAAATTCATGCTTCATTCAACGCGCAGTAGCACCAAAGAAGCCTGCTGTTTTTGTACTTCATTATAATACCTTTGTGTTAAGTTAAATTCAGCCATGGACACTGTTTTTAAATTACTATGTGGCGGCGGGATACCTACTGCCTGCTTGTATTTGTCAACCGAAGGTACGTACAGTATGTATGAAGCAGTGGTTCACGGAAGGAGACGGGTGGTCATGACAGCCAGACATCTTACATTGTCGAAATCAGTTATCTATCTCGGGAGTGAATGATAAGAAAGTCGGTTTAAATGGCTTCGTTTTTCTTTGCCACCTGCGTACACTTCTCCCTTTTACAAAGCATCCTTGGTCCAAGCTTATATAAGTTCAATAGATTGATCCTCATATTTCGGCCTATGTTTATTTCCCCTGCAAGAAAACTCCCAACTCACAAGCCAGATAGCGACCAGCTACACCAGGCATATAAGGATAGTATAGCGCACGAGCAGATAACCCCCGAGACAGGGCGGTTAGGGCCAGTGGGCCCGTACAGTCGCAAGACCTGTATATAATTAGAGGCAACAGACTCTCAAAGTAAATAGACCTGTTCTTCCGCCCACATTTTTTCTCTTCTCTTCTTCTTTTCCAAGAGCGCTCAGCAAGGACCTTCGAACCAATAAATACTAGACACAGCATTACATCGGGTTGAGCCATGTTTGATCCGGAGAGTGGCAGTGACGACGATGAGTACGGACCAGTCGTAGCCACCTGGGGCAGCCAACCGAAGCAGCAAGACGACAATAATGGCGTCAGTGTCGCTCAGGCATGGGCTTCATTGAAAGATCCAAATGCAAAAATCGGACCGGACGGTATTGGCTCAGGTGGACTTCATCGACGTGGCACCAATTACCACCCTATTGACGAGGAAGACATTGTGAAACAGCGGAAGAGCAAGGGCCAGCCGCAGCCAAAGAAGTTGGGACCTGCGCTCGAAAAGAAGCCCTTTCATAAAAAGACACCTGGGCCCACTTCATATCCTCCTCCACCCCACCATGCTCAGCGCCACCCGAATCACTTGAATCACCATCGTGCCCCGCAGGAACAACAGAAACAACAGTCATACACGCCTTCTCAGGTGCGCCGTCGCCCTCCTCACCACGCGTCCTCACCTGAAACCACCGTTAATGAGCCCCCGCGACGTATTCCCCCCAAAAACTCGTCCAATCCTTGGAATTCGGGCACGCTCGTTGATACCCCCTTTTGGGAAAGCGGTCAAGGGAAACAACCCACTCCACAGCCACCTGCTCCACAGCCTGCTGCTACAACGCGGCAGCCATACCCACCCGAGACACCTCTTCCATATTCTCAGAGGCAGCAAAAATACCAACCACAACAGCAGCAGCATCAGGGGCAACAGCCTCCCTCTGAGCCTCAAAAACGATTACCGCCCGGTCTCTCATCGATGCCGACCACGCGACGTCCGAGTGCTCCGCCGGGGCTCTTCCAACGCGCAAGTCAAAACACTCAGCCAGAACCGGATCGTATCACGTATAACAAACCGCCCGGTCTTTCCCCGATACCCTTCCATGGCCATGCGCCACCGTCCCCGGCGACTCGTCCCGCTGCTGCCCATACGTTCGGAGCGCCTCCGCCCGGCAATTCCCCTTCATCTATGTGTCCTAGCAAGGTTCAGAATCCGGTGCTCATCACTATCAACGTGGAACTCGAGATTGGCATAAGCGTGCCTGTGAGCATACGGCTTCATGACGATCCCTCGGCTGTGGCTGACCAATTTATCCGCAAGTACAATTTGACTCACCCTAGCATCATTTCCGGGTTGCACGACATGTTCCATAAACATAAACACATTGTCATGGTCAAGCACCAGCAGAAACAAGCTACTCACCAATAGCCCATTGTAAATACAAATTGGATTTTTACTCTCTTTTTGGCTATGCTGTATTCAAGCCAAGCGTAGATTCGTGGATGATGAGGGACCAGAGCTGCTTGAAAAAATGGGACGAGGTTGAATGCACGGCATGAGTACTACTGGATGTCCAGTGCAAAATTGTTAGACGCTTGCATATCTTTGAGGCAACAAACGTAGTAATATGATTGCTTCCGCTAATACGAGTACAGAGGGCCGGGGAAGGCAAAAAGAGGCGCGTTTATGTAATAACTTGATGGGGAATGCAATAATGGGATATATTGGTACAAATGCAGACTGGTGCGAAGTGCACTATCACAAAAGACAAGGAGCACTAATTTAGGTTGTCCAGATCGCCGTTATCGACGCCTCGGTACCAGCGAATGTCGTATACGGTATTGGTAGCCGGGATAGGGCCAAATTGGGTGGATTGGAGATAGACCTGCAGGTCGGTGTCATAAACCGTATTGAATAACTGGGTCTCATAAAGGGAATCGCCGTCGTTGTGGGGAATATCTCGGAACCAAAAATTGCCTTGCATGACACGCTCGGGGTAGTCGCTCTCGGGCAAGTCCCAGTTCCAGTTGTTGGTACCGGTATTAAAGTCGAGGCCGCCAATCAAGGTCGTGGGTGGGTGGTTGCGAGCAACGTTGTTGATATTGGATCCAAGAACGCGAGTAGTATTATTTGGGGCCATGTTTGGATGTCTGCGATAAAAGTTGTTGATGTATTGAACGCTCCAGTCGTTTTCGTTTTCATTCTCGTCGCTTGAATCTGTGCCGTCGAGCCAAGCGTCGAGCTCGCGCACGGCAATATCATGTTCAATCATTGCATTGTTGCGAAGAAAGGTCCGGCGGCGTTCAAAGCGCGATTCGCCGGTGCCGTTCTCATCATCATCGCTGGAATCGGTACTACTAATCTCGATGATTTCAGTATTGTGATGGCTGATATCAACGTCAGGAAGAGCGCCAGAATAACGGCCCATGTGAGGATGGTATTGATTCAAGGTACGGGTATCCTCATCATTTGATTGATCGCTGTCACTTTCATTGTCGGTGCTACTGATTTCGATGATCCCGGTATTGCTGCTGTCGATATTGGCACCACCGTGAGTGCCAAAATAACGGCTCATCTCTGTATTATAACGCGGATATCTACGTATGTCACCATGGCCCACGTATTCGGCAGTCGCATATTCATCAGCGCCACCTTCATTGTCGCCGTTGCTATGGGTGTTGTGCATGTCCGAAGGGTTGTCGATGACGTTCTCGATGCCTTCTGCAGCGTTTTTACTCCCGATAGTGGCGTTAGAGGAAGATCCAAAGTCGACCCATCGCGGAGTGCATCGAGTATGGTCATTGATATCATCACTGGATTGACCACCGTCGTACTTGTCTTCATCACTGGAATCTGTATCGTCGGCATCACCTATGCTATCAGCAACGTAGGTGCTGTCGGTGCTGTCGGTGCTGTTGGTGCCTTCGATGCTGTTGGTACTGTCGGTACTGTTGGTACTGTCCGTATCGTCCGTATTCCACAGCGCGCTGGCTGGCGGGCGGTCCTCTCTCTTGGTGCTGTTTGCGAATTCCCCTTCATCCAACGGCATGTATTCGGAAGCATCATAGAAGACATCCTCCTCCTCTTCCTCCTCCTCCTTCTCCTCGTCGACTTCTCCATTGCTGTCATTGTTGTCATCGTCACCTTGTTTCTTCTCTTCGTTTTGCTCCATGACATTCGAAATGTCGTGTAACGCAAGTTCGCAAGATCTTTCACAGGCACCATTACTGGACACCTTCTGCCGCTTGACTCGAATGTCGGTTTTCTCGTCTGAAGGAGAATCGCGTTTCGAACCTGCCAAAATTCGAGAACTTGTTGTCACTGTCGTTGCTGCGGCTGCTGCTGCGGCTGCTGCTACTTGTTGTCCATGCGGCGAGTCAGAGGATAGATTTGCCTCAGAAGAACGCTTGAAACGCTTCGCAGGAGAACCAGCGCTGCTATCAGTGCTATCAGAGGGAGACGTGCGTTTAGTAAGAGTCATTTCGGTAATGAAGAGAGAACAGTAGGTGAAAGAGTAGAAAAACTAAAGTGCTACTGCGACAACCTTTTTTTTTTTTTATCACTGTTCGCGCGCGTCGGTGCATTCTGATTGGCTGATCTGGCTTTACTCTGCCATGTA
>VAFG01000239.1:1301111-1311802 GCA_013461545.1 Syncephalastrum contaminatum
CGGGATATTATGGTCATGCCAATAGCGAGACTGGCTTATGCAACAAATGTATCATACTGCCTGAGTACGCTACGGCTAGTCAACTAACTTCTCGATAAGAGATTAAGAGAAAATGTTATTGATAAGTAAACACAAGGCTGTTGCTGCTGTTTTTGTTGTTGACGCGCACACTCAGGCTCTATTTCTATATTTTCTTTCTTGTTGGGAGGGGGTTCGGGGCGCCGCCGCGACAGTACACTACGGACAATCCGGGAAGTTGTCTGACATGAGAAGTATAATACACTCTATCTTCACGATAGCCTTCTTTCCGCTGAGTCAGGCGAACCATCCGCCCAGTATTTCTCGTCCACCACATACCCAGCGCATCCGGAACCCCAGGCTAGTCAATATGCTAGTGTATCTCATATTGCGATCCTGCTGTTACAATGATGATACCGCATTAAAAATTTAAATCTTGGAGAAGCCAATCGACGCCCTTCTTTATAAACGCCTCCGGTTTTTCTCACGTCTACGTTTTCTCTTTTCTTTTCTCCCAATAAAGGCTCTCCTTTGGCCAAGTCATTCGTACAAAGAATTACTGCTGGAAACATAAACAGCGAGCTAATATAGACACTAACAGTTTCCTTCAAGTTCCTATGCTATCATTTGCCTGTCCATTGCATTTTGTATGACACGGCTGCCAGACAGTTAGTCACATTTAAAGATGTATCCTATTTAGCATTATTAACCTTTATCCAATGTATATGTACCTTGTTGTATTAAGTTTTCTACCGTCATCTTCCTTTTACGCTCGCCATCCTTGCATTCAAACTTTGTCCTTATCCGCGCCCTTCTCTGCTAGTAAAGTAAACGGACCATAGAAGGAGCTGAGACATGGCAACACATACTCATTTGATCTCAGGTCCCTTCCCCTCTTTCCTTTCTCCTCCCTAGTGTTCTTTCCCGCCCTTGTCCATGGTAAAATGCCATGGTAATTTAATCTCTCTATACATGCATAAGTAACTCTACAGACAGTCTTCAGCCCCGCGCATACAAAGGTAAAAAGCTGATATTGGATAATATACCTGAGACGACGGCTTATAAAGCGGATATAGAGGCGTGCCCTACGGGTGCATTAGTTATGAGCCAGCCACCAACTGCATTGCGCGCGCGATAACAAGCCCGTCCTCTGCCGCAGATATGTAGAAAATCTGAATTTTGCAGCAGCTGAACAACTATTAACTTGGAACGATTTACCATATGCTAATTTCTATGCGCTGCCTACAAGAGAGCAAAGACGCAAATAAAACATCCCCGCTAAAAAGGCAAATGGTAACCGAGTCCGATTTTGTACACCGCGTTTCCTTCCATGCCCCTCCTCGCAGCGAATGGGCCTTTTTAACAAACGTTCATTCTGGTGGACCGCAGTTGGACTCTTTCTGGTTGTGATTTGTCTGCAGGCCACGTCCTATATCCGACTTTCCTTTTCACTCAGTAGCAGCCATGCCAGCCCCGAACCGACCGAGCCCGTTCAAGATGACCCACCCCTTCCATATACCCGGGATTACACCACTCTCTACGTCTACACCCTCTCGCTCGCAATCGTCTACTGTAGCACCATGGTCTATGCGTGGCTTTGTCGCCGTGGATGGTCGCGTCAAAAGGCGTCGGATAAACCGATCAAGCCTCGTTACGCTCGCCTCCGTCGCTGGTTGCAGTACGAGATGATAGTCCTCGGCTGCTCCTTTTCACTCGCCCGTCTCCTGTCCGTCCTCGCCCTTGTTTCTCTCAATATGGTTCATCTCTATCTACGTGATCGTGTTCTGGATTATGAGTCCCATGATACCATCGTCGTGCGCGATCTTTATTTCCAAGAATACGCCAATCGAAGCGCTCAGCTTGCCGTCGTCAACTTCAGCGCGGCCGTGTTCCTCTCGGTCCGGCACGCACCCGTTCTAGCCGGGTTTGGATTTGACATAACCATCGCATGGCACGCTTATCTGGGCCAGATCGGTGCGTTATTCGCTCTTTACCATGCCTGCTTTCAATTCTTAAGCATTTATCCTCGGCACAACTACGATGTCCTGCGCGCCTTGACCTCGAGTGTACACTACACAACCGGGTTCATGATGGTCATCTCTGCGCTTATCCTAGTGCTGGGAGCTCATCCTCTCGTGCGCTCACTGTCGTACCGCTTCTTTCGCATCTCACATCTCACCGCCTTTTTGGTTCTTGCCGCAGTCGGTGCCCTGCATCATTGGGCTTTTATTGTCTTTTATGCTGGAGTCGGAGGTGTGTGGATCGTCGATCAATGGCTTTACATGCGCCATGCCAAGCCAGTGGTACCGCTGGCCCTGGATATCTTGCCCGGCAAGATTATTCGACTACAAGTCCAGCCGCTGCACACTACCCTTTTTGCCACCGTGACACCTGGCCAATTTGTCTTTCTCTCGTGGTCCTCCTCGGCGCTGGCAGGCCGTCTCAACCCCCACCCATTTTCAATCAGCCGCGTAGACTATATCAGTAAGTAGTTGCTCACTCTTGATACATGGCATGGCATTTATCCTATCGTAGAGAACAAGACAACCGAACTCGCTACTACCGATGTATTGGCGGCCCGCGATCCTGAGGAAGCAGCCCCGCTCGAGACAGCCGGTCACGCGCAACTCACCTTTTACATACGTGCCACAGGAAGAGAGACCGCGGTCCTGCACGGCCAAGCTGCCATGTTGGCACGCAACGTGGATGAAAAAACTCATGGGCCTATGCTACGTCTGAGCCCGCCCATGGGTCGATCCGGAGTGGACATTGCTGGTCGTACGTATGGCGACTTTGATGTCGTGGTGCTGGTCGCCGAAGGCATTGGTATCACCCCGTGGATTGCTGTGCTACAGGATCTCATACAAAGGCAGCACGAGATCAGGACCAAGCGTTTCTTTTGCTTGTGGAGTATCCGAAAGAAAGGTAAATTATTATAATTGGATGAGTCTAGGCCATCACACCGATTCACCCGAAAACAGACATCTTGCATGCTTTCCGGGACGAGTTCAAACAGGCCGCAGCTCTCTCCCGCGACATGCGACTCCATATCCAAGTCTTTCTGACTCGACAGGAGCAGCAGGGGCCCGAGGCTGGCCAGTTGCTTGATGGTATTTTCCAAGTGCGCAAAGGACGACCTGATTATCATAAGCTCCTCGGCCGCATTCGCACTCAGTGCGTAGACGGTCAGCACGTCTTGGGTGTATGCGCACACAGGGACACGACGCGTGTCTGTGGTAATATCATTCGCAGCTCGGCATTTAGTAATCAACGTGCCTACTGGGCTTTCCGATCTGAGCAATTTGAGTTTTAGTTACCTAAACATCGTGTCGCACTATCTGCATACATACACATATCTTTCTCTATGCATAGCTCATTTCCATTATAGCCTATTACCACCGGAAATGCGGCTTGCGAGCGTTTCTCTGTGCGTGTGGCATGGTGAACCATATGGATCCGAGTAATACGTAAAAATGAGGATTTCTCGATCCCGATAGATTAAAAATACGCTATCTCTTTCGTAACGTGTGTCAAATGATTCCGGAAAAAATGGTCGAGATTTCATTCAAAGACCCAGTCCCCTGGTAAGCTTTGCTATCTCTGGTTGTGCGACTTGCTGCAGCGGTATGCGGCGAAGACTGTCGGCAAAAGTGGATGGTGAATAGTTTGGCTCCTATTATTTTCCTCCTTCATCATGGATAACCACTAGGTAGTACCACCTTGAAGGATCGAGCTCCGTGTTTTATGCTGCCGACAGAGAACCATCGCTGTAGCGATTTATGGTGCAGGATCTGCTATTTTTTTTTCTTGGTCTGCATAGGCGACACAGATGCACTATCCTTTCGAAAACGTTCAGGGCTGGCGTGCAGCAAAGACATGGATGCGCGACGAGGGGACTTATGGCATAACCATCCTCCAATGCAGGTACGATACGACGACATATGCTCCCAGCTTTGTGGAAGATCAAGTTTCTCTTTTGTTATCATTTTGCGCAAGCACGATTCAGGAGTAAAAGTAAAACCGGAGTTATTCCGCATTTCTCTCTCAATGACCCCTCAAAAACAAAAAATAAAAAAAGACCTGCCAGATAACCATGATGGCCATGTCTTAACACTACAGCATGCTCAAGCTTGTCGTCCTGGTAGTCTGCAATGAACCAGTAGCCTGTTCCCTGGCATACTTTTTCCTTTTCCTTGCCCATTTATCCTTTGTTTGGTAGCCTGCACTTTTCTTGGCTGTTGTCATTCTAGAAGCAGTTTAGTTACAATATGTTCGGCAACCGTTTGCTCCTGCCTACTAAAGAAGGACAGACATGGATCGGTGTCTGGAACGAAATAAGACGTTATTTACAAATGATAATAGTCTCAGGAGTGCTTAAAATAAAAATGGGTTGATAGGCGTCTGCAAAACGATGATGTTAATAGCCGAGCCAAAAGAGCTAAAGATAGGCTTGGTCTGGACCTACACTGAGAACGTTAGGGCCACACTCCTCTGATGAAAATTAAAGAGCAAGAGAGACAAGACGACCTCTTGGGTAGCTCATTCCTTAGGAGGCCATCCTTTTTTTATCATGTAATACACATGATGCCGGTTATTTTTGTATCTATTTGATTTGATTGACTTGTATTCAATCGGTACGAGGCAATCTCAACAATTCATTGCTAATGCGCCACCTTATTTGCTTGGCGTGGATTCGGTCAGTATTAAGCCGATGGACCCATCAGTTGCACATATGAAAGGACCCTCCCGTCCCTCAAACTATGAGATACAGTAAGAAAGAGACCTCCCTTACTCTTGCCACGTCTCATTGTCAAAAGCCATTCATCGCTGTTTGATAAGCAGATACCCCCTTCTCCTTCTTTCCCGAGAACCAGATGCGGGGAATTGAGCCCATCTGAGTCTTCCGTAGAAGAAACGGGGCTTAAAGAAAAACGGGAATGGCCCTTGCGAGGATATTTCTTTTTCTTTGCAGATGAGCAAAGGGGGTTTTAACTTTTTTCCATTGATGGCGAAGAACAAGGAGACCTACCTGTATAGGTACACGATGCAATGTCCATAACGGTCGCCATGTCTCCTCGAACTTTATATTTGCGTCGCGTGTTCCCCTTTTTTTTTATATGTAGATGTGGAAGTGTCCAGCGCGCAACGACTATATTGTCATCATAGCTATTTTCGGGTTACCGAAGCAAGTTTTAGCGCCAACTATTACCACCATGATTGTAGGATGAAGCTCAGCAACACAATAGCTATCGACATCCTTGGGATTACCAGGAAAGGACAAGCGTAGTTTTTTTTTGTTCAGGAAAGGCGAGAGCCGAGAAAAAAGAACAGCAGTAGCCCCTTGTAAAGAAGGGGTTAAGGCTTGATCGTGCGCGCCCGCGTAAAGAGCCTTTCCATGAGTTTGCCTCCTGGCTATGAGTCAAAGGTATAAAAATGCTCGACTTCGAAACGAGAAGAAATCACTCATCCAGTCTCTACTCTTCCTCTTCTCTCACTTCCTCTTTATACCATGAAGCTCACTCAGTTTGTTGCTCTTTTCGCTGTCTTCGCCGCTGTCGCCACGGCCATCCCTTGCCACAAGCCCAACCATGATCATGGTGACGGCGGTCACCACGGCGGTCACCACGGCGGAGACCACGACGGTGACGATGTCGTTATTGGTGGCAACAATAACAAGGGCGATACCTCGGGCATTTTGAACAATGCCCTCGCCGGCGGCATCCTCAACGACAACTCGCAGTCTTCCCGCAACACCGTCTTCCACTAAGGGCGCAGCTCTCGCATGACACATCCTACACATCAATACCATTTGCCATCATGGGTTCTTACTCCTTACTTTTCTCATTTTCCTCTCGCTCGCGCGCGCATTTTCTCTCTCTCTCTGTTTTTCTTGTGTTCTCCTCCTTTTTCTGCTTTGTTTAATAAACCCATGATTCGCTCTTCTATATCTATCTAAACTCCAAAACGTGCTAATCTCTTTCGACGCATTTCCGCTATCGGATCTGAGGGGGTTTCCTCTTGTGCCGGTTTCTGAAGACTGGCTTCAATAGCTTTTGCCAGCATGACTTCTTCATCCTCTTCTTCATCTCCATAGGAGTCGTTATGCTTATCGGTCAAGCTATATCCTTTTCCACCAAATACGGCTTCTTGTTCCTTTTGCTGGGCGATATCGTTAGGATGAGGTAGTGTTAACGCACGGTCGTCTGCTCGTGACACTGGCAGTGTACCCCGCACCACAAAGATGGAATAGTCTAAGATGTCCCGCATTTGCATCAGCATTCCAATACTGTTGTCACACAGCCCCACCCCGCACACACATCGAAAATCAATAGGACGGTACGTACTTTCACTTTGAATTTGCTGTAGAAGCATACCAAGATATGTTTCACCCAAATAAGAGGGCCCATCCTGTGTCGAGTTGAGGTTATACCATCGCCAAGGTACGGCGAATTTACGCAAAGTGAACCTAGACAGCCGAGGTTTGGATAAGCTTATGACAAGGCCATTTAGCCGTAATGCCTACCAATGATGGTCTAGGTTGCAGATATAGGCCGCTTCCTGTCTACATTCAAAGTAAGCCTCATTTTTTCTGCATAAATTGTCATTGTGTCAGAAACATACTCGGGATGTAAACGCGCTTCTTTCGCTTCCTCTGACTGCCAGGGCACCAGCTCCAAGTTCCACACAGACAGAGCATTTTGGATAACCTACTCACACCCTATCAACCAGCAGTCACCGGGCCAATCTATGGTATGAATCGTACCTGAATCGAGAAATAGCCCGAGTCATCATAGTTGTGGCCTTGATATTGTCCCCCTTGATTCGCCATCATCGCGCGTTCCTGGTCGTCGAGCTGCTGGCCCAGCGTGGCAAGATCAACGGCTGAAAAATAATTTCCTTTTTCCTTTCCTTGTTAGCAGATGTGTGTGCCTGTTCCTTGGTAAGAAATACCCTGGAGCAAGGCGCTGTTATATATGGCAGTCAGGTTAAGCAAGTGGATAAGGACGCATAAGGGGGGGGAAGGAGAGCTGATTGTCTTACTTGAGAGCATGCTGTGCGCAGAGATTGCCTTCTTGCTGACAGGACAGGACGTTTAAATCGGTGTTCTGATTAGGGTTAAACGATGGGAGGACGTGATGAACGTACCTTTTCGAAAAGAATGTCGGGCACGAGATCCATAAGGAAAAGAGCAGTAATTCGGATTCGTCATGCGTGCGCGTCGCTTGGCTCCGCCTCTACGCGACGAATCATCACTGGAGTAATTTTGCACATTCATGCTTGAGAAATGCCCCCTTTGTAACGTTTATAATTTAGATGTATATAAAACTATATAATCTTTTTGTATGTACTTTTATGGTATAGATATGTGCCGATCAAGCGGTCTTTACAAACAGGGCAAAACTTCGCGAATAGCTGCGTCAAGGTCTTGCTGCTCAATCACAAGTCCAGGTTGCTTCAAGGTCAAATCAATTCTTTTCAGAGCCAAAAGACCTGCCTTGCGAAGGATGGCCCTGAGATCAGCGCCGGTACACCCTGCTGTCTGGGCTGCCACTGTATCCAAGTCGACTTCACCGAGTTTGGTCTGCTTACCGAGAATATCCAAGATCGTACGCCGCTCTGCCTCGCTCGGCGGGCCTACGTACACGAGCCGATCCAGTCGTCCCGGTCGCAAGACAGAAGGATCAATTGCGTCCGGATGGTTCGTAGCACCAAGCAGCATGACACCTGGCTCAGCCTTATCCGTCTCAAGCAAGAACTGCGAGATCAGCTTCTTGCCGGTGTCACCCGCTGTCTCGCGTGAACTGAAGATGGCTTCCAGCTCGTCGAAAAACACAACACACGGACTGCAGCGGCGTGCGGTCTCAAAAATTGCTACAACTGCCTTTTCAGACTCGCCAACGTGGCTCTTGATAAGGTCTGGGATGCTGATGGCCATAAAATTTGCAGACGATTCGGTCGCGACTGCCTTGGCGAGCATTGTCTTGCCTGTGCCGGGCGGCCCATGGAGTAACACGCCTTTGGGCGGGGTCACGCCGAGCCGTTTATACGCATCTGCATGCTGGTAGACCCACACGGTGCATTCTTCCAAGGCTTTCTTGGCTTCCTCAAGACCGCCAATGTCTGTCCACCGCACCGGCTCGGGCTTCTCCGCGGCCGCATAGCTTTGCAGTGCGCTCACCCGCATCCGATGGCGTGTCGCTTCAAAATCGGCAGTCGAAACTTAAAAGAAAGGTTGAGTAAACAGGGATTAGCAATTGAGGATTGCTTTACCTGGATGATTTTGTTCAAGTGCTTTTTCTTGGGCAAGTCGGCACCACCGTGCGAGATCAGCCGCGACAAAACCATGGGCCTGACGATTGACGCTATCCCAATCAACGTGGGCACCCTGCAGCCGCGTAGCCATATCTTTTAGCAGGGCTAACCTCTCTGCAGGCGTGGGTATTTGGAAAGTGATTTCATCTTGGAAGAGGGAACGCACTTGGTTCGCAATGGTGTTCGGATGCCTGCTTGTGGCCACCTAAACAGTCTTATGAGAAGACGAAGTGAAGGAACGGCTGGATATTACTATGACAAGTGATGGGTGGCGCGCTAGGCATTGACGAAGGGAGAGTTCAAAGCCTGACTCCTGTGTCTCTCCTTTCTGTGGACAAAACAAGTCGAGGTCATCAATGACGACTATCAGGCGCATTAGTTTCCAAACGAGCCATTGCTATGAAACCTACCGAAATTCTTTTCATTATCTATCGCTTTCCAGACCAGTTTTTCGAAACCTTTGCCAAGATGGCCTTCGTGTTCAGCCGCAAGTGTGCCGATGTTCGCCTCGAAAATCTGTTTTCATGTTGTGCCGCGTTTATAGAAGCGTGCAAGAACTTGTTTGAGTTTACCTGAAGACCATACTCACTGGCCAGACGGGCGATCGCAGCCGATTTGCCTTAAAGGAGAATCCCATAAGCCCAAGTCTTGACTCTGACCAGTGATCGCTTACCTGTACCGGTATCACCCGTTAATAAAATAGTAGTGACGGGAATGATTGAAGACGAATCGCGAAAGGCGATTGAAAACAGCTGTGCAAGTCTATTCATATGTTAGTGTACACAACGACAAAGGAAAGAGAGGCACTGATTAACCTTGCACCTTCATCTCCATAGCAGGAGGACAGAAACGCGTCTCCCATGGGTCATGAATTCACTGTCAAATCAGGCAAACCTGGAAAGTGTACAGCATATCATAAAATTTTAAAAATATTTTTCCAGCAGACACTCAGATAGACATTTCTCTGTCTTCGCTTTCAAATTGCCATTCGACCAAAGAGACCAGAACCGTCTATGAGCATAGAATACAGCTCTGTCGACAGTCAGACGTCTTTGCTGGTTTTTCTTTCCATCAAATACGCACTAATACACAGTAAAAAGTAGGCGCTGCATATCTCGACTACTATCAGGCTTTTGTCCAGGCATTAAGAATCTTCAGAAAAACGTGCATAATCTTTGTGAGTATACCAACTCAGTTTAGTTTGTTCACGTATCACTTTGTAGTCTCTACACCAGAAAAAGTAAGCCAGTGCTCTTCAGAGCGCGTGGCTGAAATATACTCGAGCACAAGCGCAACAGCAACGGTAACCAGGATGAACCGTCAGTCCTGCAAGCTGTGGAATGTCCACCTGTCAGCTCCTCATGATTTGTATTATAACACTTACGGTGCTTTGTATTTTATTCTTATGACACTTACCTATGGTAGCGGCAGTAAAAGTTTATTATTTTAATACACATGCATTACAGACCTTACTGTTTATTTGGCTTTAAGCCCCCAGTACAACTTCCTAGTAGCAAAATGTACAGTACTCTGATTGCGGGTCCAAAGAGGTTTACAAATATAGTCATAAGGCGGAAGTGAACCGTAACTCACTTGTGCTGTCAAATACGGCTAGTTCTTCTCAACTGTTTAATTGCGTAAAATGACCAAAAACAAATTGCAAGGAATAACAGGATATCTATTAAGCACAAGAAATAAGTCGTTCATTAGCACTACTTACAAGTACAACACCTACCTTAAATTCTAGCATTGCTACACGTCAAACAGGCTTTTCGAATATTCAAGTTTTTGAATGCGCTATCGTCATTTTAACAGCATGATTGCAATATGAGACACACTAGCATATTGACTGGCCTGGGTCTCCGACTGCTCTGGGCGTGCTGTGAGCAGAGAAAAGTTGGGATGAAGCGTGCCTGACTCGTCAGAAAGAAGGTTATCGTAAAGGTAGAGTGTATAATGCTTTTCGTATCATACATCTTCCTGGTATTCTGTAGTGTGCTGTCCAAACGTACCACTAAGAACATAGAAGACTGATATGCTACTTCGGTCAGTCAAGGCGGGATACGCTTGGAAAACTTTGCATATAGCACAAGCACTGGCCCTTGCACAAGATTTTGCAAACTGTGCCTTCGGTAGCTATGAAAATGTGACATGTCAATTATGCATTCGGAGTCGCGGAGTGAAGGTGCACTGACCATCTATTTCATCCTAACGAAGTGATTTGCAATCCAGGCACACAGTAATTTGTATCTCATAAGTAAATAACATGGAAGTGCTTTCTTTTTATTTTTTATTATTATATTATCACTGAGACGAGTAGCCACTCTCTGGTAATGACATTATTAACCTCGCTATAATGA
>VAFG01000240.1:0-16555 GCA_013461545.1 Syncephalastrum contaminatum
AAAGCAAACATACCATGGTTGGAAACAAAAGCGGTGTAGCAACCCGCTCATCAAAGCGACTAGCCAGACGCTAAAGTTAGATCATGAGATGACATATACCTATGGTTATTATATACACAAGTCACCCACCTTTATACCAAACCTACAAATTATTATATATACCAAAGTATATATCCAGTTGATGTCCATGAACGCAACCTGGACGGGGGCTATGTGGTAAACCATCATCCGTCGGATAAACTCGTCTCTGTTGAGAAGAGGTTATACCCGCAGCTGTATCCCATCAAAAGACTGTTGCTTTTCATGAACGTTCCCGTAATTCCGGAATAAGCCCATCGGCTAAATTACCATATCTGAAACATTAAAGAAGTACTCATAATACTTAATACGATTCTATCCGGATAAATATCATAGACACTAATTGTGTCCGGATAAAAGAAATGAATCTCAGGAACAAAGATTCCTAATAACTATTATCCATAATACAATGGATTAGTTCAGACAACTCGGTCCATTGACATAACAAAAAGTATATAAAAGTAGATAGATCATGTCGGTAGAGACAACAATCAATCTTTCAAGTAAAGAAACAGTCTCACTTTATTTATTCTGTTACCTTTGCTATTCGATTTCTCCCCGTTTATCTCAATAGCCACTATCTTGCCAGCTGAAATATATAATGTATCTTCTGTACAGTTCCATATATCTAACTTTATAGTCTCACCTGTTCTCAATGGATCTCCAACTATAGTGACCACGGGTTCGTCCGTGCTCATAGTCGGCCTACTTCTCATCCCCAGACCATAGAGCAACGATGAAAACCTTGTATAAGTATTATCAAAATAGATACTTTTATTATCAAAAATAAATATCTGTCCAAAATCTATATTATTAACGTTGTAAGTTGTTAGAACTTACGAACGTGCTGGGAATTCTTAAAGGGATGAGTTCCCTTTAAACAATGTGAAAAAAATATCGACTACCAATGATAAAATGTTAATTTTATCTACTTGCAACAGGAGGTATTTTAAATGTTAAAAAGAAATATACCGCTATTTCCTAAATAACTATATCTCTAAAATAATTATCAATTGAAAAATAATAATTATTTTCTTTTCATGTATTATTTATTGTATTATTTATAAAATATTCTGTAGTATATGCACAAATAATTTGATGAAATATTAATAAGAGGCTAAGCATATTTATGATCCTGAACGTTACTCAACGGGAATGAATTGCAAGGTCTGGCTATCGTTTCTAAGAATGTAATGTATGGATCGGTAGCAAAATCGAGATCAACAGATACGTGTTTCATATCCATCAGTTCTGCTACTGTATGTATTTCCCTGCATTCTGTGATCGTGTATGTGTCCAATACCCAAGTCTCGGAACATAGAGGTATACACCGTTCGCAAACACAGCCTCTATTCTTCGTTGTTGCTAATTGTAGAAGAGCTTCATACTCCTTGGGTAGCTCTCTTATCAAGGGACCAGAGAACGGAAAATCATCTGATGTAGCGCCTTTAACGGTGTCATGTGGAGTTGTATTCTTTATATTCAGGATTATAGCATTGGTCATTCTGTTGATAATATATTATACGATCAAATGGAAACCATTCTCAGACATATCAGTAACGTGTGGTCCATCATCTGGACTGGGATCGATAATTCGTACCAGGAGAAAGACCTTCCAGAGCTGTTTGGAGAAAGACACGTTGTTCCTATGATGATCAAAGTAGCGAAGGATGGTAAGTGGAAGTGGCTTGTGGTCGAGATTAATATTCCAGACTATTCGAGATATAAGGTATTGATGAAAAAGACTACCAAACAACCTGCATCAATAGTAGGTTATACCGGATCTCATATCATGACCGCTCAGAACCTTCTCAGAATTGCTTCAGTTCTGTGGTGTTTGTCTTTATACTAAACCAGGGTTTGGTCTGGGTAGCACAACCCCTGAGCCAGATGTCAGAAGGATTGTAGGATTGGATTTCGAATAGACATCGTTCATGAGAGGTGGTAGATTTCCACTTCCACATGATCCTCTATTATCTGCAGCCATAGTTACATGGGATGGACGATATATATGTAGATACACATGCAGACATCATGATCCTAGGAGATTCAAAGATCCCAAATACGATATCGGCAAGGTAAGAAACTCTGAAGAGCTCGTAAGATGGGTTATAGAATGGTTGATAGAAGAATGTCCAGACTTTGTTGTAATATATAATGGTATAACTTCGATATTCCACGTATGCTAGTCCATTGTCCTCTAGAGTATTCCCATCTATTTCGCAATATCAACCTCGGTTAGACTGCCAAAGGTATGGACTTATTGATCCCTGGTGTGACTGTGTTTGATTCTCTTCATTACATCGACAAACTCCATAGATCCGATTTCACCAGTCTTTCTCTTGATGGTCTGGCCAATCAATTAGATATTGGTTCAAAGGCTGCTCAACCTAGTGTTAATGTAGATCCTGAATCGGATATATATATATCAGACATGATAATATACAACATTTGGGATTCGTATCTTCATGTAGCAGTGGCTGTGAAGAGTGGATGTATAACAGAAGTAGTATTGATGTATTGAGTTTTCAAGTCTCCTCTAGTTGATGCATGTAGATATACAGTACTGTATCACCGGAGCTATGGTTGCGAACATGATATCCTCATATGCACTCGAACAAAAGTGTGTATTGGATTGGTCTCCAGAATCATCTACTAACACAAAATATGAAGGTGCTCTAGTTATTCCTCCTAATAGAGGCCATAATCGATCTGTCAATGTCATGGATATCGTATCTATGTATCCGAACATTATAATAGGTGGCAATATATCTCCTGAGACTGTATCAGAGATACCCCGTGTCGGCCTTGGCAGCATTACGTAATTTGAGACGTCACTAACATTTGTGCATCTCATTGAACATGTTAAGGAGCATCGTTTAGAGCCAAAAAAAAATTATTAAGCTATGAAGTAGTTTCATGTATAATCTCTGACTATAGGAGCTATAGTCCAAAAAAATATTGATTATTTTGCAAGTAGTCGTTTTTTTTAAACGTAAGGCTATCAATATATAGCTACATTCGAAGTGTTCCTGTGCAACTTTAACATTAATACTTTTTAACGATTGTTAGTTCATGTTTCTTCCACATTACCTCTCTTACAGCATAAAGTCTTTCATCAGTATAAGATTTTGCGGAAGTATATTATGGTTTCAATGTCTCTCAAGGGAATCCTGATATACGTCAATCTAGAATTACCTGTGTTACGCGCTCTATAAGCGATTGATTCATATATTGTATGACCAGGTACCCATACCACGGCAGAGCGTGTTATGCAGAAGTATATATATAAGATTCACATAGCTTTAGTTGATACTAAACAGATTCCTATTCTATAGAGGAACTACTGTATACGTATTCTCATTGACCGGTTTCCCTTATCTTCATTTTTCTCTTTTCTCTTCTCCACCCTTCTATATTACACGAAACCCTAACCTCTAATGAAGCTCATTGTGAAATAATTGAGTTAGGCTGTCAAAAGTAGCTATATGCACTTCTTGACATCAGATATCCGTATTTCTTTCCAAATTCGTTACACAGTGTCAACATGGCATCTTGTAGAGAATGACTTCAACTATGCTATAAACATCGTTACTTGTGTCTACCATATGTTGATGTCGAGAAACGATAAATATAAAGTAGAATATGAGATATTTGATCACTTTGATTGCCGCTGTATACTTTTTCAATTGTACCACTCACATTTCATTTTGTCCATCGGCTTGCCGTCTTGTGGATCTTATGACCGCAGAACACATCCTCCATGATCTTGGAAGATATCTCCTCACCCTGTTGCCTTTTCTCCTTTCACTTCGCGGTAGTTTTAAGGTTAATAATTTGCTACCATCTAACCATTATATCATATCATTTAATCTATTCTTCTCTTTTTACCACTTAGCCAAAGTGATGCGCACGGACAATAAACTCATTTCATTGATTTTTTTTTAAAAAATGTATTGGACTACCCGACTTGTTTGTTTGTTCATTTTTTAGTTCCCATTATCACGTAATCTCGACTTCCTGTTTCTAAAGAATGGACCCCGGCCTGTGGCAATTTAGTAAACACCTATACACACATACGGAAAAGCGTGGTAGTCTTCTAGATTTATCGGGATTTCATATTCTTTGCCAAAGATAACATAGCAGACTGTATATAAGCAAGGTCGTCGGGCTTAGATAGACGATGATCACCATCAGGAACAATTTTGAGACTTATGGACGGCGCGTGTATTCTTTTCGTCAGGGCCACTGCGTGCGAAAGAGGAACGTCGTGGTCCTTAGCTCCGTGGACCAGCTGGACTGGGCACTGGACTCGTATTGTGTCAGGGAAAAGGGATTTGCGGGATTGGAGCAAGAATCGGACCGGAATGTTGTAATTGCCGCTGGGATCGTAAGCTGAAGGTCTTTGCCAAATAAAAGTGGGATCGTTACGGTGTTCGGGAGGGACTTGTTCGAGCCAGCGCTCAGTGAAATGGATACTGCCCCCAATACCAACGATCCCATCTACTGAAGGGCAACGCTGCTCGACGAGGAGTGCTAACCAGAGTCCCATACTTGAACCTGCCAAAATCGACCTTCCCTTTACTTTCTCTTGTATCAAAGCAACGCTATCGTCCGCCCACGTTGCCACGTTGCCCTCAAACTCGTCCTCGTCCTGTTTTCCATGCCAACCCAAAAATCCGTATCCGTGCTTCTCCGCGAGGTCTGCTATAGCGTCACTCTTCAGAGATTTGGTCACATCCGAACGGAAGCCGGCTAAAAAGCACAGCGTCGTTTGATTATTTTTGCCTTTTGGGTTACGGTGAACGTATCCCAAAGAACGGAAAGATTGAGCCATGGATCTCTATTTGTTAGGAAAAGAAACAAAAATGGAAAACCGTCATTTCTTCGTCTCTCTCGTTTAATTATTTTTGATGTCCTCCAAACCGCAATTAGACTACTTACCACAAAGAGATACTCATCAAGCTCATTTGCAACGTCAGGCTGCTGCGGACACGCTCCAAAACTACTCGTTGCTTGTCCTTTCCTCCTTGCACGAAGCGCAGGTAATTTCCTTGCTTTCTCTGGATTTGTCCGCTCATTGCGCTTACGAAAAGAGTCCGGCCGTGACCCGTCTCAAAATGATGAAGTAAGCAAATGCACATTAGAGTATAGGTGTTTTAGATAAGGTGTATATCAACGCGTTGTTACCACTTTGGAAAGGATTATGACAGGACTGCCTGCCTCTAAAGCGTTGTCGGAAACTGCCAAAGTCAGGCGCCATTGGTCGACACCAAGGGACTGTTAAGAAGGTTGCATACAACGTTTATTCAAGCCAGCAATGGCTCGCACTTCTCAGTGAGGATAAGCATGCACTTGATATAATCTATGAGGTTGCCGGGGTTGTCATCGGGGCCCAGAATGTCCTCAACCGTCCAAGATGCCAGCTGCCCGGGTCCGAGCTCCAGGTTACTCTTGAACGGCTCGTCGTGGTTGGTGTAGTAGACCTATTGCCATGGAAGTCATTGTTTTAGTATCGTTTTCAATGTATCAACTTTCCTCTTTTATTCTTTTCTTTTATGATCCCTCTCCTTCAACTGTCTTGTTTCATTTATCAACTAACTTACTTGGAAATCATACCACACCGAACCGGTGCCCGTCAGTCCAGAGACTTTGGGCGGGTCTCTGCCGTGACCTTTGTGGGGTTGGAGGGGGACGCGTTCCACCCGGGTCACTTCGATGACGAACGGGAAATGGATGCGGTACTTTGTTTTTTGTTTGTGCAAAATGTACCTAACGTCCAAAAAGTCTGGCACGTTCTCGAATGTTATGCGACGGGTTTGGGGACTATGATACCAGGTGAGTGATATCTTTCCCCAGATGGCGTGCTTTTTCTCCTTACCAGATAGAGATTTTTTTAACAAACGTGGTATAGGGTCGCACATCCGGTCGTTGGAGTTCGTGGGCGGTTAGGGACATTTGGAAATCAAATTTCCTAGTTGACGCGTAAGCTATATCCACAAAGAGAGATAGAGAGATAGAGAGAAAGAAAGAGAAAGGAAGACATACCTGTCCAACGAAATCCATTCGATTTCGGTGACTTGCTTCGTTTGGGAGATGACTTTGTCAACTTCGACCACACCTTGGTTAAGATGCATGATGACGGGCTTATACGGTAGTGCGGGTTGGTTTCGGGCATGGGCATGTACTTCGAAGTAGGCGGTCTTGCTGTGTGGACTTGGTAAAATGTCCGTCATTCTTGTAATAATGTCTTCAGACGCTGTGGTGCTGTGTACCACCCGTTAGTGCTAAATCAAGCGTCTCGCTTTTTGACTTACACATTATTAAACATCGGTGTAGTTTTGTGTTCCTTCATTATGACATCTTTAATGTCATGATAGGCCCATATTTCCTTCTGCATCCCTGGAGTCAGGTTATTCCATAGAACCTTGCCGAGTCTAACGGTTCGTTGAGTCCCTAATGCCAAGACTTAACATCATCGTCTTACTTTGCAGACAGAGTTATCTCTCCGCGATAGCCACGAACGCCTGTCAGTCTGAGCTCACAGCTTGAGTATCTTCATCTATATTTTCCATCACTTACCCTTCCGTCAGTGCACTTTGCATATGGTACAGGTTGTAATTCTTAGCCCTAGATGAACGTGAGCAAATGTGTGAGCAGCTTTCGTGCCATCTGCTTACATCTCCAGCATTGACGCGTTCCGAGACGCATTACCCCGGCCCGATTTCTGGTTACTGATGTGCATCACACGGCGCTTTAGCGGTTTCTGGTGCGTTGCGAGGTGCACCGCGCCTGGTCTGGCGGCCGCGGGCTTACTCGGCTTCAGAGAGGGAAAGTCCTCCTGTGGTGGAGACGTGTCGACTGGTAGGAAAGGCATAGGCGACATGGGCGAAGAGTGGCTGGCATAGTTGTTCGAAAATCCACGGTTTTCGCCCCAGAGTGGTGCGCCATAACCAGGGCCCATACCGGCGTTCGGGTTCGTGACCGGCGAGGCGATTGAATCGCGCATTATGTGACCGCTCCTTCGGCTTGGCATGGGAGAAAAGGATCTCGCGGAGGACGGCTTGCTTTGGACCCGTTGTGTTGGTGGCGGCTGTCGAGGGGCGGGTATAGCCGGGGGCGGAGGCAGCGTATGGTGGGGGGTGGTGAGTTGCACATCGAGGAGGTCCTTGGGTTTCTTGTAATTACCCGTCTTAGGGTCTTTAAATACGGGGAGAAGCACATACAGCGGGCGGAGTGGATCGTCGAGCAAGTCAATGTAGTTTTTGTGTGCGTAGCGCTCAATGTCACAGAAGTAGAGGCCGTAGTAACCGCTTTCGGTTGGATAATGGATGCACGGCACGATATCCACGCCTCTTTGGCCGCGTTTCTAGGTGGCCATGAGCAGACCGATCTGCAATGAGATGCGCTACTTACGTAAAGCATTTGAACAGTCTTGAAACGTTCAATTGCGTCCGCAACAGCTTCCTGGCTCTCACCCGTTACAATGATTTCCTGTAGAGTTCCCACGTGAGTTGATACAGCCGTGAAATGAAAAAAGATACTCACGCGATCCCGGCGGATACATTCGGTATCGGTCGCGCTTGCGATTAGTTCCAGGTAGTCTGTTGGGTGGAAACCATTTTTAGGTGGCCCAACAAGAACTTCTTCGGGCTTGCGGATATTCTTTGCAAATGTAAATGTCTCGGTATACTCTTCCGCCCTGCATTCGGGTTCCGAGTCATCAGAATCTTCAACTTTCATGCGTCGAACGCTTCTTTCGAGACCGAGGGGCCGGCCCTGAACGGCTTGAGACTTGGCACATTCCCTTAGGACTCTGGCTGCTTTGGTTCGTTCGGCTTCCTTGACGGTCAGAAAAGTACCCTCGAGCCAGTCTTTGCCGATTTGCTTGTTCTTTTTTCTTTAATTAATATCAAACTCACAGCCAACACGATGAATAGACGTACCCATATCGGCAGTAGCTTGTGCATCAAGTTATTCATACTATAATGAGGAGGTCACCTTGACAGGCTCATGTTGTACCAAAATAGGCAACTTACACGGACATGTACGCGTCGTTCGATTTAGCTCTGATCTCGAAGCACTAGGAGCAATGAGGTGTCATGTCAAGCACGGTAAGGAAGTCTGAACTGGTGTACCTGCTCTACAAAGTCGAATTCGATCTCTGCCCGGGTCTTTTCCGCAAGAATCCTGTCACAATGGTGAGTATAAAGGGAGAAGGGCAGACTGAAACCTACTTGACATTTTGAGCAAAGCTATTGTACTTTTCTTCAGATATATAAGCAAAAGTATATACTTTCCCTGTATCTAGCGGTAGAGAAAGCAAAAGTACACGAGATTAATTAAGAGGAATCAAGTGATCGTTGACTTAATATACATTGCATTCTAGAGGACAGGATTGGAGGAGACAACAACTACAGAACAGTAACAAAATCTGAAATTTTCATCACTTTCGATCATATTTCTTTCTTTTTTTTCTTCGCAAGCCCGTCGTATCCTATATACTTTTGCTTAATGGCAAACAATGAGACTTTACAAACACAAATCGACCAGTCTGTAGCTCTGGCTCGATCCGTGGTTGAATCTTGGCTACCCACCACCGCAGACAATCGCGACGAGGAAGAACAAGAACAAGAGGATAAGAGCACGCTAGAAAACTATGCTGCAGGTCGTCCGGATCGGTAGATATTACTCATATTACATACATATATTTGATGCTGAACTTGTATTTTCATATAGGCTAGGTTTGGGTGCCAAGTTCCTCTCGCATAACGAGGCTGTCAAACACCAAGCGCCCGCGTTATCAAAACACGAACAGCAGTTACGCAACAAGATCATCAATCAAAACAAGCGTGCAGCTGTGCCTACCAAAAGACAACGCGATGGCAGTGAAGACGACGATGACGAAGAAGAGGAATCGAAAGCGAGCAAAACGAATAGCAGCGAAAAGAAGATTGGCAAGCAAGGTGATTTCCTATCCATGTACCTGTCTGAGCGATCCACGACCAAGAAAAAGAAGAACAGAAAGAGAAAAAATAAAGCATCCCAGCCATCTTCTGAACCTGTGCCAGACCAGGCATAAATCAAAAAAGAAACCCCACTGGAAGATCGATGCTTTCCATGTGGTGTGCATTGAACAGTGAATGTTAGGGCGGGATATTTCAATTTCCTTTTCGGGATGGGTGTATGTGCACCCCACAGCCAGTAAGCATTCGACCTCTTTTTCCCTCCCTTTATAGTCGGTGAGTACCAACAAGACGCATCTACCATCCAAGAGACCCATCCATACCACGACAGACGAACGAATCGATACGTTAACATGACGGATGGATGAATGACGAGATGGATGGATGGATGGATAGATGGACGGATGGATAAATCATTGAATGAAGCAACTTATACGCCTTTCTATACATCAGTAACTAGCCATGGGTCGTGTCATTCGTGCTCAGAGAAAGGGTGCCGGAAGCGTCTTCAAGGCGCACACTGTCGGTCGCAAGGGTGCTGCCCAGCTGCGCACCTTTGACTATGCCGAGCGCCACGGTTACATTCGCGGTCTCGTCAAGGAAATCGTTCACGATCCTGGTCGGGGTGCTCCCCTTGCCAAGGTATGAATAACGCGAAGGGATAATGCAACATCACCTCATTCATTTGTTTCTCTTTCAGGTCGTCTTCCGTGACCCTTACAAGTAATTATTTGACAGTAGATCGAATAGGGGTATCATGTATTCATGCGTTTCTATGTGCTCTAGGTACAAGCTCCGCACCGAGACCTTCATCGCTACCGAGGGTATGTACACCGGTCAGTTCATTTACTGCGGTAAGAAGGCCGCGCTCGCTATCGGCAACGTGCTTCCCCTGGCCTCGATGCCCGAAGGTACCATTGTCTCCAACGTCGAGGAGAAGATCGGTGACCGCGGTGCCCTTGCCCGCACCTCGGGTAACTACGTGACCATCATCGGCCACGGTGAGGACGGCCGCACCCGTCTGCGTCTGCCCTCGGGCGCCAAGAAGATCGTGCCCTCCACCGCCCGTGCCGTCGTCGGTATCGTTGCTGGTGGCGGTCGTATCGACAAGCCCCTCTTGAAGGCCGGCCGTGCTTACCACCAAGCCAAGGCCAAGCGTAACAACTGGCCCCGTACACGTGGTGTTGCCATGAACCCCGTCGACCATCCTCACGGTGGTGGTAACCATCAGCACATTGGTCACGCTTCCACCATGGCCCGCGATGCCCCCGCTGGTCAAAAGGTCGGTCTCATTGCTGCCCGTCGCACTGGTCTTTTGCGCGGTACCAAGAAGGTCAAGGATCAGTAAACCAAGCCTTTTCATTCTCTGTACCTAATAAAACCGCCCCACACCAAAAAGAAAAAACAAGCCTTTTGTTACTCGGACACAATCGTGTATTGTGTTTACAATCATCGTATCAATTTATGCGCTGGATATGAAATTCAATTGATGCATTCTCTATTTTCTCTCGTTCTTTTTTTTTTTTTCTTTTGGCATATATATCATCAATATGAAGGGCAGTGAAAAGAAGACAAAGCAGCGCGATCCAAACCAGACAAAGCTGGATTCGTTCTTCAATCCGAAACGAAAAAGAGCCCACGAGGAACAAGAAAAACAAGACAATGACGAACAAGAGGAGCCACTTTTTCTCAAACCGCCATCTCAACCATTTTTTACGCCATCGCATGGCACGAACAATGTAGAGCCATTTGCCAAACAAGCGAAGCAGATACAGTCAGGGAAGGAGCCACAAGCAAATCAGACGCTAGCACAAGCAACCGTAGTAGCACCCATCAACACCAACCCGCCTTTGCCTTTGACGACTGACGTGCTCCAGTTTGATCCACAAAACTATCCACTGCTTCCAAATGGAGAAACGCGGGCACCCTATCAGTTCTTGACCGAGGCGTTCACAGCTGTGGCAAGTACCACCTCGCGGCTGGTAATACGCGATATACTGTGCAACATGCTACGCGTCTTAATCCGCCAGAGCCCGGACGATGTGCTGCCTGCGGTTTGGCTCTGCTCAAACGCGCTTGCGGGCGCCTATGAAGGCATCGAACTCGGCATCGGCCCGCTCGTCTTGACCAAAGCCATCACATCCATCACAGGCTCGACGCCGCAAAAGCTGCGCAGACTTTACAATGACCACGGCGATTGGGGCGACGTCGCCTTTGCTGTCAAGCAGTCGGTCCGCACCATCATTGAGCCCAAACCCCTCCGCATCGTGACGGTCTTTGATACTCTCCACGCAATCGCGGGCGCCAAGGGCAAGGGAGCAGTTGACGCCAAGGCGGGCCTCGTCAAGCGCCTTTTACTGGCTGCCAAGGGCGAACAGGTGCGCTACGTGATTCGCACCTGCGTCGCCCACCTACGAATCGGGGCAGTGCGCAACTCGGTCTTGGTCGCTCTCGCCCGCGCTTTCGTCTTGACATGTCCACCCAAAACCTTTCCTTCTGCCGATGCGCTCGTCCGCCATCCCACCGACACCGGGAGCCAAGTCAATACCAAGTTGAAGCACGCCGAAGCTTTGCTGAAAGAGTGCTATGCGCAATGCCCCAATTGGAACAGTATTGTGCCTTGGTTGCTCGAGACGGGCGATGTGAGCCGCGTGTTTGAGCGTTGCGGTCTTCGCGTCGGTAGGTCCATGCACGAGAACTCCCCTCACTTTTATTCTCTCTTACGTACGTGTCTTAAGGTATCCCATTGAGGCCCATGCTGGGCCAAATTACTCGGGCGATTGACAATGTATTTGTGAAGTTGGAGGGCAGGGACTTTTCATGTGAGTTCAAATACGATGGCCAGGTAAAGAAATACCCTCTCCATCACCCTGTGTACACAGGTATACATCTCAATTGTTTGATTATACTTGTAGCGAGCTCAAATCCATGTTGACCAACATGGACATGTCAAGATCTATAGCAGACATCTTGAAGTAAAGGAGTCCTTCAAATCCAACACGACAACTGACCGTTTTCATCAGGATATGACGGACAAATACCCAGATATCGCCCGGCTGCTTCCGTCTGTGCGGTCAGAAACGGTGGAATCCTTCATTCTGGACGCTGAGATCGTTGCCATTGATAAAAATGGTACCATCCTGCCCTTTCAGACACTGAGTAACCGAGGCCGCAAAAACGTGACGATCGAAGCAATCAGTATCGATGTGGTAGATCTCGCTTATATTTATAGTATGCCTCAAACTCATGATAGTCTTCTTCTCTGTGTAGTGCGTACTTGCTTTCGGTGAGTTCCTAAGGAGAAGGTTGTTAAACTATTCATCTTACATGTAATATAAACGGATAGACATCATGTATCTGAATGGCAAGAGCTTGCTGCAGCTTCCATTTCGAGAACGGAGGCAGCACTTGCGAAGCAGATTCAAGGTGATCCCACATCGATTCGACTTTGTCACATCCATTGACACCTCGGGCGATCCATCCAAACAAGATGATGTCCATGCCTTTTTCAAGCAAAGCATGAGCAAGGGCTGTGAAGGCATGATGGTCAAGGTCTTCGATGACGTGCCTGTAAACAGTAATGGCAGGATTCTCTCGACATATGAACCTGATAAGCGGGTCGAGAGCTGGCTCAAGGTGAAAAAGGATTATCTCGAAGGTGTCGGTGACTCATTGGATCTCGTGGTACGTCTTTATGTACATATCTGTATAGAGCGAGAGAAAGAGAAAGAGACAGAGAGAAAGGTTCTAATTTTTATAGCCCATCGGCGCTTGGTATGGCAATGGGCGGAAGGTCGGGTGGTACTCGCCCATTCTCTTGGCTTGCTACAATGCCGAGGATGATACGCTCGAAAGCGTATGCAAATGCATGTCAGGTAATCAAAAAAAAAAGAGGCACGTCGTCGCAATAAATCTTGTACTGAACTATCTCACAGGATTTAGCGATGCCTTTTACAAGGAGCTGAAGGCCTTTTATTCACCAGAGAACGGTCGTATCCTGAGCAAGCCGCGTCATGATTATGTCACAGATTTGCAACCGGATGGTAAACCCTGTAGTGTGGCAATCACATATCAAATGCTCATATCTTTGTTTAGTATGGTTCGATGCGACCAGCGTCTGGGAGATCAAAGGTATGCCCATGAAAGGGTTCTCCGTCATGATGATTGACATACTAGTATGTTAGGCGCGGATATTACAATTAGTCCAGTCCACAAGGGCGCGGTGGGCAGGATTGATCCCGATCGGGGTCTCTCGCTCCGGTTTCCCCGGTTTATTCGCATCCGCGAAGACAAGCCCACCGAAGAAGCGACCTCAAGTGAGCAACTGGCCGAGCTATTCATGAACCAATCCGCTCACAAGGATACAAAAGAAGAGAGTGAGGAATAACGTACATTCAGTACATGTTTCAGCTTAAAAGTATCACGTTTGAATAAGCCACTACTAGACGCGTGACATATTGATCAAGATATGCGCATAAATTCTACTCCAAAGAGCGCCCCCCCCAATACGTTTCTTTTACAACTTTTTCAACATGGATGGCACATCTATAGCAACGAACACCTTGCTTGTACCCAACATCCCTTCATCCTTCTTTACGTACCAGCCAGCCCTCGAAACCATCAAAGATTGCTTTCAGCAGTTTGGTACCATCTATGTTTTTGTCGCCATGAAAGGATTCGCCCGCCTCATGGTCATTTACGAAGAAACAAAATGCGCTATGGAAGCCAAACGAAAACTGGACAAAACTCTTTTGCACTGGATAGAAAAACAACAGGATGGATGTGAAACAGTCCAAGTAACAACCATTGGCGACATGTCCACAGAAACAATCAACAACAGCAGTGTACAAACCATGGAACTACGACTTTATTTTGGCCAAGTGAGTGAGACACACCCACAGTAATAGTAACAAACAAGATATTGAAACAAGGTGGTAGCATAATCCAATCAACCCAGACTTGAGCCAACTGCAGCTCCAAGTACCCGAAAGCGAAAAGAACTTTTTAATATCGCCTCCAGGTTCGCCGTGTGAAGGCTGGCAGCAGATTCCCGAATCACCACCCAACACAGCCGTGCTAGCTTCAGACCTGACGCATGCGGTCGACGAGCTGTCGGACGACGACATGGACCTCGATAATTTCTCGCTCGAGCCAAGCGAAGAGAAGAAGCGGGTACTCAAGATTGTCGGTCACCAAGACGACGGCGAGGAGGGCGACATACCGTCCATCACTGTCCAGGACTGGGATGGCGACGCCAAAGACCAGCCCAAACCACCGCGCAACTTTCGCCCCCCACAAGCAACCATGTTGCCTACCGCGCGACCTCCTGTGCCCATCTAGAATAACTTCGTCTCTTGTATTTTCCTCTCGCGTCACCCATTTCAATTGCAACCTAAACCCTTTAGCAAACATGGTATGACGATTCTCGGAATTTGGGTTCATCGCCAAACAAACAAGACCTGCTATAAAGATCATGCTTAATCGCGCAATGCCTTTTGCACCTTTTTCTTTTCCTTTCGTTTCTCGTTTGGAGTGATTGATGAGCATGGAGAGGAATACGCGCCCAAGAAAGCACCTTACCACTGGCCGGAAGTACGCCTATCGGCAATCGCTGGACGAGCACAAGAAACACAATGTGCCGCTCAAGGACTGTATTCGCGGGTGGATTCGCCAGGAGCAAGTATCCCAAGACGCGCCGGATCCGTTGACGGCCTGGATGGAACGCGCCCAACCCAAAGCCGACTTTTTGCCCAAACACGACGCTACTCCGCTGCCGCTGCCGCGCCAAACCCCCAAACCGCAGTCTCGTCAATTATCTGTGTTTCAAGAACCTATTGCAGAAGAAGATGATAATGAGACAGAGTCCCCGCTGTTGCCCTTCATGTTTGACGATGACGACAACGAAGAACAAGAGCAAGGTGACATGAAGTCGCCAGGCTTGATGAAGACCGACGGATCATCGACCGCTCTTGTTGAGGAGGTGTCCGGGCCAACAAATGAAGAAAAAGAAGAAACGCCTCAACAGCAAGATGCCATGAAGTCGCCCGTCCTTATGAAACCCGATGGACCACCGATCGTCGTTGAGGAGGTGCCCGAGCCAATAAAAGAAGAAATAGGGAAAGAAACGTCTCCAGCCACGCCTACCGAGAATGGTCCACTGTGGATGGTGGAGCTTAAACGGCAGCAAAAGCAGCAGTTTATGAACGATATCATCGCTCACGCTCATGAAGCACCTTGCCACATGAACAAGGTTAAGGCTTGGTTTCTGGGCACATTTCTTTACAAGCGATACAAAATTAGGAAGAGCAGTACTAAGGGAGAAAAGACGCTGGTAGAAAAAGACGCACAGCCTGGTAAGCCTTTCTTTTTCGAAAAAGGGTAACCTATTTCTCAACTTCTTTGGAGTAAATAGCGGATGATATCTCGCCGGCCAGTCCCACATCGTATCATCAAGACCAACCAGCGCCCAGCGAGGTTGAGGACGAGCTTCTGCCCGAGTCCAAGGAATTTATGGCCTATTGTAATTCCGTGTACTTTGGCGTCTAATAATGGGAAAAGGCTCAACCGGTTTGACCTTTTCTACCGTCTTCATCTTTTTACTATGCAAAAACACTCTCTAGTAATTCTATCTTAATGTTTTGATCTCTTGTACCTCCATCTGTATCTATCCGTAGTATACGCCCTTATCTAACTTTTCCATCCTTCAATAAGATAGAAGTGAAAGAAAAAAGGAATGCTCGGTCTCTTTCAATTCAGTCACTTGCTGCTTTTCATTCAATGACTTCGATCCATCACCATTCCGAAAAAGGAAAGGCAGTCTTTTCGGCTGGATTGTTTATTTCGCCCTCCAAATTGTTTTGTCTCTCTTATTCTTCTTTACTTTATTGGTACTTTTTTGGCATGGAGGATTTGAACGTGACAGGAAAAAGAAAGGCTGAAGACGCTGTGGAAGAGAACGAGACACGCAAGAGACGGCAGGATTTGGTTGGTGATGCTGGATTGACAGCTGGCGAAACTGCGGCGGCGCCTGGACTATTCGAAACGGAAATGACGACGGCACCAGTGAAGGCAGAGGCGGAAGGAGATGACCAAGCGGACGGGCTTCAAGTGGAATATAGCACGCCTGCAGCAGAAAATGACCTTGCTGCTGATACTAAAGAAGAAGTGGAGGAAGAGAGTGCTGGGCAAGCTACCGAGGAGACCGAGGAAGAGGAGAATGGGGATGAGAATGCGAAACTCAAGCTGACCCCGATCGACACAGTCGTTCCCTTTGACCATCTCATTGTCCTTCATGTTGTCACTACCTGTGACGAAAACACTTCCATTCATGGCTCTTTACAGTCTTCCAAGGTAAATATTATTCTTTGTCTTTGCTTTGTCTTTGTTTGTCTGATCATTTATTTTTATAATTACAGGAGAACACCGAGATTATTGGTAAGTCATACATTCTCTTGCGAAGACCCCCTATCCCTCGTCCTTAAACTCTTTTTTTTTTTTTTTTTTCAGATTTT
>VAFG01000240.1:19478-41303 GCA_013461545.1 Syncephalastrum contaminatum
TTTTAGCTATTTTTTACCTCTTTCCTTTTTCTTTTTCTTGTCATACACGCAGCACCATTTAACTCATTTCCTCGTCGGCTTGTCCATTGCAAACCCTTTTAAAGCTTAGAATAAGGAAAAAGGAAAAAAGAAAGAAGGAAAAGGAAAAAAAGCATGGGGCTCAAGTACCGAGATTACCTTGAAGGCCGAAAGGTCTACGGCTGCTCCCAATGTCGCTCACACCTCTCTACAAGCGACAAGATCATGTCAAAGGCAGGAATCTCCTTATTTTGTCAGATTGCTTTGAACTCATGTCTTGGGTAGGACTTTCACGGACAACACGGTCAAGCGTATTTATTTCAACGAGTGTATGTTTATACGTTATCTTTCTATGCTACCCTTTTGTCATTGACACTCTGAATAGGGTCAATGTCGACGAGGACAAGGAACAGATTGAGCGCAACATGACCACAGGCCGACACCGTATCGCCTCCATTGCCTGTGTACGCTGTAATCAACAACTCGGGTGGAAATATGTACGGTATTCTGCTAATTATGGATTCTATATTTCTAACATGTACGTCTCTTCATATATACATAGATCAAGGCATACGAAAAAGACCAAAAGTACAAGGAAGGCAAATACATTCTGGAAAAGACCTTGCTTCGCCTTGTACAAACTTGACGTCTACTATTTCTATCTTTTTCTCTTTTTTTTTGCATCCCTCAATATATACATACATATATATATATATATATATATCTTTAGCGCCGCTGTCGAGACCGTGATCGATGATGGTGATGGTGTCTTCTGGTGCGAGAGCTGTCCGCAGGTGAACGTCGATGTTCACGATGCGATGGGGACCGAGAGCGCGAGCGTCGGCGAGGTGACCGAGACCGGTGACGACGACGATGCGGTGATCGAGACCGTCCACGTGATCGTTGTTTGCGTTCCGAGGAGAAAGAGCGTCGAGGAGAAGGAGACTGAGGTCGACGTTTTCGATCAGGGGACGGCGACCGGGAGGAATCAGGCGAGTAGTACCGTTTGGTAGATTTTTTTACAGAAGCAGGAGCAGAAGGAGGAGGAGACGTCGAGGGTGACCGATACCTTGTGGTGGTGGTTGTAGCGGTGGTGCGTGTGGGTGGAGGCGGTCGTCGATCTTCTCTCGACCTCTGGAGGAGCTCCAGCTCTCGCTCGCGTTCTTTTCGTCTTGCTTCCTGTTCATCCATTCGGACTTCATAGATACGAGTGTCAGCCGATATACTGTATACCCAGCTGCGATCAAACACTTATTCGTTCTTACTCTGTTTTTCGAGACCGGCACGCATCTTTTGCCGAAGCTTTTCCATCGGCGTCAGCTTCTTTTCCGTTGTGGCGGGTGCAGCCTGAGAAGATCTTTGAGAGAGAGTGAGCATGGTTCGCCCTTTCGACCAAAGAGTTTGCTTACTTTGAGGCAGACAATGACTTTGCTTCGGACTCTTCTTTCTCTTCTACGGCTGGTGGCGACTGAAACTCGATGACAACATTCGATGTTGTTGCTTCCTGTTCGTCTTCTGAACTCTCGCTCTCAGAACTCTCGTAGACATGCCTGGAATGCTGCCGCCGGCTGACAAAAAATAATGAGTGTCTGATTTAATCCTGCACCAGTGCATTATTTTTCGTACCTGGCTGGGTCGATGCGGTCAAAGCTGGGTCTGCGCCGTCGCTTACGATGGCGGTCCTCCTTCTTCTTGCGCCCACCTGATTTGCCATCCTTGCCCTAACATAAAGAGGATCAGCCATAGCACCAGTGGGTTCTCTTTTCCTTTATAATCACCTTTTGGTTTGCCTGTAATTCGCGCAATTGGTCGTCACGATCCATCTTGGCCATGCGCAGCAATCGGGCATAGTTACGGATGCCGTATTTTCTCGCCATCTCGTTCAGTATTAGCCGGTCCTTGTCAGTCAGGTCATCCACATATTGAAGGATGTCCGCCTACAAAGAAAAGCTGTTCAACAAACACGCTACGATCCTCTGCCTTTTCTTCCTTCTATACCTCTTTTAATAGTTCAGACGTGTCATACTGGTCTTCTTCTTGCGTTCCACTGTCATAGTCATACGCAAAACCTTTAGACCGATCTTCCTTCCTGCGTGGCATCGACATGAATATCCTTGTAGCAAAATAAGGTGAATTGACAACTTACTTGTCAAGCATGGCCAGGAGTGCCTTGTGCCGATCCAAGAGCTTGGTCCACTCGGTTTCTACCTCGGTCAAGCGATCTTTTTCGCTCACTACGGATTTGCCAACATCAATAAACGCGTCCTAAGAGAAAGGCCCCAGTTCTGATAGCCCACTATCGAATTATCACCCTCTAATCTCTCCGCCTCGACCAGGTCGTGATAGCGCTCAAAATTGAGTTCGTCCGCATGCTCGTCGTCTTGCACACTACGTCGGCTCGGGTCGGGAAGAAATTCGAGGAGTGCGCGTCCGTCGAATCGATCGATCCTAATATCTGGGTCGCCTTGCCAGGGCATGCTAAAGTTGTCACGTGAGGACAAGAAAAAACGGAAATATGGCATCTTACAGGTTGCTAGTGTTCGCATGATAATAGTATTGATCGACATCGGGATAGAGCTTGGTGGACGACCCAATAACGCGGAGCAACTGGCGCGGATCGCCCATCTTTGTATACGAACTGCCGTCAGTTTTTGCCATGGTTGAAACAAAAAGTTATTACCCGCGATTCATAAAAGGCACGCCTGCGCTCGGCGCGCCGCTTGTGATCAATCATGATCTCCTTGATCTATAAGCACGTATTAGGGGTGTGTTATAAAAAGCTCGCAGGACCTACCTTTTTCTCGTTTGCTTTGGCAGCATGCCACATTTCCGAAACACTTGTTTGAAAGAAGACCGGGCGAAGCTCACTTGAAAGTCCGGTGACACTTCTTCCTGTCTATTTCATTTTATTATTATTTTCTACCTTTCATGTTTGGGACATGAGTTCACCTACTTACCATGCCGTGCCAGTCAATGACAATGTTACTTTAGCAGAACGACAGCCGATACGACGCTCGCGGTCCTTCTTGGCCGCCGCGATGCTGGGCGTGTGCATTGTATCTTTTGTGCTCCAGACCGAGCTCGCTCAATATGTGCAGCGGACGACCAGCTACTCGAAGCCCTACTTCATCCTGTAAGTCTGGGCGAGAGATAGGATAGGAAGGGAAAGACAAAAGCACTAACCCCCATGATAGTTATATAGGTCATTGCTGCTATCTTTTCATGATACCCGTCCAATTTGTGGCCGAGCTGATGGCCCGGCCCTCCAATAAGCCTTGTTGGAGCCGATGCTCGGATACGTATAAGCAGTGCAAACAAGAACTGACCGAGTCCCTCCTTGCCCTCTGCCAAACCTCACCCCTGTCGCCTTGGTCGATGCTCATCCTTTGCTCTGTGCTTCTGACTGTACCTGCCTATATGTGGTATCTCGCTGTCAATCTGACCAGCATGGCCAATCTGACCGCCATTTACAATACCGGCTGCTTCTTTGCCTACCTCTTTTCCATCCTCATGCTGCACGACCGAATCGTGGCCGCCAAAGTGGCTGCGGTTGGTCTGTGCATTCTCGGCGTGTGTGTCATGGCTTTTACCGATACGCAGGACAACACGAGCAGCGACGATACCAAGCAATATGGCCCACTCGGGGTCTTGGTGGCCATGGTCGGTGCCGCTGCCTATGGCTTTTATGAAGTGTTCTACAAAAAATATGCCGCACCACCGCAGCCGACAATCTTGTTTGCCAATGTGGTCACGGGCGGTATTGGCTTCGTGACCTTGATCTTTCTTTGGGTACCCATCCCGCTCCTGCACTGGTCAGGCTTTGAGCCGTTTGAATGGCCTGATTTGCGTACTTTGGCTTATATCCTCGGCATCGCTTCCATGAGTGTCGTTTACAACGCTACGTTCATGTGCGTCGTTGCCCTCGTCAACCCGGTCTTTGCCGCGGTAGGCGTGATGCTCACCATACCCGCCGTTGCCGTGACAGACATGCTTGTCACAGGCGACCTTGTCTCGCTCTCCACCGTTCTCGGCAGCGTCCTGATCCTCATTGGATTCTATGTCCTCAACAGACAAATCACACGTGATGAACCCTTGGACGCAGATGATACCAATCCATAGATGTATAATATACACTCGTATAGAGGGACAGAAAAGAGAAATATACACTCAGATATATATGTATTTACAGTGTTGGGAATATGTCGTTGGCGTAACTAGTTATTACTGCACCTTCGAGTCGTATCCGCCCGAGGTGTACGGTCCGGCACCGGCGTGGTTGACGGGCACAGTGCTGCCACCAGGTGCGGCAGTAGGAGCAGGCGGCTTGTCATAGTAGGCGCCCCCTTGGACAGGTTGTGGTGTCGTGTAGACCTTGGTGCTCTTGTATCGCTCTCTGTCCTTGATCATGACATAGAAACCATGGATGTGACCTAGAGTAATATACGTTAAAAATGACAAGGTACTTAGATGTTATCTTTGCATACCAGGGAAGTAACCCAAAATCGTCAAAAGACTACACAAATGGGAGAGAAGGAGAGAATGTCAGACATAGACAGCATTAAAGAAAAAGAAAAATGGCACTCACAGGTTGATCCAGAAATCAGCGTGCAGGCCCACCATAAGGAAAACACCGAGTGGTGGCAAGAGGATGATGAGGATGATAAGACAGCAGTCGTTCACAGTTTTTTCAGGCATACTATAGAAAGTACCAGTGGTATAAAATAAGTAGGCAGCTGTTGGAAGGAAGCGGGCTTATTTTTATATGGGCAGAGACAAGACCAAAAACCCATAAAATAAAACGACATAGGAATGACGCTGATCCCGAAAAATATGCCATCATGCAAATCGAAAATCATACTAAGCTATATGAAGCAAAAAGCGATGGAAAATAGGTTGAAGATATAGATATATAGTACTAGAATACATAGATATTACATCGATATTGACATTTCTTTCTTTCTAGCGTGGAGGGCAGATGACCTCCCAAAGATTACGAAAGAAACCTCTGTCATAAAGATTATCGACTTGGTCTAAACTCTTGATCTGTCGACGTCGCACCTGTGGAGGCTCTGTCTGTTGTTTTTTATCACGAGGGGTCTGACGGCGACGTGCAGTATTGCTTTGCGCGGCGCCGATGCATCCAGGCGGCTCGTTGCTGTCGTCCACCATCCAAAACTCACCGCGGTCGATCGAGTCTTCGAGCATTTCCCATTTGAAGGCTTCGTTGGTCGTGACGCCACGGCCTGCCAAATAAAGTCTAAAACAGGAAAATCACAGAAATTAGAATAAATCACACGTCAGAAATCCACAAACGTACTGATAGAGGAAAAAAATGCCGACCACCAGGGATGCAACAGACGCAAGGATACAAATCGATCCAATCATACGGTCTTTTTGGAGGATATGCTATAACCGGGTATGAGCAAGAAAAGCACCTTATCCAATTCTGTTCCGGTTCTTACCAGCATAGCCTTGCGAAACGTAATGGGATACTTTTCGCCCGTGCTACGGTCGATGACATAGGCCTTGTCGAGCCCCCAGTCGAGAATAAAACCGCGGTAGACCTGGAAGCACAGATAGGCGCCATAGGCACAGAACTGGGTGAGATAAAACAAAAAGAGGAAAAAGTAGCGGTGGTTGTTGGCGCCCACGCAGCGGTTGATCCATGCACAGTGGTGGTCGAGTCGGCTGATACAGGCCTTGCACATGGGACAGTGCTTGGAGCGAGCAGGTCTGTGCATAATAAGTCACCGTGTCATGGAGGCATAGAAGGGACTTACTTTGGCATCTGGCAGGTCCTGCAGTCTTTGGGCTCATAAATAATGTGATCGTACGGATAGATCTCGAGGAGGCGGTCCACGTTCTTCTTTGTAACGACGCCGGGATCTGCCATGCATGCAACGAAATACACGACATAAAGACCAACAATTTGGAGAGGAATGATCACCCTGCAGAGTGATGAATTTAGAAAGAAAAAGCAAGGTGCTAATTCGGTACGTACGAGTGCATAGGCCGAAGGTATACATTGGGAATATGCGGCTTTGCGTGGGTGAGGAAAAGTGCAATGGATCCGGCTGTCAAGACGAGAAAGAAGATCTGATCATTATAACAGTTATTCAATCAGTGGCATGAAATTATAAGAATATGATGGTTCTACCTGAAGGAAAGGATTTCGGGCCTGAAAGCAGTAACGCCAGCATCTCAGAACACGATGCCAGTTAGTCTTGCCCAGCCCCGTCTTCAAAGCCCACCTGCAACCTCGAATTAACCTTCCTTATTTTCGTGTCGCACATGCTTTAAACACACTTACACTACTCCTCTTGGTACTCGCTCGGTTAAAGCCGTATGAAGCTTTCCTACAGGCCCATTTCTGAAAGAGGAGTCAGTCATTCTCCGCAAACGACATCATGGAAGCTGTCCGCACCTGAGCTGTGGGCTTTCGCCAAAGAGGAGCACAAAGACAACCAGGCCAAACAGGAGCAGAGACAGCACCACGTAGGCGAGGATATTCTATTTCGTGATAACAGCAATAAGAAGGAGGAGAGGATCAATAGAGCGTCTTTATGAATGAGGCATTGCAGCTGACCATGAGACAAACAACGAAGGAAAGGGAAGATCGAATAAGGTTGAGTCCCGCTTGATTGATTCAAAAGGGAATTATCATCGTCAGTATCAGATAATATAAATTATAAAAAATCATATCTTTTTTCTCTTTTTCTACTTTCTTTTTACCCTTTTCCTCTTTTTGTTTTCTGCGCAATGTCGTCTTTGCAGGCAACGGCGTTCGCGTACCTGTTTCCAGGCAGCCCCATGGTGAATTCGCTGCTCGCCACCGCGTACATCTCCATCTTCCCCAATCTCCTCCTCTACTTTGTGCCCCCTGACATTGATACATCCTCTCTGAATGTCCTCGTCAGCTTTGCTGTTGGTAGGTCTAACATCGTTGTCCGTTCATCCTCACTCATTGACTATAAAAGGTGGTCTACTTGGTGACGTGTTTCTGCATCTGCTGCCACACGCGTTTTTGGGCGAACACGTCGAAGACCACGCGGCAGTCGCGGTGGATGAGCAGAAGAATGTGCTCGTTGGCCTGGGCATCTTTGGCGGTTTCTTTTTCTTTTTTGTCATGGATAAGCTGATGCGTGTCTTTAATGGCGGCAGCGGCCACGACCATCACCACCACCACCAGCACGATGTGGATACAAAGAAGCACGACGACACTGACTCGGCCGTCGAGGACCACCACCACAGCCATGATGGTCTGCGCCAACGGAAAAAGGCGGACGAAAAGAAAGAAGGTCAAAAGGCAGTCGTGGAAAAGACATCAAGTGAAAACGAGGGGATCAAGCTCAGTGCGTATCTCAACCTTTTTGCCGACTTTACGCACAACATGACGGATGGACTCGCGATGGCAGCCTCGTTCTACGCTTCTCCTAGCGTGGGTGCCACCACCGCCGTGGCTGTCTTCTTTCACGAGATCCCGCACGAGGTGGGCGACTACGCGATTCTCATCCAATCCGGGTTTAGCAAGAAGCGGGCCATGCTCGCCCAATTCACGACCGCCGTCGGTGCTTTCCTCGGCACCATCATCGGTATCTGCATCGAGCAAATGGCCAAAAGCGAGGTCAAGGGCCATGTCGTGGGTCTTTTGGGCACCGATCTTCAGTGGGGCGACCTGGTGATTCCTTTTACGGCAGGTGGATTCATGTACATTGCCACGGTCGGCGTCGTCCCTGAACTCCTGGAGGTGACGGGCAAGAGCGGCAAAGACAAACGCCAGGCCCTGTCCGAGTTTGCTGCCATGCTGGTGGGTGTCTCCCTCATGGGTGTCATTGCATGGAACGAGGGTAGTGCATGAAAAGTATATTAAAAGAGACGATACCTTCCTTGCGAATGATGGAGTCGTTTAGTGTTTTGGATTGAGTGGGATTTGATTTGAAGGTTTGGGAGATGCTGATTTCCAAATGCAGCAATCAGGGTCGGGGCAACAAGACGCCTGCACAGCCTGGTGAACCGATTTCCTTCCTCTTCCAATTATGGTATGTATCCCAAGGGCAGGATGGACGATGCGATCGAGCGCCCTTCTCAAGGACATAAAAGCAAAGGGGTGGGTTGGATGGATCACAACATGGATGGATGGATGGATGGATAGACGGGGTCGGATTGGGTGCGGTGAAGTGGATTGAAGAATAGGTTGTCATTCCATACAATGACATGATCAGCACCATCGGCCCCATGCCTTCTGTCTTTTATGGCTCTTTGACGCATCGCCCATCCCAGCACGCACACACAAAATATATACACGCATATACATTTATATGCATCGACGAGATCAAAAACTGAAGACCCTTCGATTACAATGAATTAGGCCGACAACTCGACTGTCACCATCCGAACGCGCAAGTTCTTGACGAACCGCCTGCTCCAGCGCAAGCAAATGGTCGTGGATGTCCTCCACCCCGGTTTGGCCACCATCTCGCGTGATGCCATCCGTGAAAAGATTGCCAAGATGTACAAGACCGAGAAGGACTTTGTCTCCGTCTTTGGCTTCAAGACCCATTTCGGTGGTGGCAAGACGACCGGCTTCGGCTTGATTTACGATTCCGTCGAGTCGCTCAAGAAGTTTGAGCCCAAGTACCGCCTTGTCCGCGTAAGTCACTAACTACTGATAACATGAAACACGCGCAGCTCATATATCGTTTTTTTTTATCATAGCTTGGTCTGGCCGAGCCCCCGAAGGGTGGTCGCAAGCAGCGCAAGGAGAAGAAGAACCGTGCCAAGAAGTTCCGCGGTACGGCCAAGACCAAGGCTTCGGCTGGCAAGAAATAAAGCAGCGCACACTTCATCGCCTCTTTCTTTGCGTGTCTGCGTGTGTTTGCCTTATCTTCCTTCTTTTTTGTTTTGTCTTTTATTTTTCAAATCAAATGCATGGTTTGTTCGCTTGTGCGTCATAATTGGTTGGTGCGTTTTGTTATTGGGGTGAGGGTGTATAGATTTCTGGCAATGACGCTGCGTTGGTTAGGCTCGATAATTACCTGGGATCACTTTGCATCAGCTATGCAAATTATGCATTGTGTTTTGGGTTTGAGATGAGTGGCTCCAGCATGAGGCACGGGCGTGAATGTCCCGCGTTCCTGCTACGTATATGCAACCCGGTAGAGCCAATGCGTGCCTTGACTCGATACTCAACCGGCCCACCTTCGACTTGCTTTAGGTGTAAGATGCATGATATATGTCGATATCAATGACAATGCGTGCCTGTATGAGAGTCGATCAATTCGGTGCAGACTTCACCCTCTCCAACGGTACGGTAAATATTGGAGTTGCACAGATGAGCCCCCAACTATGCCAATTTCCGTTTCCGCCCCCGGTGCGGCAATGCCAATAGATACAGAACGAAACGCAATGAACGTTTTATTAAAGGGGGGGGTAAGCTAAGCTATGTGCACATGGTGTTATCGTGATGGTGTGTTGTATTGTGTGTCTGAGTGTGTCTGAGTGATGTTTGCGTATGTCGTTTATTGGAGCTGGATTTCAAAGTCGCCAATGGCTGTTGCCAGTTCGGCCAAGTCGACATCAGCGTCGCCGTCCGACGTCGTCGTCAACACCTTGTGCAAGAACGCTTCCTTGTCAGCGCCGCCGTTCTGCCGTGCCTGGCTCAGCATGGCCTCGAGCTCGGCGTCGGGCTGGATCTGCAAGGACTGGATCAACCGGAGCATATCGCCTTCACTGATCCGCTGGTGCTCGTCCACCTCGTGTGGAAGCACGGCGGCGGCTGTTACGGTTGGTGTTAGTCTATCGCACATGCACATGCACATGTGTATTACCAGTCGTGTTGGGCTGAGGAAGGGTCATGTTGCGATAAAAGTTTGCGAAAAAAGATAAAAGAAAAGAAAGAAGAAGGGAAAAAGTAGAAACAGGAGTTATGTATGAAAGAAATAAACGTTCTGCGCGTGTGCGCGCGTGGTGGGTTTCATGTCATCTGCGTTTTTGCGAAATGCGTGCGTGTGCGTGTGAGGGAGAGCGAGAAATGTGAAGGCCCGCCTACGGATTATGTCGCACGAGCACAGCAAATTAGGTTTTGTCATCTTCAGCTTTCTGAAAGGCGGGCCTCTCATTTGTTCGTTTCGGCTTTGACACATTTGCCTATGCAGTTTCCCATTCTATTCCGCTCAGGAGACTTTTTTTCAATGACGTGCTTTGATCTTTTTTCCTTTGTTTTACCCAATGCGAGCCAAAGCGTCGGTCCCTAAGAAGGAAGGAAGGAAAAAAAAAAGTTTGGATAAGTTGGAGCACAGCCAAACACGTTTGTGCCTGTACACCCTCATTTACGCGGTAGTACCGATCGAGTATAGAATGAAAATTCGTTAAAATGCACGAAACCCACACTGGACCCAAAGAAACCCAAAGAAATAGAATATTGAGGTGACAATTACTTTAATACTGTAGAAAGAAAAGAGAGATGTACGTGTACATGTAGTGTACTTGACAGTTTAGAAAGAGAGGGAAGAGAGAGAAATAGATGATGTTGTTTAATAGAATAGATATATGTAAAAGCTACTGGAAGCTCATGGAGATCTTGCTTCCAACCGACTCCAAGAACGCTTTCTTTTCCTTGCCATTACTACCCTTTTTCGCGTCCTTCTTGCGGCCGGTGGACGTGCTCGTGTCCGGCCGGGATTTACCATGCCCTGAGGGGTCTGGCGAGCCTGTAGACCAGCCACCGGGCGTCGCGCTGCTCGGCGGCGGGCTCATCATCCTGTTGTCCATTTCGGGAATCGAGGTGGGCGGGTTCGGCCGTGGCGTCAACGGCGGACTGCTGCCACCCGGGTATCTGCTGTATTCGCTCATCGACGGCCGTGCGCCCTTGTTAAATCCAATGCCACCACCGCCGCCGCTGCCGCCCTGGGGCGGGGTCTGAGGCATCGAAGGCAATCGGTTACGGTACGGCGCAAATTTGGGGCTCGCCATAGACGATCCGGGCTCGTACACCTCGGTGCTGTACGACGCCACGGATGGTGATCGGTAGTAGCTCGAGGTCGGCGACGTCAGGTCTGCATATGGGCGTCGTTGCGCTTGGGCCGGAGGTCTTCCGTTATTACTGCCGCCGCTATTCATCGAGTCGCTTGAGTACATGGAGTAGCTCCCCTCGCGTGACGTCAACGACGGGGACCGCGCACTGCTTTCCGGGGCCTGCGACTGGCGCGGCTGCTGCTGCTGCTGCTGGATCATCTTCTTGGCGGCAATCATCATCTTGAGCGCGCGCACCTGCAGACTGGTCTGGTGCGAGAGCGCGGCCGTCTCAAAGATCAGAGGCGCGGTCGACATGTTTAGCATCTGGTGTAACGCATGCGTTGCCAGCTCGCGTAGGCGAGGCAGCTCGTACATGTCAGCCAGGAGGAGCAGCTGGGACAGAATGTGTGGCTGGTACTGCTGCGCGGTGAGCAGGTTGTCGGTATACAGGAACTGGAGGAGCGCAATCACAACCGGGTATGGGTACGGGAAGGACATGCTGTGGGATTTCATGATGCTCTGCGTCTTGTCCGTCTGCGGCCGCTCTGGCTGGATCTCGTTCGGGTCCTGGGCCGGATCGGGCACGTCCAGCGTTGCGGAGGGTTCCTTGATAGGTGTGTGGAGAGTCTCCTGGTTCTGCTCCATCAGCTCGGCAAAGTATGGCCACCGCTGGGCGAGCACGGCCGAGTTAACGGGGATGACCTGGTTCTCATTGGCAATGATGCGAAAGTCCGAGACGGCGGGTTCGTTGAGCAGGCTCAGGCCCATCTCTTGGGCGAGGGTCGAGCATGTCTTTTTCGGGAGGCGGTACACGCCAAATGCCTCCATGTCGACCATGGCGACGTGGTCAAAGTTGACCTGGCGGTGGTTGTAATCTTCCAAGAGGTTGCGGGCGCGGTGACCAAATACCAGGAACCGGTTGGTCTTTTCGTGGAGCACGCCGCGGTTCCAAGACCCGGAGCTGAAGACGTTGCCGGTCTCAATGCGCGACCACGTGAGGGTGCCGAGGTCGAGGGCCCACATGGTGAAGGATTGGCTCTGGGGCGAGAGATAGGTGCCGGCGAGGATGAGGTGGTGGCCGAGGGTATGTCCGGTGGGGAAGCGCAGACCGGGTGGCATGGCGGACCCGGTCATGTACGAGGAGCAGTCCTCGATGGACGAGGCCGAGCCCGAGGGTGAAAAGATAAGCTGCAGCTCGCGTTTGACGTCGGCAAAGTTGAAATTGGTGTAGAGATAGACCGGGCTCGCATCCGTTGTAGAGTGTGTGGTGGGGGTGGAGGGACCATGTGGACTACCGCTGCCCGCAGCAGTAGCCGCTGATGATGGTTCTTTGTCGTCCCCGAGGGTGTCCTTGAGCATGACAGGCAGACGCGTGCCGGGCGGGGATGTAATGGCGATCGAGCGGTAGGCGCCGACGTGCTTGTCAAACGATTTGGCGTGGATCCACTCCCAGGTACGGAGATCGAGCACGTTGATCTCGCCGAGATAGCCATTGTTCATGTCTTGGCCACCAATCACAACCAACTTGTCGTTGGCAATCGCCGAGAGATGGGCGTAGCGCGGGCGCGGGGCAAACAGGGAGGGCTCGACGCTGGGGCGCTTCCACGACATGGTCTCGATATCGAAGATGGAAATGTCATCGAGGACACACAGGCCATCGGTCGAAATGCGCGAGTAGCCCATGCCGCCAAACACAATAATGCAGTTGTTGTAGACATCGGCTGAGTGAAAGTAGCGTGGTTTGGGCGGCTTAGCCGAGTCAGGGGGAGGAATGTGGCGAGTCCACTGCATGGTGTTGAGATCCAGGACGTACATGTGGTTTGTCATTTTGCGGGAGGTGACAAGTCGGCCAGCAAACACAAACACTCGGTCGTCTACGAGTGTGACGGACGCACCGACCAGTGACGGTGGTGACTCCCCGGAGGTGACGTGAATTTGGGTGATGATGCCCGAGATGGACTGCATCTGCGCTGAAGCGGCGGGCATGGTTGGTGTATTATTTTAGAAAGGCGCTGTAATCAGACAAATGACGGCGAGACTCGTTGGCCGGATCAGCAATAGACAAGACACGCGTAGAAAATAGTAGTAATAGTAGTAATAATTATAAAAGATATATGAATAAATAAAAAAAAACAAAGGAAGGGAAAAAAGAAAAGACACAAGTCAGGAAGGGAAGAAGGGAAGAAGGTACTTCGGAGAGAGAAGAAAGGAGCGAGTGCGGCGGGCACCCAAAACAGGTTATCAAGGAAAACTGAATATGCACTTTCATTTGCCCAGCCCCACTCAAATGTCTTCAAACTTTCTCCTGTGCAACTTAAACTTAAAGAGCCCTGCCTATATACTACTATTTATCATAGGCTTTTTTTTTCCATCTAATTTTTTATCTTAATTATATAGTATCATCATTGTTTGGAGAGTCCCTTAAAACAAAATCACAGATCACCTTATCATCTGATTGCGCATTTCAATTTCTTTTCTTGTGTTCCTGTACCTTGATCTCGTTACTTTTGTTGAATGAAATAATTTTTTGGATGTCAGACTCTGATTGTCACACATGTGCCCTGCTTTTGCCAGATGTGAAACCAAAGTGAAAAAAAAATGATCGTCCACCCTAGAACACCCTCAGGAAACCTCGCCGCTCCTAACAAAATGACGCACTTTTTCTTGCGCTCTGAGCGGTTACAATACCATCCCAATGTTTTGCTTGCAACAATAAAAAAAAGAGTTCATAATGGTATCTTCTATCGGGGACTCCCTCACTTCCCCTGTCTCATCTCCCCATCCCCTCCGTCGGCCGTACGATACATACACACGCACATACATATGTACATTCTCCTGGTCTTTCTGTCTCCCGCATGCATGACCCTCAGACATTGCTGTATGTACCTCGATAAGATTGCTGCACCCGCGTGCAGGAAGCGCCCAAATGAACTGACCAGTAATGTCCTGGAAAGGCAACTCACCGCCAAAAAAGATATGGGTTTTCCGCATACATATCCACAAGGTTTCCTGCTCTTGCTTTATGGAAGCCAGTCAAAAAGAAAAGAAAAGAGTCTTTACGTAAAATAGTCTGTAAGCTAAACTCTATGGGCTCGTGTCTCGTGTCTATACTATCTAGCATGTTCGTTCCCATTGTTATCCTCACAATTATCATGATGCCCTACGTTTTCAATTTCATCTTCTTCCTCTCGTGCCAGCGGCACATACTCATCAAACAGCTCCTGCTCAAGTGTAGCTCGGCCGCGCTTGCGAATGTCCTCATTGTAGGATTTTCCGGGTGTGTCCTTGATGACAATTTGGTAATACTAATGCAGCACAAAACAAAAAGAGAGAGAGCATTTGTTAACAAAAGACCCCCTGATCCCCTGTAGCATCGTTGGATTTGTGTCACATACCCAAAGCACGGTATAAAGTAACATGGATGCGATGGCCGTGACATACGGGACTATTTTTTTTTCATGTAAAGGTGAGTCCATTGTACAAAAAAGCATAGTCTGCGCTTACCCCAGTATGGATAATAGGGATTGTCCACAGGTATAAATACAAAGACCAGGGCGTAGATTGTAAACGCCAGAAACGTATATACGCATACTATTATAAACAAAGGCGTGAGCCGATAAATAGGCGACTTGCATTGACAGCCTATGTTTACCTAGCGGGGCCTTGATCGGCCGCTTGTTATTAGGTTCGCGTCTCCGTAAAATCAGGACACTCAACGCAATCAGCATATAGAATACCTATCATTTTGTAGAACATACAATAGGATGTCCTCAAAGGATCAGCCCCAAAGAACGTCCACTCCTATTTCCCAAAACTTACGTAAACAGGGTAGGCCGCAAAAGCCACAATGAACTTGTATACCGCGCCGGGCGGGAGCGCAACTGTGAAGAGGATGGTCAAGCAGTACTGAAATAGGTACGCATTTACCGGGCTCTTGACGCTTGGGTTGACATGGCCCAAGGTGCGACCAAAGGGCAGTAACCCCGCGCGTCCCGTTTCCATGATGATTCGTCCTCCTGAAAAGTTGATCGCTGCGCCGCAGCCAAAAGCGCCCAGGGCGATAAAGACAGGGAGGACCTTTGTAGCAAAATTCTCACCAAGCGATTCGGTAAAGCTTGGTGATGGGTGCGAACCATAAGTCCTCAAGTCAGTATAATGTTTGAGAACTTACAAGGCGGCAGCCACAATGAATTCGGACTGCTTCATCGTATCCAAGGAAAGAACAACGAGATAGGCAATGTTGGTCATGACATACAAGAACGCGGTTGTTCCGAGCGCAGTGGCGGATGCCTTGGGGAGATTTTTGATGGGATCCTATCAAGAGGTATGAGACGGCATGTATGTAATGTGAGATGGAGTGATATTACTTTGACTTCGTCCAGTAGAAAGTTCAGGTTGTGCCATCCGCTATAGCTATTCATAACCTATGTATGCTTCGCATGAACAGGGCTCTTACCCAAGCAGAGGTGATCTTACATAGTACAAGGCAGATGCATAGGGCCCAATAGAGTCCGCCGTGCCTTCAAAAGATAGTCCAGCACCTTTCTCGACGCCGCGCGTCGGAATGATGCCAGCTGCGACTAGCAGACCTGTCAGCACAATCAGAGCAAGGACGCTCAGCTTGACTGTGGTCAAGACACCCATCATTCGCATGGACGCCTACAACACGACATATACACGCTGTGAATAAGCAAGCATGTGTGTTTTCTTCTTTTTTCGTACTTTGCTCGAGAAGATGTTAGTCAGTGTCAAAATCGTAGCGCAGAGTACTATACGGAGCAATAGCGGTCAGAAGAAGTGCGGCGCATCTTTTCTTGTAGTGAATACTTTACATGACCATCCGCGCTCTGCCCAGTCAGATTTGAAGTCGGGACCAAAAAGCGCGTAATTCAAGTAACTGCCAAATACCATGCCCTGTTTATCCTCATCGCGTGAGCAAAGGTGTTTCCCACGCGCCCTATTTTCTTTTTTTTCAGAAGAATAGCTAAATTACCTGTGCCGAGACGCCGCTCGAACGGTTCATAAGATTCCACATGGTGAACATGTATGCGAGTAGGTATTTCGGCTTAGTATATGTGTATTCCAAATAACCAACTTCGCCACCACTGGAAGTGGATACCGTTCATGGTGAGCTTAAAGATGGAAGCCATATAAACGTCGATTACCTTCTTGGAAGCTATAGAGATAAAAATGAGACGTGTTCAATGAGACACGAAAGGTATATCTGCTTCCTACCATGGTTCCTAGCTCGGTAAACGTCCAAGTGCCTGCCATTGCGACGAGCGCGCCGGAGAGCCAAATAATGACGTTCATACCCCCTGAGCCGACGAGCTGCAGAGTCAGGGCAGGACCCACAAAGATGCCGGCACCGATAATGTAGCTCACATTCAGAATGGCACCCGTCAACCACCCAATCTTTCGCTCCAAACGTTGATCTGCTCATGTCAATAAGTGAATCTTTTTGTTGTTGTTGTGCGCACCTCCTATAGCCAGCGGCTCGACGTTTTCAAGGTGGTCCAAACGAGGATGACCGTGGTCCTGTTCGGCGTGGTCTAAAAGTGATTGTCGGTCTTCATCGATGGTGTCGCGCATAAGTAAAGAAGGGGATAACAAGACGACACGGGCTTTCAATTGGCCTAATCAATGCCGCCAGGTCAGCGCGATAAAAGGATTAGTTACCCTTGTAGCCATCACAAGGTGACCCACCTGATATGCTCAAGTAGCTTGTATTATACCACGGCCTAAATCTTCGTCTGGATTTCTTCTTCAATCAATCCAGAAGAAGTATATCAGACCTATATTTACACCATGCAACCGTAGTTGTTGTGTATTACTACGGATACTTTTCCTCCAACACAATAGTAGGAGGGCCCGCTATGGCGCCCAGGACATACACATGCTACGCTCAAAATAAGGGCCCAGTATACTGTGCTAAGCGGACATAGCTACTTGGAAACGGGAGGGCTATTGGAATTGATCAAGTGAGTAAAAAGCTTACTATAGTAAGCCATAACCTGTATGCTTTGCCGTATTGACGTCCAGAATTTGGCGTCACGTAGTTGCACTGCAGCCCATAAAGATTTTCGTTTGTTTCCAGTAATAATGATAGAAAATAAGAGAGTGATGGGCGCGTCGCTGTCGTATGAAATGTGGCTCTGTAAGATGCCCATGAAGGTATAAATGCTATATTATATATATAGGCTTACCATTACATGCCCTATGACGGTCTATGCCTCCATGGAAGAAAGAATGCAATATCTTAGTGTTTCGTACACTAGTGCTTTTCTCCATACTGTTCGTACTGCGTGCTGACCGACAAGAAGATTGGTCTCAGATAGCAGAAGGTATGCTTCACCCGAGCAAGTCCATATCATCAAAACAAAGAAAAGAATAACGCATCCAATACTATAATACAATGAGACCGCGTAACCGTATACATTGCCATGTCGCCTATAGCAGTTTATATGCAACCAGCGTGGATGGGGTCAGACGAGTCTTAATGTAGCAGAAGCAGCAGCAGAAGATAACACGCAAGTCAATTCCAGCAGTGCTAAGGTAAGGAGCCCTAAGAGCTATTCCAGTCGTGGGTGCGGCATGCGTGACAGTAGAAGGAGAGGAAAAACGCGGCAACAGAGAACTGACAAGTCTTGGACGTTGACCGCGGTACTTTTCTCACAAGTCGACGAGTCGTTCATTCAGTCGGATGAGCTATAGACCAAGTACAATTGCTTTCTTGCCATTGTTCGTCTCGTACTTCTTCCTGGTGAGGGCCATCATTGGTTTCTTTTAGTTTTGCATCTTGGTCGTGGCTTGAAGAGGGTGGTAAGGGAGCGATTGACAAATTCACGGCCCTTCAGGTACAAATGAAAGCGACGCACTCTGTGAAGTTTGCTGACAAGAGAATAAAAAGTAGAACAGCAACAATAACAACAGTGACGACAAGGCAGCAGTAGCTCGTGCAAATTTGAGCAATCTGGCATTGAAAGCTTATAATGCAGGCAGGGATATTTCTCTCTGCTTTAATAACGCTGGTTTTTCCTTCATCATTTCGATTCCTCTGTTATCTATAAATCAAAGGTAAATGACACCTAGACTGTACTAAACTGCGATCACAGAATTATCTACATCCTCCGGGAGCAAAGATTCTCTTGACGGTAGCAGGATAAAAAGATAGGCGAGGCCAGCATCATGGGCATCATCGAATAATGTCGGACTGACACCGCAGCGTTCTTGGACACTCAAGCTACTTTATAAGATATAATGCGTCCCTAATAAAGCGAGCCTCTGAAAGCAGAATTTACCGGTTGCATCTTCTTGAACTTGCCTTACACGTAAATCTTCCAGAAGTTTGCCTTTTTGGAGAGGTATGGGGTCATAAATTATTCCCTACGGCGTCGATATAGCCAATGTGCTCCTTTCACCTGCACTTTTAAAACATCCGAAGGTGTTCTAGATGTATTCCACCAGAATGATTGTTATGTATTAAATATGCTGATCTGTATAACTTTAACACAAGCTGACAGCAAGGGTCGATGCTGGAGCATGCAACAAGGATTCAACTCCAGAAGCCTCCTGCCAAATGTCCATCCAGTTGGGCGTAGTTATGTAGACAGAGATAAAGACGTATGGCCGTCCATACGGACCGGCTGTGCGATGCAGGCCTCCGATGGTGACATAAATGTGGTACTTACACTTGACATTGAGTGGCAGACCGCGTTGTCCTTGTCGCTGTTGAAGTGATGGAAGCCAGTAAAAGAAAAGTTGTAAACGAGTTGAGAGGGACTCTAATAGACTTCTTTGTAAAAGGCAAGACTGCAGCCTCAAGAGGAGCCGCATGGGGTCCATGTACCAGTGCCCTTGACGGGGTGAGAGGCAAGCAGACGTTCCGCGATAAGATCATATTAATTAGTTCATCATGTATCTCGTAAAGCTAGGCAGACTATGGAGCCAGACAATGCTAAATATAAAATAAAAACTAAATATCCATTTTAATCCGCACATATGTCCCAATCACCCACCATACTGGCACCTATTATCTCTATCGGACAGCTGAATCGCTGTGGCGCATGAAATTCGCGCAGGCGTTCGATAGAGTATGCGGCATTCTTAGGCTGTAGTCAGCAAATGATACGTTGCGAAGCACAACGGCGAGGTCGTACACGGTTGTCTAAGCTGATCAATGGTGCCAAAATTGAATAAAAAAAAGAAAATGGTGTCATCATGCTCATACGTCGTCATTTCTTCTATAAGACAGAGCAAGCAATGTACTGTCCGTATTGGGTAAAACGATACATGACGTGGGATAGTGATGATTTACATATGTAGATACGTGCAGCAGTACTGTGCTACTCATTGTACCAGAAGAAGCCTCCATGTGAGACAAAGAACTCATTCAGGAAACTCACGGGAGCAAACATCTCTAAATTTCTTTGTTGACGTCATTTGGAAACACCGGGTTTGGTAGGCAGTATAGTAATAAAGAACGGAACAAGAATGCTGTGGGAATCGTAAACAAAGTGTTCCTGTCCACTTAATTTGACGAAGGTGTCAATATGAAAGATACGCTCATGTCTATCTGTATGATGAGTAAATCCATGGACATGTAAAATACGTTGGAAAATATGGAGTCTCGTGTAATGAGTGGAGAGATCACCGTTTATACTGTAGTTTGTTAAACGAGATAATACAATTGCTTAACAAATTGAGTGGGTGATCCACTTTTATTTTACATAATGGCTTTTCCTTTTCGTTGCTACAATAGGTATAAGCCAGGGACAGCAAAAAAGTACTTTTATGTTATGGTATGGTTTCGCTGGACTAAAGGCGGTGGCTCATGAGTGTAACATCAGATTGAGAACGATACTACTTTTTGGAAAACTTCTTGCATGGTGACGGTCGTCATTGGCTTCACCTCCGCCTCTGCATACATACTACAACATGTACGAAGCCGTATATATGTTGAAACATCTCCGCGTACATTATTATTGCTGCATCGTTCTGCTGACGGCATATGATCGGTGTGATACACGGACATCATCTATCTTAAGGAAGTAGTGGTTCCACGCCCGTGTGACTTTTTTGCATGCGCTGTTCTCGCTGCTGTCATACGGTCAAAACAAGCATGTTCCGGGCAAGAGGTCCGGGAAATTGGCAGTGTCGCGTGGGAGTCCATCTTAAAATCGTGGTTTCTCAAAGTACAAATCTGTAAGAAATAAGCAATTCCTTATTCATCATGTCACTATGCAGCGCCATAGATGATCCATGATAAAGCCCCTCTTACTATTCGTATTTGTTATTACAATTCGAAATGGGTGGCAAAACAAGCGACCCCACAATGTATAAATCCAGGCTGGTCGCTCGCTGATCAAGTTGCGGGATCAAATATTCTAATATAGCGATCCTTCTAGTATAGCGAAAGTAACTCACTAAATATCTGTTTTTTCGGGATTTTCTATGTGTATACTGCCAACAATCTAACATTCAGTTCGTGGAGATGTGCGCGCTGTCAACTTCTTTTTCGCATCTTGAGTTACATCGTATTTGTCAAAAGATAAAATGTCCGCCCACATTGACTTTGTCGAAAATGGGTATGTGAACTACCCGGGCTGTCGGAATTAGTGATCTCAAACTATCTTCCACGACAGGTACGAGCCGATTTCCTGGTTTGCCAATGCGAATTATAAGCATCAGAAGATTACAGGTTTGACGAGGGAAGGGTTAAGAAGGTCTTTTCTGCTCGAAATGTATCAGCGCGAAATTGTTGGTTCGGCAGAAAAAGAACAATGATGTAGAAAATACTGTGTTACCGGGTGACCACGGTAGACGATCCTAATTCTATCGACAGTAAGCTTTTCTCTTCCTGAGATAATACAAACTTTTGCGCCATCATCCATACCAACGATCAGGGACCATAAATGAAGGGTCCTGGCAGGGAACGATTATGTTCCTTTTCCCTTTTTTCTTCAACGTTCGATGCGAATCAAAGCGGACTGTCTTCCAAGCTGAGTCTGCGGCCGAGGTTGCGGGACAGCCAAAATCGCGCGGGCGATTGATTTATCTGTGTTACTCGGATGGTCTGAGTCCCGTGACTAAATTGAAAGGCCGAGTAACATACGTGATGTCATTTGTGTTGCATTCGGCCAGAATGCAGAAAATGCATTCGCTTAAAGCAGTATCTTTGGGATGGCCAAGCCCGCCGTCCGCGAAGTGCGGGAAAAAGGGATGCTATATTTCCTACATGGAACACCGACATCATCTATTTCTCTCGATGCCCACCCAACCAAAACGCTCTGAAAGAAACCTTATTCGTTCAGCTTACAATTCTTATTTGATCTCGCAAAAGCCGGGGGCCAAAAGCAAGTAGTCGTTTATACAGTGTATTACGCCGCCCTGCCCCACAAAAAAGAAAGTTAAGGGAGTATGTGCTCCGTGCTTGGTTTGGAGCATAATGAAAAAGCAAACGCATGTGTTATATGGGTATCTTTACCCCCTTCTTCCCCATCGCTTTCTTCCCACTGACTTTATGAGTTAAAATGAAATGTACTTTCGTGTGTATGGAAAAAATGAGAGTGTGTGCTTGTATAACATAGGCCAGCCAGAATAGGGTCGGTTTCTGTGTTCTGCACTTCTCACAAAAGCAGATAAAACTCCGTCATTTTCTAGAGTCCAAATCTGGGTTTGGTTTCTATCCAATCGAGCGTTACACAGAGCACAGGGGTCAGCCGTGAGCCCGACTTACCTTTCTTTTTTTTTTTTTTGGCATAAGGGAATTTACAGATAAAAATCTTTTCTTTT